>SKCR01041383.1:0-578732 GCA_019454045.1 Zanthoxylum bungeanum | reverse complement strand
TTTGTAGTTTCGCAGGTCAGTAGCTGTCATATAGAACCAGCAGATGCTCGGTGAAGACTTTGAAGACGGTGGATCGCCCCAATTGCAGTCAAAAGAGTCATGGGTCGAGATATGGGTCCTCACGGCCCTTTGTATGGATTTTTGCATTTGTATCTCTTTTACATAAGTGATGTAATAGTTTAGTTTTATTTTTGAGTCCTGGCCGGAGGCCAATTGATTTACTTTTGTTCTTTGAGTTCAGGCCTGAGGCCTTGATGTTGAGTTTCCGGCCTGAGGCCAAGATTCTTATATTCTTGTTGTATATGGATGCTGGCTATAGGCCATGTTGCATGATGTTACGAATACATCATGCCAAAATTTCGTTAGAATCAGAGGCTTATGGAGATGGGTTTAGCCTGTCTCCGCCGGTAGCATCCTGGCCTAGGCGGGATGTTACACTTATATTTTCTGGAAGTCTCTTTTATGAACTGAAACCAACTATTTCTTTCCGAAAATCTTTTCTGAAATCTGCTTTTTCTCGAAATCTCTTATAAACTGCTTTTTCTGAAAATCTTATTTCTAGAAAAGCTTTTTCTGAAAACCTTTTCTAAAATCGTGTCTAAAATCTGTTGTTTAACCCTCTTAAGTCATTACTCTTTCTCAAAATTCTGCTATACTCTATTTGTTATTCTTCTTTATGAAGTCTACTCCGCTACTTAGATTTTCTTTTCATCTTAATTCTTTGAACTCCCTATATCTTTACTCCACTGAAGACTTCATCAACATTGATTTCTTAGGACATCTCCAATGTATTTTCTTGATTTGGGTGCTACTCTTTTCTAGTTCCTCCTTCCAAATACTATGAGACTCTTATGAGTTATATGATGTATTCCTGAAAGTCGCTCTCTCTAATTCCTTCGTACTTTTGAGTCTTTACTCCCTTAAAGATTTCCAATCCAACAATGGCTTTCATATTTAGGCTCGACTTACAATGACTCTGAACTATCCTATCTTATGTTCGTTATCCATAATCCTTTGAACTTCTTAAGTTCGACTACTTCATGTCTTAAGGTTCCATAATTTTATCATCTGTTTTATGGTCTCCACTTACGTTTTTGTCTTAACGCTATGCTACATTTATCACCATCATTACTAGATTCTCTTGTCACTTTGTATTCCCTTCTTACTATTTCCATATTCTTTTTCTTAGTTATAAAACATGCTGCTGAGGCTAATGGCGGTTTGTTCTTCTGGCTGCTTTCTAGATCTCTACTCTTTGTTTTAACTATAAATCACAACTTTGCTATCAAATCTTTCTGGTATTCATTGTTAAATCCTTAGTCTCACATATCTCATAAGTCTGCCCTTTTTGAATTTACGTGGACTGACACGCTTGAAAAGTGGTCTTTTACTCCCAAGTATAAGAATGTCGAAGTAATAAAATAACCTGGTGTGTCCGGGGTCGATCCACAGAGAAGAGATTTAGCAAAATAGAATAATGAACAGTGCGGGAAGGAAAAGTTTACTTTGTTGAAGTAGTTGGAGGGTTTTAGGTTGGAATACAATAATAGAAGGAAATGCTGGAGTTAGGGGATCCACTTTTAGTCTTTTAAACATTTAGAAATCTCGCTTTATCATAATTTATAAATTTCCATTTTTACTCACTTAATTTATTATAGGAATTAATTACGCAAATAAAAAGAACCAGCCATAAAAGAAGTAGTCATTTCTGTCAATAATTAGTCCTACCAAGGTACTAAGCATGCCAAAAACATAAAACCAGTCATAAAGGCGGTGATACCGTTTGTCTATAACAAGTCCTACCAAGGTACTTAATTATGCCAAAATTGTATAAAACCAGCCATATAGGTGGTGGAAAGATAAAACCAGCCATAAAGGCGGTAGAAAGATAAAACCAGCCATAAACGAGGTAGAAAGATTGTCAATAATTAATCTAGATTTAAATTAAGTTTTAATCATTAGATTTCAATTTATTTATTATAATAAAAGAGAGTTTAATATATGTTCTCATTATAAAAGTTTCACCCTTACCTCAGCAGAAAAGAAATTAGCTACTCATTTTGTAATAAAACATATTCGTAATTTTATTATTGAAAGAAAAAGACATTACAAAAAACTTTAAGTAAATAAACAAACAAGAAACTCTTTCTCCAAGAATTACAGAGGAATCAGGAAATAAAGTATGAAAATTTCTAATGTCGGACGCTCCTATTTATAGACAACTTGGCCACCCAGACCAGCGAATGTATGTTGTGGACACGTGTCAGAGAATGGTGAAGCCACGTTGGGGACACGTGTCAGAGAATGGTGAAGCCACGTTGTAGGACACGTGTCAGAGAATGGCGAAGCCACGTTGTAGGACACGTGGCAGAGAATGGCGAAGCCAAGTTGTCGGACACGTGTCGTGACGCAAAGGTTCCACATGTCGCAACGTGACTGGAGAATTTCCGTTTTTTGCCCTTTTCAAGTCTGGTTTGTCCTGTCGATCTTTCGAGCAGTATTTTTCCTGACAAAAAACATAAAATAACACAGTAAAAGCACTCAAAGCATAACTTTAAAATATTATTTCATAAATGTGTCAATTTAAGGGGACTAGTGAAACTATAAGTGTAAAATGATTAACTTATCGTCTAATAAATATGCACTTTTTAGTATTCATCATGGACTTCTACTGGTGTTGATATGATATATGGATTTCTCAAAGGTACTACTACTTATCCCTTCTTGACTTTGGTCAGGTTTTTCTCTTCTATCATTTTAATCTTCATTAGTTCCTCTCTGGATGGTCTATTATTTAATATTTTCTGTTTCTGCCTTAGGTTAAATTTTCATCGAATTTCCCTTACAATTATCCTAATCTAGGGTGGTATAGAGTGAGGCAAGAATTTATATCTTAATAAATGTCGGCGCTCTTGTTCTGATTCTCTGTGTCCTGACATAGTCTATTACTCATGTAAGGTAGGTATGAGATAGACTCTGTCATGACTACTTTTTTTACTAGTATCACCGAGGAATGAGAATCTAGATAATTTAGGGTCGCATCTATGTCGGGTTCCTTGGGATAAGGTAATTAATCATCTCTGCTTACAACCTTCATTTGTTTACTTGAGAGCCTGAGTTTGGGGTCTAAAATCTTTTCATCCTCTTGGCATCTTTTATTGATTTGAATTCCCACATCTAATCTTGATTTCTTTCTTCTTTTATCTTTCGGTCTATTCCTCATTACTCGGGAGACTTGATACCTATAAGAGGTATTCAAAGCTATTGGATATTCTTGAAGAAATTTTCGGATGAAAGGAGGAGTCTCACTAGAAAGGAAAGAGTCATATGAGAAATGAAAAAACCGTACTTAGGTTTTCCTATTGCTCAGACTTATTCTATTCTCATTACTAGTATAAGTTCTCGCACTTCCTTACTTATCTGTTTCTGTACCTTTATCTCTTGTTGACTCTGGTTGCTTGAACATCTATATATTTTTCCTTACTTTTCTTTATAGCTTTTTCTTTCTCTTCCTACTTTCCTGGGTGGGTATCCTTACAACTTTACTATTTCTTTATGTCTCTATACTTTTCCGTCTTTGACTTCTTTAACCTCTATGCATCTCTTCACTCTTTCCTATAACTTTCTTTTCCACTCCCTTAAGTAACTATTCTTAATACTTTTATTTTCTAGTTTCGTAGCTTAACTTGATCTTTTACTAATAATTTCGAGAGATCATGGAATGATTCATAACTAGAGTAAGAATTTGGGTTACTTATTGGAAAGAAATTAAGGTTGGCTTGAGAATGCTTACTAACATGTCCATAGGACTTGAGGACGTACTCAAGGATCAGATAATGGAGATGTAGTGTCTCATATATGTCAACTGAGCATATGAAGATCCATTTTAGTTAGTTTTAAGGAGAATTTACAAATTAAATAATTCAAAAGGAAATAAACAAAAATTAATTTGTTTCAAAAATGGTTTGAGATACGTCTAATGAGTGGAAACTCCTTACTTGGCTATCTCTTACCAATTTCACCATTTTAGTCAAAATAAAAACACAAAAACACAAAATATTTTTATAATTTTTTGAAAATTTTTCAATTTTTTTTTATTTTTCGAAAAATTTTGGAGTAAAAATAAAAATAACACACAAACTAAAAACAAGGTACTGATCAACTAATTTCCTCCCCCAAACCTAAATGAGACATTGTCCCCAATGTCTTAAACAGTAGAAGAAGAGTTTGGAAGATAGTACCTGGTTAGCTGAAATTTTACACGAAAAATTAAAGGTTAAGATCCAGATTAATTTGACGCCTCTTACCACGATCGTCTTCAGACCAATTTATCTTTGAAAGAATAAGGTCAACTTGTGGTTCATAGGCTAAGAGTTGGTCTATTAGATCCGGAGCAGTTTTGGCAGTGAAGATGAGTTCTTTCATAGGTTTTGACACGAACCCATTTCTCCGAGCATCATCAAGAAACACACAAAGAAAATCATAAAATCCTTCAACATTGTATAGTCCAAGCGGTTTCTGGTGTATGTTCAGGTTCGCCCAAGATAACACTATAAAAATTTCCTCCAATGTGCCCAAGCCACCTGGCAAAGCAATAAAAGCATTGGCACGGTTAATCATTTCTACTAATCGTTCAGACATATCTGGCATGATCAGTTCATCTCTGTTTGATGATCCAATAAGATTTGCCTCTGCCAAGGGTTTTGGGATGATTCCCAAAACGTGACTGCCTCCTTCCTGTACGGCCTTTGAAACGATCCCCATTAGTCCAAGATTGCCTCCTCCATATACTAAGTGCATATTCCTTGCAGCTAAGACTCGACCCAATTCATGTGCTGCCTCTACGTATTGTGGCTTAGTACCAACACTAGTACCGCAAAACACACAGATGTTTTCAACTCGTCTTCTTGAAGTGGTTTCCATTTTTATTCTGGATGTCTTCAAAAGTGCAATGATGAGTTGAATTTATAACACCTGAAAAGGGTGAGTAATAATAGCACTAGTATCTTCCAAATGACGATTGTTAGCTAAACAACAAAAGAAATTGTGAACGGTTAAAAAGTCTGGATTCTGTCTACGAAAATAAAGATAATTACAACAGAAAAGTAAATCAAAGCAATAATTAAGGCAACAGAATTGTGTACGCAATACGCCATTCACTTAGTATAAATTCATTAGGATGCGTCTCAAGAATCTATTCCTTACTCAGCCATCGCTAATGAATTATCTCTTATTTTTGCCAAACACCATTCTTTCTGTCTTAAAATGCTCCGTTTGTGCTTTTCCCTACAAAAATAACACACAAAATTAAAAACTCTACATGTATACACAAAATATAAAAATAGAAATTACAACAAATTGCATGGGTTGCCTCCTTGCTAGCGCTAAATTTTTCGTCTTCAGCCAGACGTGACTGAAATCCATCTGTCAATGAGGTTTCAGCGTCTTTTTGGATGTCCGATTAAAGACAATCCCGTGAGTGTTGCTTTTGAAGGGTCTCTTCCAACGGTAAGATGATGAAAAGAGTTTTGTCTCATTCAGTGCTCGTGCCACCTTTTTATTCTTTGTCGCTCCATTGGTTCCTGAAAAGAAAGAAAGAAAATCAAGAGGTCTCGTATGGTGCTTGACATGGAATGGAAGTTCCATTATGTCAAGCTTCTGGGTGATGTCTTTGATTTGTACCCCCCCAAAACAGTGATGTTTCGCCTGAATTCACTGGATCTTCAATTTTATCTGACAATTGCTCATTCATTTGCTCTGTTCCTTGCTCCACATTTTCTTCACAGATGTATTTTAGGATTTCCGCGTTCAGTTCTTCATCTGTCATCTGTGAAAAATATGCTCCATAAGTGTCAACCAGAGGATGTAAAGAGATGTCAGATTTTAGGTCTTCATCATCTGATCTGAGTGAAATGATTGGCTCAGGTAAATCTTCTTCAAACATTTGTGCAAAGCATTCTCCAAGATCTTCATTTGGAGGATAGAAAGTTTCATCCTCATTTGTTGGTGCAGTTGGTACAAATAGCTCAGCTTCTTTATCCTCGTCAGAGTCAAAATAATAAAAATCAAATTGAGACTTTGTTGGTTCAGGCTCCTAAACTGATACCTCTGATTCTTGATACTGCTCATCCTCGTCCTCTGTTATGATGTCATGATGAATCTCAGGATATTCGAAGGCTTCTTCAGTAGTATTTGAATTTTCTCCATGAGATATGTGATTCAGGTTATCTGTTAATTGTCTCACTTGATCTGTCATCCTCTGTATAGACCCCGCTTGACTCTGAATTTGTGCATCAAATTGAGCTTCCCGTTCCTTGAACCAATCTTTGAGCATGTCAATCAACTGATCTTCCTTTGATGGTTCTGGTTCTTGATGAAAATCGTAGATGGATGGTGGATAAGATGGAAAATGTGATGATTTTTCGTACCTTGAATGATTCCAATAATTCTGCCACTCTGAAATGTATACCCATTGATCGCTCGGGTTGTTAACATCACATATTACACATCTCCCCATTTCGTTCTGTTGAGCAAATGTAGAATTGCTTGATTCTGACATCCAGTGATAATTGTTGGGCTGAACAGCAGGCCTCAGTAAACCAGACGGTTGCTCCCAGATTTGGGGTGTATCTTCTAGTAAAGCTCGAAATCTTTCAATCTCTCAATAATGTTCCATTTTTTAATCACCTGAAAACAAAAGAAAGAAATAAAAATTACAGATAAAAATAAAGAAAATTAGATACAAGTAAATTAGATACCTTCAAAATTAATAACTCAAGAAAAATAAGTCCCCGGCAACAGCGCCAAAAACTTGACCGGCGTAAACACACACGTATAACGCAAGCGCACGTATCGTTCAAGTAGTATAAAAATATCGATCTCACGATGACTTAATTCATACTGTTGTTATTAATTATTGATACTATTTATTTTTAGATATCTAATTAAAAGGAGAAGAGAATGATTGTTTGATTGGTTGGTTGAATGTGGTTTTCCTTAATTAAAATAAATAAAATAAACAAAAGAAAATACTAAGGAAAATAAAAAAAGACTCAAAGATCTATGGTTGTGAATCTTTCTAATATCTTTTAAAAGATGAAGTGATTATTTTATGTTTGTGTAATAAATCGGTTTACTAACCTGGAACACGAAATTATGCGAAAGCCTCTGTCGTTGGATAGACGCAAATACCTAGTTTAACCCAATTGAACCATATGTCTAGGTCAACCAAATTATTTGGATTCATTATGTTTAAGTTCCAATTATGGCTACCCCCGCCCGACAGGTATATGTCTATCCTGTAAGGAAGATTGTGGGCTATTAAGTCTAAGGCTGAAACCTAAAATTCCTTTGTCAAAATTATTTTAGATTTACCACATCAATCTTATTGGTGATCAGACAACAAGAAGCATTAAGCTTAAGACTTAATAAGTAAACCTTTAAATTACCCAAACTATAAAATAACCCCTTATAAACCGGTGATATTAGAATTCATCAAAACCCCAGATATCTAACACATAACTAAGGCTAGTAAAAACTTAAAAGTAAAAGACATAAAGTAAAAATGTTGAAAAGTAAAAGACATAAAGTAAAAGCTGAAAAGTAAATTACAATAAAATAAAATGATAAGGTAAAAAGATCAACTTTTACTATTTACTATTTAGATATCTCCCCTAATATAATATATTAACTTGTGATTATTTTACCAACCAGCCATATAGGCGGTAACCTGATTAAGTCAAATTAAGTCCAACCATCCATAAAGGCGGAACCAAAATAAACCTACCATATAGGCGGTAAGAAAATATAATTACCAACCGACCAATCTGGCGGTATCTTTGATTAGTCAGGTTTAAACCAGATTAAAATGAATTACCAACCGACCAATCTGGCGGTATCCTTTTTAAGTCAAATTTTAAATAGTGAATATATTATATTTAAGGGAGATTAATCTAAATAGTAACAGTAAAAGAATTACCTTTTACCATAGCTGGGGAAGTTACCTACTCATGGTGAATAGTAAAAACTGTAAAAAGTAAGAAAGTAAATTACTATTATTACAGAACGTAATTAAAATTAATTACAAAACTAAAAACTAAAAGAAACTAGATAGAAAACTCCATATTTACATCAGAGAATTCAGAGAGAGTGGTACATTTAAACTGAAACCTCGAGCTCAATTTATAGGCGCAGATAAGCTCTGGGCGTCGCGACGCCAGATTCTTTTGATATGGCATGCTGAGGGCTTGACACGTGGCGATTCTGGATAAGATGACACGTGGCAAGGCGGCTGAGAGCTCAATTATTGTGACACGTGGCGGCTTCTGATTGGTCGGTTCAGATTCCTATCAGCCATGTGTTGATTTCGGATAAGAGAGCCAATAATTGATGCTGACGTGGCGGTGATGTGGCGCTGACGTGGCGATACGTGGAAAAGTGACTATCGGCACCATAAAATTACGACACGTGGCACTTCATGATTGGCTGATGATGACGTGGCGGTGAGGTGGCACGTTGACTCGGTCAACTGATGATGTGGACGATGATGTGGCTGACAGGTGGAGTGACACGTGGCGATATGTGGCGATGGCGACTGTCGGCACCGTAGATTGATGACACGTGGCACGACGCACGTTAGCAAAGTCAAACTTTTTCCAGATTCTGACACGTGGACCCGGCGCACGTTAGCACTGTTCGGCGCACGTTAGGCGTTGCGACGCCAAAGGCTTGCACGTCTCGATGCATGAAATGACCATTTTGCCATTTTCGTCTAATTTTCATTATTTTGGCCCAAATCACCTCCATAGTGTCCTGAAACTTTATTTATCTACAAAATAACTCAAAACACATCAAAATATTCACAAAACTCAAGAAACTATACAAAATATTAGGTTAAATGAGTGGGAAATAGTGATATAATTACCACTCATCATCGGTGCCAGGAACAGTATTACTCCGATTTTTCATCGAGTTTTACTATCCTCCCACTTACCACTACATATAGAAATTCCTCTTAGGAAAACCGCATGGAGAGCAACAATTACATTGTTCTCTTGTGAGTTGTATAAGTACTATACTTTGGTTTCCCTAGGACAACCTACAAATAGGCACTTATCTGATTTGGGTTCTAGTTTGGTACCATCCAAACATTTAACGTATGCCCAACATTCCCAAATCATCAGGAATAAGAAACTAGGTTTCTTTCCTGTTTATATCTAATATGAAGTCTGTCTAATAGATTTTCATGGAACCTTTTTCAAAATAAGTACTACACTGTTTAATGTGTATCCTCATAAGGAAATTGGTAGCTCAGAGCGACTCATCATCAACCTTACTATGTCCAACAAAGTTCGGTTTCTCCGTTCGGACACACCGTCAAATTGAGGTGTCCCGGGAGGAGTCCACTGTGAAAGAATATCATATTTTTTCAAGTAATCTTGAAACTCATAGGTTTAAGTAGGGGTGTTCACGGGTCGGGTCGGGTCGGGTTTTTCGATTTTTTTTTTGACCCGAAACCCGAAATTTAAGCAGCTGACCCGCGCGGGTCGGGTCGCAACGGGTCGGGTCAAAAAATCGCGGGTCGGGTCGGGTCACCAAAATATATTAAAAATATAATATATATATTTTTTTGATACAAGTTTTACAAGAAATGCCTGTTGTTGCGATGGTTAAAGTGTTGGTTTATATCTTCTTAATCTCAAGTTCAATTCCCACTAATGTCATTTTATTTTTAAAATAAATTTAAGCTAAAATTTTGGATTTGGGCATGCTAGGAATCGAACTCAGGGCCCTTTGATGACCAAACAACCACTTTGCCACTCCAACTACAATTATTTCTTGTTAAAATTATAACATAACAAATATATAATATAATAAAATCGGGTCAGGTCAGATCCGACTTTTCTTTCTTAAACCCGTGACCCGATCCGAAATTTCGGGTCGGGTCGGGTCGGGTCAAAATTTTGCAATTTTTTTATTAGACCCGCGCGGGTCGGGTCGGGTCAGCACGGGTCGGGTCGGGTCGCGGGTTGACCCGACCCTATGAACACCCCTAAGTTTAAGTATTTTACACTATGGTCCGACCGTAATGTTTTTAATACTTTTACTATTCCGTTTTCTACTTCGTGTCGAAACTCTTTGAATTTATCAAAAATTATTGACTTGTGTTTCATAAGAAACACATAACCATAACGCGATGCAACATCTGTAAAAGTTACAAAGTATTCATATCCACATCTAGCCTATCTAGACATGGGCCCACTTACGTCACTATGAATGAGGGCTAACAGATTGGTGGCACTTGCACTTTTACCAAGTAAAAGGCGTTTTAGGCACTTTGCCTAATAAACTAGATTCGTAGACATCATTTGAATTAGGATCAAATCCATCCTAGTATCCACTCTTCGAAAGTGTGGATATACGAATCATGTTAATGTGTCCCAGACAACAATGCCATTTTTAAGTCTCAACAGATTTATTCAGTTTGAGCTTTTGTTTGTTATATTATATGTTTGAGATTCATTTATATTCAAAATATAAATGTTGTTATTCACATCTAATTGCTTATCTCAATATCATCTTTATAAACAAAACATTTAATGTTTTAGAATATAAAGGTATACCTGCAATGAGTTAAACTAGATACAGAGATAATGTTCCTAGTCAAACTAGATACATTGTAACAGTCTCCTAATTTAAGTACATGCCCCAAGGGCAGTTCCAAAACTTAGGTTTCTATGGCCAAAACAATGACTCATGTCCTGTTTCCGACTCATAGGTCGAACTCATCTGAAGCCAGTCTCCTGCTTATCAACAGATCTCGCACATCAGTACATATATTCATATACCATAGTATCAAAAATCCAATTTTAAAACCAGTAGTGAACATGTTTATAACAAACATTCTTGAAGCCGGAACCTTGTCCCGCCTTCACTTCCTTCATGTCTGCCTTGTCCATACGGCAGTCACACTTCTAGTGACCTCGTTTGCCACAGTTTAGGCAAACAACATGGGATATGTCCTTTTAAGAAGCTCTGGCTTTGCATAATGGATTGAGCACTAAAGTTATCATCACAATGAGTCTTCCTAAGCTTATGCTCTATTATTCGCTCAACTCCGGGCTCAGGACCAAAAGGTTTTTCTATCAACTAGAATAACTTCTCAGCTCCCAGAACTGTCGTGAGGTTCTTTTTCGAATCTGAAAATTAAATCCGTTTAAATACATTTTCACCCAAGATTATGTTCTAAATGCTAATCTTTCAGCCATCTTGATTGCTATAGTCCAACTATCCAATCAACGATTTCGGGTACAATTAAATATAATGATTACTATAATCTAACTATATAATCAACTACAATTGATCGGTTACATTCAAATGTATTGATTACTATAATCCAATTATATAACCAACCACAAATGAAGTAGTTTGAATACAGTCCAACTGTTTAATTAATACAACAATTGAATATTCGTCCAACTAATATATTTATTAATAATTAATGACGAAAAATGGAATGAACGCGTATTGGCAAGTATCTAAACGAAATTGTAAATTTAATACTTGCCTCCCATTATTTTTCGGCGAGCCTCTTACCCTCTGTGGAGTACTCGGGAAACCTAGTTTCCTAGTGGGCTAAGATCCCATTAAATAACACACAACCTTGACTTTGGCCAATAAGTTGCATGAAACTTAACTAGGTAGATCTCTAAGATCAATTGGATCCCATCCAATTCCTAGATCCAGTAGGTGGACCTCCAAGTCCAAAACATATATGCCAATATATCCAATATATCTCCAAACCTTTTTCCTCTGAATCAACTAAGCCTTGGCTTTGGCTCAAAAAGCTTAATGAAACCAGTTAAGCGTGACCCATTGACAGTGGGAAAGTTTCGTAATCGAGGTCGATGAACAAGAAGTGACCTTGACTTTGGCCAACAAATCACAACTTGCCCAAGACGTACGATATGGAACAAAGCTTTTGTGATTCAAACACATCCGCGATGGACAAAGGTCTTGACTTTGGCCAACAAACCAATGCCAATCTTGGATCTTGAGAGTGAATCACTCAATGAAGGGAAAAACGCTTAATATAAAATGAGGGTTTTTGTCGCGATTTGACAACCAATTTATTATCTTTAATTGGGTCTCATCATACACCCTTAAGCATGCATACTAAAAGCATAATAAGTCGTGAAATAAATAATAATGATATGCGGATGGATATACAACAAATTGTTCCTAGAACAAATCTCTTCATTTCCTCTCTCCTGCTAGCACTATTCATACTTCTACCCAATTACATAATACTTCTAAAGAAATCTTATTTAGATTGAGGGGAATTGGTGAGAAGATAAATACAATGAGATAATGAGATAATAGGTTGGACACGCAGGTCCAATTTAATAAATTCTAAATTTATTACAACAATTTCCAAAATTGCCCTCGCCCTTCTAATATTCATCCAATATACATTATTCATTCATACATCCAAGTATTCACATAAAGCATATTATTTAATCAATCTAATCCAATTAATTAATCTTTGAATTAATTACCATCTAATGTTCAAACAACGATTTGATTTGCGCGAGTCCAACTCGTTTAAGAATAAATACTCAAAGTACGTATTCTTGAATTATATCAAACTACAATTTTAAATCCAATTTAAAATTGTATCCAATACTAATTCATATTTAATTCCAAATTAAATAATTATATTTTTTTATGTGCCTTAAAGTTTTGGGTTCCAAATCCAATCTTAATGGGTCTCAAAGGCTCAATTAGTATCCAAAACTATTCAATTAAAGTCCAATAGGCTTTTAATTAATTCTTTAGGCTTGGGCTTTTGGCCAAAATGGATCTAACCCCTAGGCCCTATAGGAATCACCCTATGTCATAGAATCAATTTTGTCCCATTAGGCCCAATTAAATTATTAAAGGCCCAATTGTCATATTTTGGACTTTATGGAAAAGGTTTAGGCCCAATTGGATCCAGCCAATTATCCTAAACCAAACTTGGCACAACCAAGCTCATTAAGCCCAATTACAACAATTAAATTGATACATTATTCCAAATTACATATTAATTCAATTCAAGTGTAATTAACATAATTAATTAATTAATCTAATGCTTCCAAAACATTAATTAATCCAATTTAATCATGTTCAACATTTCCAATTCATGTCCAACACAAATTGAAGCAAAATCAATTCCACAACATGCTTCAAAGTTCACGGCAATAGCAACAAAAATCATTCAATTTGATATTATACCAACATTCAATATTTCTATCATGCTATTTAACACATCCAATTGTCAAATTTCCAAAATTCCAACATGAACTATCTAGGGTAATTTTCGGCCAAGGGGTAGGAATCAGGGAAAATTAATCTAATCAATTTTACACAATTCCAACAATGCACAAATCCAATTGAACATCATATAAACTCAACCAAACAATCAATTTAGGAAAAATCAAACTCCAAGCACAAAATCCCCAAATTAAAGTTATGAACCCTAGGATCCAAATCAAGTTTAGATCTGGCTCTGATACCAATTGTAAGTGTCCTAGACATGCCACGGGATCTCTAAGCGTGATTAGTGTGTGAATAAATCAAGAAGTTTGCGGAATTAACTTACATTGATCGGCTTTGACTTTCAAAACTTTTCATGGATGTGAAGAAGCACCAAGCTTTCTTTGTTGATTCCAACCCAATGGTGAGTATCTCTATCACCTTCATTTGAATCCCATAAGTGCTAGCTAGAACAAGATGAACCAAAATTCGCCCTCCAAGAGAAGCAAGATTCGGCTTAGGAGAGAGGGAAGCAATCGACCTTGAAGGGACAAGGCCATTCAGCCAAGAACAAACCCAATCGGCCAAGAGCAATGGCCATTCGGCTAAGGTGAGTGGAGAAGAAAGAGAGAGCATTTTTTTATCCTTTTGTTTCTAAAACAATTACACCAAAAAAATAATTTCAAAAGTTGGTGTATATCTTTCAAAAAAGAAAAAGCAAAGTGTGTTGTGTAAGTTACCATAATTACACTCAACCACTTCCATCAACAAAAAGGTGACTAGATGTCTATCACAAAGTGACTAGTGATGTAAGTTGGCGGGACCCAATTTAAATTCAAAATTCAAGTGGATTGCTCAACACACTTCGGGCTCGGGTTCATTTAATCCGATTAAACGAATTTTCCGTCGCGACATAATTAAATCCAATTTAATTAAATAATAATGCCTAGCAAAATTATTACGAAAGTCGCTTACGAATTAATTCTAAATTAATTCGTTCGCCCGAATTAAAATCCAGTTTTAATTTCGCTTTGAAATCCAATATCATTTAATATATCTAATATATTATTTTAGCCCAATTAAATAAATAAATAGTAAAATCTAATTTAACTATTAAATTTATTTTACCGATTAATTCCAAATTAATCACGTTCTCTCCTCTCGACGAATTTAATCCCAGATAAATTCTCGACGCAATTAATCTCAGATTAATTCTTTCTCTGATAATTAATCACAGATTAATTCTTGCCGTAATTAATCCCATATTAATTTTCTCTCTCTTAATTAATCCCAGTTTAATATTGTTCGAGTCAAATATCATTGGTGAATCTTTGGGATGCGACCCAAGAGATCCATGGATATGTTGGCAGTAAATTCGGTCATCGGACTATCTGAATACGTGCGTACCCGATACCACGTACTTACCGATTTACAAGACATGGTTGGCTTCTAGAAAAGCACAGTGTCTACCCAATTCTTTAGAATCTACGGAATATAAGATCTTTGTCAGGCGTAGTATACGTAGTATTGTGCATTAAGATCAAGTATCGAATGTCACATGCTAGGCCTGGGGCTGGAGTTATGTCTACCCCGTACGAAGCATATATCGGATCACTAGAAAATAGTCTCTTTATGATCGGAAAGTCATGACCTAGTCATACTTCCCCGATGGCTATAGCACTTAGAGTACCAATTATGTATCTCTGCGTGATCATCATCTCCATATGACTGAAGTGATACTTCCATCTTGACATCACACCCAATACACTACGATTCTCAGTATACCCAGAAGAGGCATACACAGAACCTGTTAAAGTCCCGGACGACCAAAATCAAAGTATATTGATTGCCGCAAGTATTAGCGATGCAAGTCTCAGGTTAAGACCAAATACACCTACCCTTATTCGGATTCCCATAGACACATAGTCATACTACCAATGAGATTCCGAGGGGTCTATCCAAAGCGAAGCTGTTTCAGTACCATCGGTAAACAGAACCTCCTATTACACTTGCATGAGTATCCAATACCCAAATATATGAGAACTATGCCGTTACGCTTCCATAACACGTACAAGTGTAATACTAGCCTATTCCGCATTATCGATGTCCAGTCTCGATAATACTACGACTAGGGATATTTAATGATTAAACTTTTGTGGATTAATACTGTCTCATATCTTATTAATCTAGAACTAATCATAAGGACTTTTATCATTTATATATCCAGGTAATCCAATTACAAATGATAAAAGAGCAATTTCCTTTGTCACATAGTTAATTTGTACAACAACACCAAGATCTGTACAAATAGTGATGTTATGAGTCATATATGTCCAACAAATCACACACCTAATTCCACCCCAAAAACTTCCTCCATCGACAACAGAACAGCCACAAAACCCCGAAAAAAATAAATAAAAATGTCAAAGAGTTTATATTCACTCTTTCCACCAAATCTCAAGAAACCCAAGTTATACCCACAACAAGGAACAATCGAATAGGAACCTAATAATATTATTTAAATAAAATAACCCATTGATTGGTCAATGTTACAAATAAGACTCATTACCTAGGAAAAATGAAAACTAAGATCCCTAGATTTGTAGTAGAATTGGCAAGTGGGGGAGATTTGAGGATTTGTTTTCCTTTGCTTCCTTTGCCAAATAGAACACTTCATCAATCTGGGGCGATTTAGTTGAAGTGATTCGCCATGATTGTGTTGTAAAAGAACCCAGAGGATCGAAGGAAAGAAAGAAAAATTTGGAGGAGAAGAAGTTGTGGTGCTGGGCGTGGGAAAGAAGGAAGAGAAGAGAAATGAAAATAAAGAAAAGTCTAGATTAAATGAAAAATCTTGATTTTGATTTTATTATATATATATATATCTATTATATATATATATATATATATATATATTATACTAGTTCTTACCGTGCCTACGGCACTGTGTTACAGTATTTGGCCATTGCCTACGGCACGGTGTTACAGAATTAAATGATTTTATTTTTTAATTAAATGAGCCCGTGCTACGGCACGGTGTTACATCTATTTAGCCCGTGGCCTACGGCACGGTGTTAAAGTATTGCCCGTTGCCATGTACTGGAAGGGGTTATTTAGGGGTGAATCCGGTAACGCAGCGGAAGCGGTGAAAATCCGATTTTCAGATTTCAAAATTTTTCTCGGATAAATTAAATAAACATATTTATTTAATATTCCAATAATCAAATTATGAAAATAAATTCAATAAAACATTTTTAGGTGAATTTACCGAAATACCCTTGCTTTGTATTTTTGTCCGTTTTAGTCCGAAATTGATCCAATCATTTTGAATGATTCTAAATCATTTCTAAGATGAACTTATGATGTTCAAAACATCAAAACACCAAAGCAACCAAAATCCCCAAATTTCTACACAAAGCCGAGAGCACCATTTGGTGCCTAAATTGTGCATTTTGTCATTTCATGCTTCAAGACACATCCAAATGATATCCAATCAACATGAAACTTTATATGCATCATATACACACATAAATACACAACATATATGAAAACCCCCAAATTTGGAATTAGTCATAAACCCTAATTTTTCAATTTCCTCAAATTGGACAAATTAGGCCATATACATTAAATCAATTGTTTCAATCATCAATCTTTCATCCAATTCAAGTCTCAACACAATGAAACAACTCAAGATCAAATCTAGGTCATTTAGAGTGGGTCAACAACTCTAGAATAGCAACATGGTTTCATAAACCTTAAAAGAATACATATAACTACACTAGTTACATTCTTTCTTCACCATACATGCTCAACACTTCATTAAACTTCCATCAACAAAAACACAAAGAAATAAAGAAAGAAATTATCTAAGAACAACATATGTTGAAGCCTAGAACCTAAGGAACATATTCCTCTCTAATAGTAAGTTTGAAAAACTTACTAAATCCAAGCTTTTTCTTTGATAAGTCTTTCTTCTCTCAAGCTTTCAAAGTTTCTTCAATGGAGTTTTTTTTGTATAAAGTGTATTAGGTTAAGTGTTAAATGAAATGAAAATCAATTTATACTTGTTCAATTAATGCCTTGGCCGAAAATACCAAATACAAAACAAGTAAAATTAATTTCAATTTCATTTCAAGTTCATTTGGTCAACTTGACAAATATCTTAAAAACAACTTTATTAGATATTTATTTTGGTCAACAAATGCAACTAACATCATTAACTTTAAATATCCTAACATAAGATATTTATATTTTAATTAATTTAATCATTTAACAATTAAATAATCAATTAATTAATCAAATACAAATATATTAAATATATGTATAATATTTACATTAAATATTAAAAACATATATTCATTTAGGATAAAAGTCAAATAACTCATTTTGACTATTAATTAATGTGTATTTAAATTAATCAAGTATTAAATGTAAATACACAATAATTAAGTAAATGACTATCTAGTCTCTTTAGCATGTATCTTGCGTTTAACCATTAAACGACTTTATAAATAATCAATATTATTTATTAATGTTGCTCTAGTGCTCTACGAGTATGTTTCATTATTGAGACTCTCTAGGTTCAGGTATATCCGTCACAAAATCTAATTTCGTGTCCATAATCTATCCACCCGTATTATGACGATCACGGATAATCTCGCTGAACCATACAGGTCGAGGTCATCGCAAATGTATAATTCCTCCGTCACAGGTATCCGGATAAATCCCAGAGATATAGATGTAAACGTCAAATCTCTATCGGGACTATCCAGTCGACTATTCTATTAGCAATCTCAAAAAGAATGTTTAGAACTAGCTTCTAAACTTACCACGGGCCCATGGTTTTATCTGATTGCTAATCATATGGACTACCTATGCTCTGGTACACAGAACTGACGGATCCTATCTTGATACACATAGGACACCCTGAGGATCTATCTACACCCAACGAACAGGCGGAGGTCTGATCTAAATAGATCGGTGACGTGACTGCCGTCTAAGTGTAGAAGATGTCTCATGTGCCCACAATGGCATCTCAAGTCTAAGAATCACAAGTGCTACTCAACCCAAGAAGATTCTTATTGACGCTGGTGTACCATCCATTAAGAATCTTCGGTGAGTCGTTCAGTGTTTATCCGCTATAAACACCTACACGTCTATACTAGTCTCCAAGACTAATGGTTCATTGAGAAACCATTGGAATCATATATTCCAGTATACGACATGTACCGGTCTCAACGGGTTTACTATACTGACCAAGTAGTGTAAACCTTGACCAGGAACTGTCTGAGAATGACAACGTCATGATACTACTCAATGTCCGTTGCGACGCTTTTGCAACTGTACCATGACTAATCATTCTAAGGTCATTACGTCTTTACCATATAAAAGATTAGATTATATTATAGAAACTGCATATATTATTAATAATAATAATGTTTTACAGAAGTATTTAACAAAATACAACCGGGAATTGGCGCTCTGAGCACCAACCCCTACAAAATCTCCCACTTGCTCTAGTGCCAATATCGATTGTATCTAATACCCATCGACTCCACGTGTTTATCAAATAACTTCGGAGGTATGGCCTTCGTCAGCGGGTCTGCTACGTTGTCTTCACTCGGTACCTTGCACACGACAATATCCCCTCGCGACACAATCTCTCGAATGATGTGGTACTTGCGTTCCACATGCTTCGACTTCTGATGCGCCCTCGGTTCCTTTGCTTGCGCAATGGCTCCAGTATTATCACAGTATAACGGAATCGCATTCTCGATACTTGGGACAACTCCCAATTCTGTGATAAAATTCTTTATCCACACAGCCTCTTTTGCAGCTTCAGAAGCTGCAATATATTCCGCCTCAGTGGTGGAATCAGCTGTCGATCCCTGTTTGGAACTCTTCCAACAAACTGCACCTCCGTTAAGGGTAAAGACAAATCCAGATGTAGACTTTTATCATCGGGATCCGATTGAAAATCGGAGTCTGTATACCCATTAACCTGCAGTTCATTTCCTCCATATATAATCAACTTATCCTTAGTACCTTTAAGATACTTTAGGATATGTTTAATGGCCATCCAATGGTCATTACCTGGATTGGACTGATATCGACTAGTTACGCTAACAGCGAAACTGATATCAGGCCTCGTACATAACATGGCATACATTATGCTACCCAAACACGAAGCATAAGGTTGGTTAGACATTCTAACCTTCTCATCTTCTGTTTGTGGACACATCTTCTTAGAAAGATGAATCCCATGTCTGAACGGTATGTTTGCTGTCTTACAGTTACCAAAGCTATACCGTTCCAAGATCTTATCTACGTACGTTGATTGGGATAACCCAATCAGCCTCCTTTGTCTATCTCGATAGAGTTTTATCCCTAAAACATAGGAAGCTTCTCCCAGGTCCTTCATGGAGAAATTCTTACAGAGATATGCTTTGACGCTTTGTAACATACCTAAATCATTCCCAATGATTAGGATGTCATCAACATACGGGACTAAAAATACGACCATGCTCCCACTGGCCTTCTGATACACACAGGATTCTTCCGAATTCTTAGAAAACCAGACGATCTAATAATCTCATCGAATCGAAGATTCCAACTTCGTGAAGCTTGTTTAAGTCCATAAATGGACTTCTTAAGCTTACAAACCATACCCGAGTTTGGCTGGATGTGAAACCTTCCGGCTGTTCCATATAGATTTCTTCATCAAGAAACCCATTTAGAAAAGCCGTTTTGACATCCATTTGCCAAATCTCGTAGTCATGATACGCAGCTATAGAAAGCAAAATCCGGATAGACTTAAGCATTGCTACCGGCGAAAAAGTTTCATCGTAGTCGACGCCAGGTCGCTGCGTGTAACCTTTTGCTACCAGTCGGGCCTTGTAAGTTTCAACCTTACCGTCAGGCCCGCGCTTCCTCTTGTAAACCCATTTACAACCGATAGGAACAATTCCTTCGGGAAGCGGAATCAAGTCCCAAACTTGATTTTCATGCATTGAATCTATCTCGGATTTCATGGCACTTTGCCATTTCACGGAGTCGATGTCCAACATCGATTCTCTATAGGTGAAAGGATCGGTCTCTTCAACTAAGAGAACATCCAGACTCTTTTCTTGTATCAAATACAAGCGTTCAGGAGGTCTAGATACCCTTTCCGACCTACGGAGTGTGTGTGTTGAAGGTCCTTCATCTACTTGAACTTCAGGTTCCTCCGTTGGTTCGTTGTTTTCAGGTTGGACTTCATCAAGCTCAACCTGTCTATGATCACCTCCTTCTGACAAAAATTCTACTTCTAGAAATTTTGCGAAGCGAGCTACGAACACATTTCGATGCTCGGTATCATAGAACAGATATCCCCTCGTGTTCGAGGGATATCCAACAAACCTAAACTTTTGCCCTCGAGGCGAAAGCTTACTTTGCTGAGTTACCCTGACATAGGCAGGACAACCCCAAACCTTAATATAATTAAGATTCGGTCTCCTACCGAACCATATCTGATACGGTGTCGTAGGAACAGCCTTTGAAGGAATCTTATTCAAAAGATGTGCGGCTGTTAAGAGACAGTAACCCCATAAGTAATAGGGCAAATCTGTGAAACTCAACATCGATCGGACCATATCCAATAAAGTCCGATTTCTCCTTTCAGATACACCATTGTGCTGTGGTGTACCTGGAGGAGTATATTGAGCGAGAATCCCATTCTCCTTCATATAATCCATGAACTCACCACTCATATATTCGCCGCCTCGATCTGATCGAAGGCATTTAATATATTTACCAGTGTTTTTTCTACTTCATTTCGGAACTCTTTGAACTTTTCAAAGGTTTCCGATTTATGTCGCATCAAATACACATAACCGTACCGTGACAAATCATCGGTAAAGGTAACGAAGTACGAATAACCACTGTGAGCAGTTTGACTTAGTGGACCACATATCAGAATGTACGAGTTCCAGTAAGTTGTGGCGCGGTGTCCAACACCAGAAAATGGGGCTTTGGTCATCTTACCCTGAATACAGGATTCACAAGTTGGATAGGACTCAATGGTAAGATCTGATATCAAACCATTCCTAACCAATTGGGTAAGGCGTTTAACGCCAATGTGACCAAGTCTCATATGCCAAAGTTCAGTATTATTAATTACAGGTAAACTACGTTTATTAACTCCAGTATTTAATATATCTTTTGAAGTTTGCAATGTGTAATGACCATGCTGGTTTGACAACTAAGGATCTGAATATTATTTTTATCATATAAATACAAAGAACTATTCTTAATATTAATACAATAGCCTTCTGTATCTAATACAAAAAGTGATATAATATTAGCGACACATCCTGGTACAAAATGACAGTCATATAACAAAAGTGTCCCATTCGGCAATGAGATCTCGCATACTCCCACTGCAACTGCATCCAAAGAGTCTCCACTCCCGAACCGCAACTGCATCTCTCCTGGCTTCAGCCTCCTACTTTCCTTCAGCACCTGCAACGAATTGCAAATGTGAATGGGACAAGCAGAATCTAAAATCCAGCTGGATGTAACGGCTTCACAAGCCAAAGATAAATCAATAACTGGAAAAATAAAAGTACCTGATGTAGAAGCTCTGTCTCTCCTCACTTGGGCAATGTAATCTGGACAGTTCCTTTTCCAGTGCCCAACTTTGCCGCAGTGGTGGCATTTGTCTTCAGAAGCCCTTTGGGCTTGGCTATCTTCGCCTGCTGTGGAGGACCGAAGGTCTTCTTCTTCTTCCCTTTCTTCTTCTTTCCCTTGGACATTCCTTGGGAAGAAGCAGAGAGAGAAGTAGATCTAGGTGGGCGAGTCGGTACTCCCTTCTTCAGATCCTCTTCTGCCGTGAGCAACATCCTATGTAGCTCCTGGTAGGTGCAGACTGTCCCGTGCATGTTGAAGTACATCACAAACTGGCGGAATGAAGCTGGCAGAGAACCAAGAATGACACTCCTACCGAGAATGTCATTTAGGATGAGATTATGTTGCCTCAATTGATCGATCAAATCGATCATTTGAAGAACATGTGGGCTAACACTTTGCCCCTCATCCAGACGCGCATGGAACAGTTCCATGGCGACCTTGTGAACAATAACCTGTTCCTGGTTCTCGAACGATTGTCTTAATCGCGTTATCATACTATAGGAATCTGATGTTCCATAGTATTGTTGCTTGAGTTTCGGAGAGAGCGAACTAAGGATGTATGATTTAACCCTTAAATCATCATTCTTCCAAGCTTCAAAAACTTGGCGTTCCTCCTCCGAAGCATCCTCACCCACTGCAAGGGGTAAAGGACCCTCAAGAACATAACCCAACTTTTCGGAATCGAGGACAATCCTCAAATCCAATTCCCAGTCTGTAAAGTTCTCAGCGCCTTTCAGTTTGTTCGCATCTAACATACGCGCAAACTGGTTTGTGGATTGACCCGCCATCGCAAATCTATCATATAGATCACGAAAAACGGTTAGCAGAAATAAAGCAGTTTCATATAATATCAAAAGCATAAACTAGATCATGGATTTTTAATCTAATATGCCCCTCCCACTAAATCATGCAATACTGTAATCCCAAAACAGAATACAAATATTTAATAATTAAATTAAATATAAATAGTGAAAGGTGGATCCCGTGAATATATTTCAGCTCACAGCAGAGGCACGGTCTCGCCTACGTATATTCATCAGGTAGACAACTCATTTGTCAATCACTCAAAAGTGACTCCTAAGTATCCGGTCCTGGCCGTTTCTCGTTGTCGCTGCGAAGGCAGGCCCACAAGGAGACGTACCAAGGTAATACTCGTCAATGATAAACTCAAGTTACTTACGTAATCCTGACAGCTAGGGCACGTTCAGAATTCCGCTTTTACTTGAATTTATCTAGTATCAGATATACATCCGGTATAAATAAATCTTTATCGGCTACACCCTCACAGCAGAGGCACGGTCTCGGATGTAGTCACAAAGAAGTATTCATAAACCGTATTGACAAGACGGACCATATAACATGCATCAAATACATAATTACATTTAAACCTTATTATTAGGGATTTTCCGCTAAGTGTCATACACCCTAAATCTAACCAGTTTAGATCCTAATAAGCATGCATAAAGTCAAGAAAACATGATTAAACATTGATTCAATGAAGGCTAATCATTTTAAGTGGCCTAGAATCAGACTTGCTCTGATACCATTTTGAAGGGGTTATTTAGGGGTGAATCCGGTAACGCAGCGGAAGCGGTGAAAATCCGATTTTCAGATTTCAAAACTTTTTCTCGGATAAATTAAATAAACATATTTATTTAATATTCCAATAATCAAATTATGAAAATAAATTCAATAAAACATTTTTAGGTGAATTTACCGAAATACCCTTGCTTTGTATTTTTGTCCGTTTTAGTCCGAAATTGATCCAATCAATTTTGAATGATTCTAAATCATTTCTAAGATGAACTTATGATGTTCAAAACATCAAAACACCAAAGCAACCAAAATCCCCAAATTTCTACACAAAGCCGAGAGCACCATTTGGTGCCTAAATTGTGCATTTGCACTTTCATGCTCAAAACACATCCAAATGATATCCAATCAACATGAAACTTTATATGCATCATATACACACATAAATACACAACATATATGAAAACCCCCAAATTTGGAATTAGTCATAAACCCTAATTTTTCAATTTCCTCAAATTGGACAAATTAGGCCTATACATTAAATCAATTGTTTCAATCATCAATCTTACATCCAATTCAAGTCTCAACACAATGAAACAACTCAAGATCAAATCTAGGTCATTTAAGAGTGGGTCAACAACTCTAGAATAGCAACATGGTTTCATAAACCTTAAAAGAATACATATAACTACAATAGTTAAATTTTCTTCACCATACATGCTCAACACTTCATTCAAACTTCCATCAACAAAAACACAAAGAAATAAAGAAAGAAATATCTAAGAACAACATATGTTGAAGCCTAGACCTAAGGAACATATTCCTCTCTAATAGTAAGTTTGAAAAACTTACTAAATTCCAAGCTTTTTCTTTGATAAGTCTTTCTTCTCTCAAGCTTTCAAAGTTTCTTCAATGGAGTTTTTTTTGTATAAAGTGTATTAGGTTAAGTTAAATGAAATGAAAATCAATTATACTTGTTCAATTAAGCCTTGGCCGAAAATACCAAATACAAAACAAGTAAAATTAATTTCAATTTCATTTCAAGTTCATTGGTCAACTTGACAATATCTTAAAAACAACTTTATTAGATATTTATTTTGGTCAACAAATGCAACTAACATCATTACTTTAAATATCCTAACATAAGATATTTATATTTTAATTAATTTAATCATTTAACAATTAAATAATCAATTAATTAATCAAATACAAATATATTAAATATATGTATAATATTTACATTAAATATTAAAAACATATATTCATTTAGGATAAAAGTCAAATAACTCATTTTGACTATTAATTATGTGTATTTAAATTAATCAAGTATTAAATGTAAATACACAATAATTAAGTAAATGACTATCTAGTCTCTTTAGCATGTATCTTGCGTTAAACCATTAAACGACTTTATAAATAATCAATATTATTTATTAATGTTGCTCTAGTGCTCTACGAGTATGTTTCATTATTGAGACTCTCTAGGTTCAGGTATATCCGTCACAAAATCTAATTTCGTGTCCATAATCTATCCACCCGTAGATTATGACGATCACGGATAATCTCGCTGAACCATACAGGTCGAGGTCATCGCAAATGTATAATTCCTCCGTCACAGGTATCCGGATAAATCCCAGAGATATAGATGTAAACGTCAAATCTCTCGGGACTATCCAGTCGACTATTCTATTAGCAATCTCAAAAAGAATGTTTAGAACTAGCTTCTAAACTTACCACGGGCCCATGGTTTTATCTGATTGCTAATCATATGGACTACCTATGCTCTGGTACACAGAACTGACGGATCCTATCTTGATACACATAGGACACCCTGAGGATCTATCTACACCCAACGAACAGGCGGAGGTCTGATCTAAATAGATCGGTGACGTGACTGCCGTCTAAGTGTAGAAGATGTCTCATGTGCCCACAATGGCATCTCAAGTCTAAGAATCACAAGTGCTACTCAACCCAAGAAGATTCTTATTGACGCTGGTGTACCATCCATTAAGAATCTTCGGTGAGTCGTTCAGTGTTTATCCGCTATAAACACCTACACGTCTATACTAGTCTCCAAGACTAATGGTTCATTGAGAAACCATTGGAATCATATATTCCAGTATACGACATGTACCGGTCTCAACGGGTTTACTATACTGACCAAGTAGTGTAAACCTTGACCAGGAACTGTCTGAGAATGACAACGTCATGATACTACTCAATGTCCGTTGCGACGCTTTTGCAACTGTACCATGACTAATCATTCTAAGGTCATTACGTCTTTACCATATAAAAGATTAGATTATATTATAGAAACTGCATATATATTAATAATAATAATGTTTTACAGAAGTATTTAACAAAATACAACCGGGAATTGGCGCTCTGCACCAACCCCTACAACGGTGTTACAGAATTAAATGATTTTATTTTTTAATTATGATTTTATTTTAACTTTTTATTTTTTAATTGAAAATTTGAAAATTTTTGCACTTTCAATCACTCAATTCATCTCTTTCCTCACTTTACCAATGAATGATCTGGGCCGTTCAATTAAGCCACATACGAGGCCGTGGATACACTCTCTTTCCTCCAACACCATTCTCCTTTATTTTATATATATATATATATATTAGTTTTTTGCCCGTGCCTACGGTACGGTGTTACAGTATTTGCCCGTGCTTACGGCACGGTGTTACAGAATTAAATGATTTTATTTTTTTAATTAAATGATGCTCGTTCGTAGGCACGGTGTTACAATATTTGGCCGTGCCTACGCACGGTGTTACAGAATTAAATGATTTTATTTTTTTAATTAAATGATTTTATTTTACTTTATATTTTTTAATTTGAAAATTTGAAAATGATTTTATTTTTTAATTAAATGATTTTATTTTAACTTTCTATTTTTTAATTGAAAATTTGAAACTTTTTGACCATTTCCATCAATCATTCACTCTCTTCCTCCAATTACCAATGAAATTATCTGGGCCGTCAATTAAGCCACATAAAAGAAACCGTTGGATACACTCTGTTTCTCCAACATCATTCTCCTTTATTATATAGATTTTAATATGGAAGTGCCCCAAAACCATTTTCCCTCCCTACTTCTAAAATGGGTCTCACGTCCATAATTTTTTTTATTTTTTTAATTTTTACCACTTCATAAATTTATTTACCACCACTTACTCGATTCAAGTATCTGTCTTAACTAATTTCTAAAGGAAAATTTCAAATTAAATATCCTACGGGTATTACAAAAATAGACACATTAAATACCATTCTATTAAATTTCAACCCCTGATTCATTCCCAATTAGTTACAATGAAGTTTCAAAATTAGGCGGCAAACAGTGCATTCTTAGCGACTAGGAGAATCTAAGTTTTCGCCACCACACTTGCTTAACTCCAAATCTAAGCCCGTAAAATTCATAAATATCATGGATATTTCCAATATTCAGCAAGATTAAATGTCTATCCATTGTATATTCTTTTATGCCATACGAAAATATTCCGAGTTATATAAACTAATGATTGTATGGACTTTAGATTGATGTCAGGATACTAGACAGTCACCCATGCCGTGAACCGCTCTCGATTTGCCATAACACTGTGAGTGGATATGTTATTTTCATAATATTTTATTGATTTTAATAATATTAATGAATTTTTTTATGTTTTTTTTTATATTTTAAGATGAGACCAAGTTGCCAAGATATTTTGATGAGTTAAAAATAATTTTGGACTAGTTGAGAAATGTTATAATGCTTTTGATATTTTGAGATGAGTTCTTTTATGATTTTATTTATGGATGGGGGAAAACCCAATCTCATTAAACGAAAAATAGGAAATAATCAGTCGTTAAATAAATCAATTTGGGTCAATAATAACTCAAAAATCTTTTACCGACGGAAATAACAGTTGGTAATTTCTTGAATTAACCGACCGTGAGAGTGTCGTTGGTAAGGTTTACACATTGTAATATAATTACCATGGATAGTCGGTCGGTAATTATATTGTATTTTATTTTCTTAAATTTTTTTCTATTAAATTATATTTTGTTTTTCAAATAAAATTTAAAGTTTTAAATACATAATTAAATTTGAGAAATGTTAGACCGTAATATAAATTTTTGACCGTATAGCAATCCTATGATAAAAGTGAGAAATGTTATATCGTAATACAAATTTTTTAAAGTTATATAAGTATAAAAACAAAACTGAACACAAATATATATAAACCTTACATGCACGTCCTGAGATCGCTTATAATGTGTGTTTGTCGTTCTTCTTCGTGTGTGTATGCACAATGAGCTCAAAGGCACTAGGCTGACGGCCTAGTTCTCCTATACATTGTCAAACAATGTAATAGTAATTAACTATAATAATAATAAGTAATTCAAAGAAATGTTTATTACTTGTAATTTATTTACTTACAAGATTGCGACAAAGTCATAATACAGTCCGCTGCCTCACGTATGCCTAATCATTTATGTTCATTCGATGGTGGATCATAATCGGTTAGGGGATGCTGCATCTGAACCTACATGAAAGTCAGGAGAATCCCAGTATTGATTCAAATTATTCCATAACCGATCGTCTATGAAACATGATTACTTCCCATTCTACTTCATCTTATTCAAAATATCTTTATACCAAATGATCGTCTTAAATAAAAATAAAAACCCAAACCCCCACAAGAAATCAATTTCGGCTACATCAAAGAATTTACCATTTTAAAATTTCATCATAATATCACACAACACATAATATAGTATTATTGAAATACATGAATCAATATCTTCCATTAGCAAAATAAAAAAATAAACAAAACCTCTATCATGACCATCAAATTCGGCCACAAGAGGGGTAAACCAAACAACTTGAGGTTTTCAATACTAACCAATACAAACTGAAGCTAAACATCATTTTCATCTTATATCATTATTTCTTCTTAAAATAAAATAAAATAAAATAAAATAAAAAACCACAACCCCTACACTACTACCAAGATTCGGCCAAGACCTTCTTTAGGGGAAAAAATTGTGCATTATAAAAAAATCAAATTAAACCAATGTCATCTAATCCACCTAAAATGGATGAGTAAGCTTGCTAACTACACTACCATGGCCAAAATGCAAAAATATGGAAAGTTAGGGTTCATGGTGCAATTGGGGCTTTATTAATACTTAATCAAAACTGATGTATGATAAGGGAAAGAGAATTAGAAGCTTACATGCATAAAAATTGAGCTTGGATTTAGCAACTTTCTCTGAGAAAGAACGTGAGTGAGAAGATGAAGCTTTGAGAGAGTTCTAGAGTAGTCTTGAATCTTTTTTTTTTTTTTTAAAGATGAAAGGGACATGGGAATAGTTCCATTTTTATAGGCAAAAATAAAAAATTATCTGATTTTTGGTACTAAAAGAAGTGGCTCACAATTTGACATATAAACAAACTTGTTTCAAAAATCGCTGTTGCGATTCATCTGAAAAATAAACTGCATTTTCGACTAGTTTCTGTTATGAATTTTAGAACATGTTCATCAAGAATGTTATAAGTCTTGGTCTTACCTTTCAGACGATAAAAAATTCAAAACAATCGAAGATCGTATGATAATATTAGGACTAAAATACGAAAGAGCTACATGTTGACTCAGATAAACAGTAAAGGTGCTAATGTTAGTGTCCTAGACATGTCACAGGATCTCTAAGCATGATTCGTATGTGAATTAATTAAAGAAAGTTGTAGAAAAACTCATCTTGATCGGTTTTAGGCTTTCAAAAATTCCTTTGGATGTAGTAGCTCGGAGCTTGAAATCGAGTTCCAAACTCTCGGGTGAGTTTCCTATCACCTTGATTCAGTCCTTATGTGCTAGCAAGAACAAATTTTGAAAGAAAATTTCTCCTCCAAGAGAGCAAGTGTTCGGCATTTTTAGAGAAAATTGGAGAGAGGATGAATAGTCCACACTTTGTTTCCCAAAAACAAATATATATATATATATATATATATATATATATATATATATATATATCAAGTTGACTTGGTGAGTGTATGTAATTAAAAATCCAATTTATTGTTTCCAACAACTTCCATCAAATGGATTGACCATTGATGTGAAGTAGTGGGTCCCACCACTTTAAATAATAATGCCTCGCAAAATTATTACGGAAGTCACTTACGAATTAATTCCAAATTAATTCGTTCACCTGAATTAAAATTCCGTGTTGAAATCCGATTTCAATAAATATATCTAATATATTATTTTAGCCCAAATAAATAAATTAAATAATAAATCAAATTTAACTATTAAATTTATTTTGCCGATTAATTCCAAATTAATCGTGCTCTCTCTATTAGTCGAATTGATCCAAGATTTATTCTTGACGCAATTAATCCTAGATTAATTTTATCTCTATTAATTAATCCTAGATTAATTCTTACCGTAATTAATCCCAGATTAATTTTCTCTTTCATAATTAATCCTAGATTAATTCTGTTCGAGTCAAATCTCATCGGTGAATCTTTGGGAAGTGACCCAAGAGATCACTGGATATGTTGGCAGTAAATACGGTCATCGGACTATCCGAATACGTGTGTACCCGGTACCACATTCTTACCGATTTACAAGACATGTTTGGCTTCTAGAAAGCACCGTGCCTACCCAATTCTCCAAAAATATTCAACGACGAATATATAATATTTATCAGGCGTAGTATACAATATATTGCGTATTACGATCCAGTATCGGATGTCACGTGCTAGGCCTGGGGTTGGAATTGTGTCTGCCCCGTACGAAGCATATATCGGATCACTAGCAACTAGTCTCTGTTAATCGGATAATCATGACCTAGTCATACTATCCCGATAGCTGCAGCATTAAAGAGTACCAGTTTTGTATCCTTACGTGATCATCATCTCCATATGACTGAAGTGATACTTCCATCTTGACATCACACCCAACACACTACGATTCTCACTATACCTAGAAGAGGCGTACACAAAACCTGTTAAAGCCCAGGACGACCAAAACCAAAGCATACTGATTGTCGCAAGTATTAGCGATGCAAGTCTCAGGTTAAGACCAAATACATCTACCCTGATTCGGATTCCCATAGACACATAGTCATACTACCAATAAGATTCCAAGGGGTCTATCGAGAGCGAAACTGTTCCCAATCCATCGGTTAACAGAACCTCCTATCACACTTGCATAAGTATCCAAAACTTAAATATATGAGAACTATATCGTTAAGCTTCCATAACGGGCACAAGTGAAATATTAACCTATTCCACATTATCGATGTACAGTCTCGATAATACTACGACTAGGGATATTTAATGATCAAATCTTTCTTGGAATAATATTGTCTCATATCTTATTAATCTGGAACTGATCATATGGACTTTTATCATTTATATATCCAAGTAATCCAATTACTAATGATAAAAGAGCAATTTCCTTTTTCACATAGTTAATTTATACAAAGAACACCATGTCTTTTACAAATAGTGATGCTATGGGTCATAATTTTCCAACAATCTCCCACTTGGCCTAAAGCCAATCACTCAAGCGTCCAACACCTGAACTATGTACGGGTCGTTCATGCTTATGCTGAGATATCGCTTTCACCAGCGGATATGCAAGGTTTTCATCTGAAACGATCTTTTGATCTTGACATCGCCACGATGTATGATCTCACGGATCGGATGAAATGGTCGAAGTACATAATTGGATCATTGATGAGACCGTAATTCCTTAGCCTGCGTTGTAGCCTAGCTCAGCTGCTAACAGAACTACTCCTAATCCAATTAGGAATTTTATAGATCCAAAAATGCTTCTTTTGCTGCCTCAGCCGCAGCAATGTATTCCGCTTTTATTGTTGAATCGGCAACAGTATCTTGCTTGGAAGGTTTCCAGCTCACTGTTCCATTGTTCAAATAAAATATGTACCCTTATTGCGACTTACAGTCGCCTTTATCGGTTTGGAAACTTGCGTCGGTGAACCTAGCCACTTCAAGTTCTCCATTTCCATAAATTAAGAAATCATTCTTAGTTCCTCTAAGATACTTAAGGATGTTCTTAACATCAATCTATTGACCATCACCTGGATCGGCCTGATAGTGACTCCAGAAACTCTAAGCATATAAGACACCAGGTCGCGTACATGTCTTTCAATGTACGAGTTCTCGGAGAGTGCCAACAACTTTTAGATCTATCCTAGTAGATCCTTATTCCTAGAGTAAAGGTTGCATCTCCCAAGTATTCCATGGAGAATTTTAATGAAAGCCAAGCATTTACCGATTGTTGCATGGGAATTTCATTGCCAAGAAGCAATACATCATCAACATATTAGACAATCATTGTCAGAGCGCTCCTACTAACCTTCTTATATACACAAGAATAATCTTCGTTTTGAATGAAACCATATTCCATTATGATCTCATCAAAACGTCGGTTCCAAAAACACAATGCTTGCTTTAATCCATAAATGGATCGATTTAACTTGCAAATCTTGTTTGCATGTTTCAGCACGATAAAACCGTCAGAATATTGTAAACATCCTCCAAAAGGTTGTCGTTAAGAAAAGTGGTTTTGACATCCATTTGCCATATTTCATAATCGAAATATGCTGCAATAGCAAGCATTATCCGAATGGATTTAATCATGGCAACAGGTAAAAGGTTTCGTCGTAATCGACACTATGTTGATGACGATACGATTTCGCTACAAGCCTAGCTTTGTATGTTTGTATGTTGTCATATTTCATGTATGTCTTCACCATGAAGACTCATTTGCTACCAATAGGCACAATGCCTTCAGGTACATCAACCAATGGCCAAACTTGATTGGTATACATGGAATCCATTTCGGACTTCATGGAACCTTGCCATAAACCGGAGTCGATATCTTGTATCGTTTCCTTATACGTAGTCGGTTCGTTTTCCTCAATAACATTAAAATCTATATGATATGAGATCAGAAACCTATACCTCTTAGGTTGTTTTCTGACTCTCTTCGACCTACGGGGTTCTTGTGTATTAGATGATCATGGGACAGTCTCATCCCTGATGAACTGTTCGTGTTTCGTGAGGAGATCGGTGCCAGGAACAGTATTACTCTGATTTTCATTGAGTTTTACTTTCCTCCCACTTACCACTACATATAGGAATTCCGTTTAGGAAAATCGCATGGGGAGCAACAAATACCTTGTTCTCTTGTGGGTTATATAAGTAATATTCAATGGTTTCCCTAGGATAACCAATTACAAATAGGCACTTATCCGATTTGGATTCTAGTTGGTACCATCCAAACATATGCCTAGCATTCCCAAATCTTCATGAATGAGAAACCCGGTTTCTTTCCTGTCCATATTTCATATGGAGTCTGTCCAAAAAACTTTGATGGAACCTTATTCAAAATAAGTATTGCATTGTTCAATGCGTATCCCTATAAGGAAATTGGTAGCTCAGAGCGACTCATCATTAACCTAACCATGTCCAACAAAGTCTGGTTTCTCCGTTCGGACACACCACTCAATTGAGGTGTTCCGGGAGGAGTCCAATATGAAAGAATACCATATTCTTTCAAGTAATCTAGAAACTCATTATTAAAGTATTCTTCACCACGGTCCAACCGTAATATTTTAATACTTTTATCAGTCTGTTTTGTTGGATAATATGACCCATAGCGTCACTATTTGTACAGATCATAGTGTTGTTGTACAAATTAACTATGTGACAAGGAAATTGCACTCTCATCATTTGTGATTAGATCACCTTAGATATATAAATGAAGAGAGGTCCATATGATTAGTTCCTGGATTGAGATGATATGAGACAGTATCGGTCCGCGAAGGATTAATCATTAAGTATCCCTAGTCGTAGTATTATCGAGACTGGACATCGATAATGCGGAATAGGCTAGTATTGCACTTGTGCGCGTTGTGAGGGCACAACGACATAGTTCTCAATATATTTAAGTATATGATACTTATGCAAGTGCAGTAGGAGGTTGTGTTTTCACCGATGGTAAGGGAAACAGCTTCGCTCTGGATAGACCCCTCGGAATCCCATTGGTATTATGACTATGTGTCTATGGGAGTCCGACATCAGGGTAGGTGTGTATTGGTCTTAACCTGAGACTTGCACCACTAATGCTTACGACAATCAATATACTTTAGTTGAGGTCGTCCAGGGCTGTAACAGGTTCTGTGTACGCCAATGCTGGGTATATTGAGAATCGTAGAGTATTGGGCGTGATGTCAAGACGAAAGTATCACTCCAGTCATAGTGGAGATGATGTCACATAGGATACGGTATTAGTGCTCTTAAGTGCTGGCCGGCCATTGGGATATTATGACAAGGTCATGTATATCCGGTTATAGAGACTAGTTACCAGACATCCGACATGTGCTTCGTACGGGGCATACACATATCCAGCCTCAGGCCTAGCACGTGACTATCCGATACTGGGCCGATATACACAATACTTAGTAGAATACGCCTGATATAGATCCTTAGATATTCTTATAAGAATATGTCCGGAGAATTGGGTAGGCTTGGTGCTTTGCTAGAAGCCAACCTTGTCTCGTAAATCGGTAGAACGTAGTACTTGGTACGTACGTGATTCGGATACTCCGAGGACCGTATTTACTGCCAACATATCCGGGAATCTCATGGGTCGCTTCCCAGTGATCCACCGATGACGTATGACTCGCACATTTATTAATCTGGGATTAATTTGATAAGAGAGAAAATTAATTTAGGATTAATTACGGAGATATTTTATCTAGGATAAAATATCGTCTAAAGAGAGAAAACGATTAATTCGGAATTAATCGATTAAATTAATATATTGGATATATTAAACGAAATTGGATTTCGACGCGGAATTGAAATTGGATTTTAATTCGGGCGAACGAATTAATTTAGAATTAATTCGTTAGCGACGTGAATAGTGAATTCGCTAGGCGTAATCATTTAATTACGACGCAACGGAAAATTCGCTAATTGAGAATTAGCGAACCCGAGCCCGAGTGTGATTGCGAGCGCATTCGTATTTCGAATTCGAGTGCGGCAACGCAAGTCACATCAAGCGTCAAATCATTCGTCGCATCAAGCATCAAATCAAATGTCACTTTGAGTGATGTGATTGATTGATGTGATTGATTGATTGAAAGACACACATCACTTTATTAAAGTAAAATGAATAGTTGATGTGTGTTGTTGGAATAGTGTTTGGTGGTTGTAGCATTTACTTTTGATTTTTGATTAATTGATTAGTAATTGTTTAATATATTTTTGAGAAAAATATAAAGTGATTTTAGAAATCATTTACAACCAATACACACTTTCCCTCCTCTCTTTCTCTTTCATTATTCATGCCCAAATGGGCAGTAAAATGCTCACTGGTTTTCTTCTTTTGGGCTGAGTTTGGGAAGCAATGTGCTTGATTTTGTGGCAAAATCAAGAAGAGCTAGCACTCCGAGAGACTTGCGAAGGTGGTAGGGAGGTTCACCCATGAGTCGAGAACCATTCGACGAAGATTCGAAGCTCAAAACTTGACTCAAAACTGAAACTGTCAAGGCAGTGGACTGCACTGCAGTTGGGTTTTTGCAAGGGAAAAATCAATTTCGTTTGTTGCCGATTCGTCTCAACCGATCGATGTGAGTATTCCGCTACCTCCTTTGATGTATTCACACATGTTTTTCATTGCTTGTATTCGATATTGGGACCTAGATTAAACCTAACAATGGCATCAAGAGCCTAGGTTCAAGCATGAAAAATGTAGGGCTTAAAATTGGGTATTTTGTATTTGAGCATGATTTTGTGAAATTGGATGATTGAGCATGCTTAATATATGTTGAATTGAAGATTGATTTGATCAATTTCAAGAAAATGTGATTGGATCAATTTTACCCAAAAATGTTAAGTTGGCCGAATATGTATGGTGTTGGAATTCTTGGAATTTTTCATTATTATTCATTAGATGAGTTGTAATGAAGTAGGATGATGTTGATTTGAGATTTAATTGGATTAATTTTGAATTGAACATAAAATCCCCAAAAGTTATCACCTTGGCCGAATGTAATTATGCCCTAATGTCTTGGTACATTTTGATTTTAGGACATTGGATATGTATGAAATCATTTAGGATGTTGATTTAATGTCGATTGTGGGTTTGATTGGATTGAAACCAAATCAGACACAAAATCCCTCCTTTGGCCGAGAGCTTTAAAGCATGTAATGGGTTTGATTTTTTCATTTATGTGTTGGACATGTGATGATGATAATGAACATGATTAATTGGACTAATTTGGTGTTTTAGAAATATTGATTTGGGTGATTAATCATGTAATGCACTTTAGGTAATTAAATTGCGAAATTCGATTTGTGTAATTTAATGAATTAGGCCTTTAAATTGGATTTGGGCTTATTAAGTTGTAATTGGGCTTATTGGGCTTGATTTTATCAAGATGGGTTTAGGCCAAATGGATTGGATCCAATTGGGCCCAAAACCACTACCATAAAGCCCAAATGTGACTTAATAAACATTTAAAGTTTAATTGGGCCTAATGGGCCTAAATTGATTTCTGGGCTTATGGGGTTACTCCTTCATTGGGCTTTGGTTGTCGAAGCCCATCCCTTAATCAAATTAATTGAAAGCCCATTGGACTTGAATTGAATTGACGTTGGACGTTAATCGGGCTTTGAGACCCGACACGATTAAATTTGGAATTTAAGTCGAAAAGGTTTATTAAATAAAGTGTAATATTTAATTTGGAATTGAATAGTGAATTAGTATTAAATACATACTAAATTAGATTTAATGTTGTAGTTTAATTTAATTCATGAATTCGTACTTTGAGTACTTATTCGCAAAAACGAGTTTGACTCGAGCAAAATCAAATCGTTGTTTGAACATTGGATGATCACATAATTATCAGATTAATTAATTTGATTAGATTGATTGATAGCATGCTTTTGTGTGAATACGTGGTTGTGATGAATGAATAATGTATATCGGATGGATATTAGTCGGGTGGGGCAATTTTGGAAATTGTTGTAATAATTCGATTTATTAAATTGGACCTGCGTGTCCACCTTATCACCTCTATTCTCTTTGTATTCTCTTCTCACCTATTCCCCTCAATGTAAATGAGGTTTCTTTAGAAGTGTAGTGTAACGGGTAAAAGTAATACAAGTGCTAGCTTGAGTGAGAAAGGGAGAGATTTGATCTAGGATCAATATGTTAAGTATCCATCCGCATATCATTATTATTTTATTTCATATGCGCTTTATTATGTATTTAGAATGCATGTTTAAGGGTGTATGATGATGAGACCTAACAAAGATAATTAAATTGGTAGCCAATTTGCACGCGAAAAACCCTCATTAAATATCATGCGTTTTTTCCTTCCATTGAGTGATTCTTACTCAAGATCCTAGATTGGCATGGGTTGTTGGCCAAAGTCAAGCCCTTGTCCGTCGAAGATGTGTTTGAATCACGAGGCTTTGTTCCATATTGGTGTCTTGTCCAAGTTGTGGTTTGTTGGCCAAAGTCAAGACCACTTCTTGTCCAACGACATTGATTACGAAGCTTCCATGGTCAATGGGTCCACGCTTGACTGGGATCACTAAGTTTGTTGTGCCAAAGCCAAGGCCTAGTTGATTCAGAGGAAAAATGTTAGGGTATATATTAGATATATAGGCATATATAAGATATATGTTTCGGACTTGGATGTCCACCTACTGGATCTAGGAGTTGGATGAGATCCAATTGATCTTCGAGATCTACCTAGTTAATTATCATACAATTTGTTCGCCAAAGTCAAGATTGTGTGATATTTAACGGGATCCTAGCCCACTAGGAAACACGGTTTCCTGAGTACTCGACAGAGGGTTAGAGGCTCGACGAAAAATAGTGGGAGGCAAGAATTGAATTTGCAATATTCGTTCAATTACTCGCATACACGCTCATTCAAATTATTTCATCGTAATATTAAATGTTAGTTGGACTAATATTTAAATTGTTGTTTTAATAAACAGTTGGACTGTATTATAGTTGATTATATATAATTGGATTATATTAATCATATATTTGAATTAATTAATTTCAGTTTACAGTTGATTTTATAATTGGATTATAGTAATCAATGTAATTGAGGTTAATTAATTTGGATTATATTTGGTTATATAGTTGGACTGTTATAATCATTATAATATATAGTACCACTAATCGTTGATTAAATAGTTGAACTATTGTAATCAAGATAAAATTGAAAAATTGAATATTTAAAATATAATCTTGGATTAAATGTTTTAAATGATTTAATTTTCAAATTGGGTATAAATAATAGGTTACTTTATTTGATAAAATAACTTATTATACCTTAAGCCCAAAATTAAGCAAAATAAGTAGAGCATAAAATCTTTGGAAGATTTATGTGATGATGACTTTAGTGCTTAATTTAATATACTTGTCATAAATCTAATTTTAGATTTAAGAAGTATTAAAATTGCAATTTATAATTCTTGGAGAATTAATTGACTATTCTAGAGGAGATAAAGTCAAAGTTTGCAATTGGGCATGTAGCACGAGGTGCACATCGTTTTGATATTCTAAAAACCCAAGGCTTGGCCTAAGGTTCCTGAAATATTGAAAAGGATAATTGACATATCCCAAAGTGACTACCATTTGGATATGGCAGACACGAAGGAATTAAAGAAAGGGCAAGGCTCTGACTTTAAAAATGTTTGTCAAAGTTATGTTCATAACTAGTATTGAAATTAGATTTTAAATACTTAGTGTGGTACATAAAATATATGTATTGATGTTCAGAATCTGCTATGAGCGGGATACTGACTTCAAAGCTGAGATTAATCTGCGAATCGGAAACGGGACAAAAGTCGCTGTTTCGACCGTAGATACCTAAGTTTAGGAACTACCCTTCGGGTGTGTACTTAAATTAGGAACTGTTATAATGTAACTAGTTTGACTAGAGACATTATCTCTATATCAGTGTTTAATCCATTGTGGATAAACCTTTGTATTCTAGAACACTAAGTGTTTCATTATATAAAGATGATACTGAGATAAACACATTAGATGTGAATAACAGAATTTATATTTTGAATATAATTAAAATCTCAAACATATAAAATGACAAATAATTAGCTCAAACTGATTTGATCAATAGAGACTTATTTGTGGCATTGTTGTCTGGGACACAATTAAACAAGACTCATATATCCACACTTTTGAAGAGTGGGTACTAGGACTGATTTGACTATTCAAATAAAGTCTACGAAACTAGTTTATTAGGTAAAGTACCTAAAACACTATTTACTTGGTAATAGTGAAAATGTCATCGATCTGTTAGCCCTATTCATTGTGAAGAAAGTGGGCCTATATCTAGCTAGGCTAGATGTGAATATGAATATTTCGTGACCTTAACGGATGTGGCATCACGTTATGGTTATGTGTTTCTTTTGAAGAACACAAATCAGGAACTTTTAGAGTTTCGACACGAAGTAGATAAAACAGATCGACTATAGTATTATACAGTCACGGTAAGACCGTAATGAAAATACTTAAGCAGTAAGTTTCAAACATACATGAAAGAGTATGGTATTCTTTCAGATGAGGACTCCTCCCGAGACACGTCAGTTAAACGGTGTGTCCGAACAAAAACTAAATTTTGTTGGACATGATAAGGTTTATCACGAGTCGCTCTGAGCTACCATTTCCTTCAACGGATATGTATTTACAGTGCAAAACTTATTTATAATAAGGTTCCATATAAATCTGTTTGACAGATATCATATAGGATATGAACAAGAAAGAAACATGGTTTCTCATTCCTAATAATTTGGGTATGCCGGGCATAACGTTTGGATGATACCAAACTAAGAACCCAAATTGGATAAGTGCCATATATAGGTTATCCTAAGGGAAACCATAAGTGTAATACTTATAAATCTCACATGAGAACAATATGATTGTTGCTCACCATGCGGTTTTCCTAAGAGAAACACCGATATGCAGTGGTCAGTGGGAGGATAGTGATACTCGATGAAAATCGGAGTAATACTATTCAAGGCACGAAGTCCTTAATGGAACACATATAGTTCATCAAGGATGAGACTATACCATTAATCTTTGAATACACAAGAACCTCATAGATCGGAGAGAGTCAGAAAACAACCTAGGGTATGGGTTTCTGATCTCACCTCATAAAGATGTCAATCTTATAGAGGTATATCAACCGACTACGTTTTAAGGAAGTGATACAAAGTATCGACTCCCTATTATGGCAAAGTGTCATGAGTCTGAAATGGATTCCATGTATAACAACTATGTTTGGATACTAGTTGTTGTACCGCAAGGCATTGTGCCTATTGGTACTGTAAACGTCTTCAAGGAAGACATACATGGATGGCAACATACCAACGTACTAAGCTAGGCTTGTGACGGAAAGGTATCGTTATCAACATTGTGTTAATAACGGTTCAACCTTTTATATGTTGCCATAGTAAATCCATTTTGATGATGCTTGTTGATACTGCATATTTCATTTATGAAATGTGTCAGTTAAAGATCAAAATCGCCTTCCTGAAAAGGAAACCTTTTGGAGGATGTTTTTCAACATCCTGACGATTTTGTATAACCGACAAACAAGGTTTGCGGGTTATTCGATCCATGTTTGGATTGATGCAAGCATTAGGTTTTTGGAACTGTCGTTTTGAAATAATCATAATGGTTTATGATTTGACTCAAAACGAAATGATTCTTGTGTATATAAGGAGGTTAGTGGGAGAGCACTGATAATGAAATTCCCATAAAGCAATTGGTGAAAGCTTGGCTTTCATAGAAATTCTCCGTAGATTCTGGGGAGTAACAACCTTTATTCAAGGAATAAAGATCTACTGGGATAGATTTGGAGTTGTTAACACTCTCTGGGAAATTGTACATTTAAAATGTACTTGATATGGTACATTTAACAACCGTGGCGATGTGGGAATTGTACATTTAACAACCTTCATACGCTTTGAGCATATGGAGTCACAATCAGGACAATCCAAGTGATAGTCACTGGATTGAAGTTAAGGACATCTATTAGTATCTTAGAGAACTAAAGATGCTGTCTAAAACTATGGAGAAGGAGAACTTGAAGTGACTGGGATCACTGCCGCAAGTTTCCAAACAGTTAAATACTGCGGTACTATAAAGTTTGAATACCGGGACATTGAGCTGGAAATCTTCCGAGCAAGATATTGTTGCCGAATAAACAACAAATGCGGATTATTGCAGCGGCTGAGGCAGCAATAGAAGCCATTTGGGTTGATAATAAATCTAATTAGATTAGATATAGTTCTGTTAGCGGCTGAGCTAGGCGTCAGCACAAGGCTAAAGAATTAAAGGTCTCATCGATGATCCAGATATATACTTCTATATTCATCTGATTCGTTCGGATCAGACATCGTGGCGATGTGGTGATCGTATAAATCGCGTCAGACAATAATCATGGAAATCCACTGATGAAAACATTTTCTAAGTAATTTGAGCGAACCGTACATAGTTCGAGTGTACGACACTTGAGTGACTGGCTATGTGCCAAGTGGGAGATTGTTGGATAATATGACCCATAGCGTCACTATTTGTACATATCATAATGTTGTTGTACAAATTAACTATGTGACAAGGAAATTGCACTCTCATCATTTGTGATTAGATCACCTTAGATATATAAATGAAGAGAGGTCCATATGATTAGTTCCTAGATTGAGATGATATGAGACAGTATCGGTCCGCGAAGGATTAATCATTAAATATCCCTAGTCGTAGTATTATCGAGACTGGACATCGATAATGCGGAATAGGCTAGTATTGCACTTGTGCGCGTTATGAGGGCATAACGACATAGTTCTCATATATTTAAGTATAGGATACTTATGCGAGTGCAGTAGGAGGTTGTGTTTCACCGATGGTACGGGAAACAGCTTCGCTCTGGATAGACCCCTCAGAATCCCATTGGTATTATGACTATGTGTCTATGGGAGTCCGACATCAGGGTAGGTGTGTATGGTCTTAACCTGAGACTTGCACCACTAATGCTTACGACAATCAATATACTTTAGTTGAGGTCGTCCAGGGCTGTAACAGGTTCTGTGTACGCCAATGCTGGGTATATTGAGAATCGTAGAGTATTGGGTGTGATGTCAAGACGGAAGTATCACTCCAGTCATAGTGGAGATGATGTAACATAGGATACGGTATTAGTGCTCTTAAGTGCTGGTCGGCCATCAGGATATTATGACAAGGTCATGTATATCCGGTTATAGAGACTAGTTACCAGACATCCGACATGTGCTTCGTACGGGGCAGACACATATCCAGCCCCAGGCCTAGCACGTGACTATCCGATACTGGGCCGATATACACAATACTTAGTAGACTACGCCTGATATAGATCCTTAGATATTCTTATAAGAATATGTCCGGAGAATTGGGTAGGCTTGGTGCTTTGGTAGAAGCCAACCTTATCTCGTAAATCGGTAGAACGTAGTACTTGGTACGTACGTGATTCGGATACTCCGAGGACCGTATTTACTGCCAACATATCCGGGAATCTCATGGGTCGCTTCCCAGTGATCCACCGATGACGTATGACTCGCACATTTATTAATCTGGGATTAATTTGATGAGAGAGAAAATTAATCTAGGATTAATTACGGAGATATTTTATCTAGGATAAAATATCGTCTAAGAGAGAAAATGATTAATTCGGAATTAATCGATTAATTAATATATTCGATATATTAAACGAAATTGGATTTCGACGCGGAATTGAAATTGGATTTTAATTTGGGCGAACGAATTAATTTAGAATTAATTCGTTAGCGACATGAATAGTGAATTCGCTAGGCGTAATCATTTAATTACGACGCAACGGAAAATTCGCTAATTGAGAATTAGCGAACCCGAGCCCGAGTGTGATTGCGAGCGCATTCGTATTTCAAATTCGAGTGCGGCAACGCAAGTCACATCAAGCGTCAAATCATTCGTCGCATCAAGCATCAAATCAAATGTCACTTTGAGTGATGTGATTGATTGATGTGATTGATTGATTGAAAGACACACATCACTTTATTAAAGTAAAATGAATAGTTGATGTGTGTTGTTGGAATAGTGTTTGGTGGTTGTAAAGCATTTACTTTTGATTTTTGATTAATTGATTAGTAATTGTTTAATATATTTTTGAGAAAAATATATAAAGTGATTTTAGAAATCATTAAACAACCAATACACACTTTCCCTCCTCTCTTTCTATTTCATTATTCACGCCCAAATGGGCAGTAAAATGCTCACTCACTGGGTTTTCTTCATTTTGGGCGTGAGTTTAGGAAGCAATGTGCTTGATTTTGTGGCAAAATCAAGAAGAGCTAGCACTCCGAGAGACTTGCGAAGGTGGTAGGGAGGTTCACCCATGAGTCGGGAACCATTCGACGAAGATTCGAAGCTCAAAACTGAAACTGTCAAGGCAGTGGACTGCACTGCAGTTTTGTTTTTGCAAGGGAAAAATCAATTTCGTTTGTTGGCGATTCGTCTCAACCGATCGATGTGAGTATTCCGCTACCTCCTTTGATGTATTCACACATGTTTTTCATTGCTTGTATTCGATCTTGGGACCTAGATTAAACCTAACATGTTTTTCTATACTTCATGTCGAAACTCTTTGAATTTATCAAAAGATTCTGATTTGTGATTCATAAGATACACATAACCATAACGCGATGCAACATCCGTAAAGGTTATTAAGTATTGATATCCACCTCTAGCCTGGCTAGACATGTGCCCTTATACGTCACTATGAACGAGGGCTAACAGCTCGGTGGCTCGTACACCTTTACCACTAAAAGGCATTTTAGGCACTTTGGCTAATGAACAAGAGTCGCATACATCATTTGAATTAGGATCAAATTTGTCCTAGTATCCACTCTTCGAAAGTGTGGATATACGAGTCTTGTTAATGTGTCATAGACAACAATGCCACTAATAAGTCTCATCTGATTTACTCAGTTTGAGCCTTTTGTTTGTCATGTTATATGTTTGAGATTCATTTATATTCGAAATATAAATACTGTTATTCACATCTAATTTGTATATCTCAATATCATCCTTATAAACAAAACACCCAGTGTTCTGGAACATAAAGGTATACCCGCAACAGGTTAAACTAGATATAGAGATAATTTTTCTAGTCAAACTAAGTACATTATAACAGTTTCATAATTTAAGTACATGCCCTAAAGGGCAGTTCCAAAAATTAGGTTCCTACAGCCAAAACAGTGACTCTCGTCCCGTTTCTGACTCGCAGGTCGATCTCATCTGAAGCCAATCTCCTGCTAATCAGCAGATCCCGCACATCCAGTACATATGTATGTACCACATTCAGTATCAAAAATCTCATTTTTAAAACCAGTAGTGGGTACGTTTATTACAATAACAAACAAATCTGAAGTCGGAGCCTTGCCCGTCTTCACTTCCTTCATGTATGCCTTATCCATACGGCAGTCTCGCTTACAGTGACCCCGTTTGCCACAGTTTAGGCAGACATCTTGGGATATGTCATTTGTCTTCCTAGAAAACTGTGACGATTTTACCTTTGCCCTTTTTCTTCACACCCCCAGAAGTCTTCAGCCAAGCCTTGTCCTTTTGGGATGTCGAAGTAAGATGCGCCGTGCGCTTCTTGCCATTTTGGAAGCTCTGGCTATGCCTCCTTGAGCATAGCCATTAATTCTCCAAGATTTTTCTCTTGGTTCATGATGAACCCGCCCCAACATTCGGGCAGAGACTGTAAGATCAAACCTAAGAAAGTCTCAGCCTCGTAAGAAATACCCAGCTAACCTAGCTATTCGATGTCAGCAATCATCTGCGACACCTAGTGCTCGACAGATGTACCCACAGACATACGCGAGTGAAAGAGCTTCTTTTGCAATTCGTACTCCCAAGATCTAAGGTTAGATCTATGAAGATCCTTTAATTTCAACATCATGGTATAAGGATCTAACCTTTAGTTCTGACGATGAAATTAAGGAGTCATTGCGGCAAGCATGATGGATTGAGCACTAAAGTTATCATCATGATGAGTCTCCCAAAGCTCATGCTCTACTATTTACTCAACTCCGGGCTCAGGCCCGAGAGGTTTCTCTATTACATAGAGTAACTTCCTGGCTTCCAGGACTATCCTGAGATTCATTTCCCAATCTGGAAAATTAGAGCCGTTAAAGACATTATCGCCCATGATTATGTCCGCAACGTTAATCTTTCCAGCCATCTTGATTGATATAGTCCAACTATCCAATCAACGATTTTGGGTACACTCAAAATGTAATGATTACTATAGTCCAACTATATAATCAACTACAAGTGAAGTAGTGTGTTGTACAGTCTAACTGTTCAAAGAAAGCAATATTCAATATTAGTCCAACTAATATATTTATAACAATGATAAATTAAAATAAAAGAGCGCGTATTGGCAAATATCTAAACGAAATTGCAAATTTAATACTAATCTCCCACTATTTTTCGATGAGCCTCTAACCCTCTGTGGAGTACTCGGGAAACCTAGTTTCTGTTGGATAATTATGACCCATAGTATCACTATTTTGTAAAGAACATGGTGTTCTTGTACAAAATTAACTATGTGACAAAGGAAATTGCTCTTTTATCATTTGTAATTGGATTACCTAGATATATAAATGATAAAAGTCCATATGATTAGTACCAGATTAATAAGATAGTATTAATCCATGTAAGGTTTAATCATTAAATATCTCTAGTCGTAGTATTATCGAGACTGGACATCGATAATGCGGTATAGGCTAGTATTACACGTGTGCACGTTATAGAAGCTTAACGGCATAGTTCTCATATATTTGGGTATTGGATACTTATGCAAGTGTGTTAGGAGGTTCTGTTTTCCGATGGTACGAGAACAGTTTTGCTTTGGATAGACCCCTCAGAATCTCATTGGTAGTATGACTATGTGTCTATGGGAATCCGAATCAGGGTATGTGTATATGGTCTTAACCTGAGACTTGCATTGCTAATACTTGAGACAATAAATATACTTTGGTTTTGGTCGTCCGGAGCTTTAAAAGTTTTTTTGTACGCCTCTTCTGGGTTTACTGAGAATCGTAGTGTATTGGGTGTGATGTCAAGATGGAAGTATTGTTGGAGTTTTCTAAGGTCCCAAGGATCAATAAACAAGCATGAAACAAGTGCGAATACAATGAGGAGTTGCGGAATACTCACATCGAGCGATTGAACGACGTGCGAGGCAACAAAAATTCCATTTTCTGCCCCTTGAAGGTCAAGGCAGTGGCAGTTCTGGTTCCCTCCATTTTCGGCTTCATCTTCAAGAATCCAAGCTCCAAGCTTCGTCAAATGATTCCCGGCTCATGGGTGGACTTCCCTATCACCTTCGCATGACTTCGTAGTGTGCTAGCACTCCCGATTTTGCCATAAAATCGCGACTTTTGCTTCCCTTTTCCTTCTAGACTCACGGCAGTTCACTGCCAAACCAGAAGAAAATTGGCCCTCTTTGGGCGTGAGATGAGAGAAAAAAATGAGAGTGAGAGAGATGAAATGTGTAATTGGTTTTTGGTAATTCATTTTCAAAAAACATATACCAAATTTTGGCTTTAAAAAGTCAAACAATAAAATCCATAAATTCCAACCACTAACATCAATCAATCAATCCATCAATCAATCAATTGTCACATCACTCAAAGTGACATGATTTGAGACTTGAAGTGACTAGCGATTTGACGCTTGATTTGACTTGCGTGCCTCACTCGAATTCAAAATGCGAATGCGCTCGCAAACAATCCCGGGCTCGGGTTCGCTAATTCCAAATTAACGAATTTTTCATTGCGACGTAGTTAAATGATTATGCCTAGCGAAATCACTATTCATGTCGCTAACGAATTAATTCTAAATTAATTCGTTAGCCCGAATTAAAATCTAATTTCAATTTCGCGTCGAAATCCAATCTCGTTTAATATATCGAATATATTAATTTACCGATTAATCCCAAATTAATCGTTATCTCTCTTTTTATTGATATTTTATCCTAGATAAAATATCTCCGCAATTAATCCCATATTAATTTTCTCTCTCATCTAATTAATCCAAGATTAATTAAAAGTACGAGTCATACGTCATCGGTGAATCTTCGGGAAGTGACCAATGAGATCCCCGGATATGTTGGCAGTAAATTCGGTCATCGGACTATCCTAACACGTAAGTACCTAGTACTACGTTTGTACCGATTTACAAGACAATGTTGGCTTCTAGCAAAGCGCCATGCCTACCCAATTCTCCAGAAATATCCTTACAGGAATAAAGGATCTATATCAGGCGTAGTATACGTAGTATTGCGTATTTTGATCCAGTATCGGATGATCACATGCAAGGACTGGGACTGGTACAGTGTCTGCTCCGTACGAAGCAAATATCGGATGATGAGCAACTAGTCTCTTTAATATCGGATAATCATGACCAAGTCATATTATCCCGATGGTTGCAACCTTTTTAGAGAACCTATTTTGTATCCCTACGTGATCATCATCTCCATATGACTGGAGTGACACTTCCGTCTTGACATCACACCCAACACACTACGATTCTCGATATACCCAGAAGAGGCGTACACAGAAACCGGTTAAAGCCCTGGATGACCAAAACCAAAGTATATTGATTGTTGTAAGTATTAGCGGTGCAAGTCTCAAGTTAAGACCAAATATACCTACCCTGATTTCGAACTTCCATAGACATATAGTCATACTACCAATGGAATTCTGAGGGGGTCTATCCAGAGCGAAGCTATTTCCCGTACCATCGGTAGAACACAACCTCCTATTACACTTGCATGAGTATCCTATACCCAAATATATGAGAACTATGTCGTTGTGCCCTAACAACGCGCACAAGTGTAATACTAGTCTTTTACGCATTCATCAATATCCAATCTCGATAATGCTCTGACTAGGGATGTTTAATGATTTATCATTCGTGGACTGATACTGTCTTATATCATTCTCAATCCAGGAAAAAATCACATGGACCTCTTATCATTTATATATCTTGGTGATCTAATCACAAATGATAAGAGTGCAATCTCTTTTGTCACATAGTTAATTTGTACAACAACACCATGATCTGTACAAATAGTGACACTATTGGTCATAATTGTCCAACAAGTATCACTTCAGTCATATGGAGATGATGATCAAGCATGGATACAAAAATAGTACTCTATAGTGCTATAGCCATCGGGAAAGTATGACTAGGTCATGACTTTCCGATCATAAAGAGACTAGTTGCTAGTGATCCGATTTATGCTTCGTACGAGGCAGACACAACTCCAGTCCCAGGCCTAGCATGTGACATCTGATACTGGATCATAATACGCAATACTATGTATATTACGCTTGATAAAGATATTGTATTCCTTAAAACAATATTTCTGGCAAAAATTCGGATAGAATAGAGAGAATGATTAATTTGGAATTAATCGATTAAATAATATATTGGATATATTAAATGAAATCGGATTTCAAAGCGGAATTAAAATTGGATTTTAATTCGGGCGAACGAATTAATTTAGAATTAATTCGTAAGCGACTTTCGTAATAATTTTTGCTAGGTATTATTATTTAATTAAATTAGATTTAATTATGTCGCAACGACAAATTCGTTTATTCGGAATTAAACGAACCCGGTCCCGAGTGAAGTTGCGTGTTGGATTAGCCGACTTAAATTTGGAATTTAAAAGTGGTGGGATCCACTTTACTTACATAAAATTTGGATATTTGATTGAAGTTGTTAGGCTTGATTTTGGGTTTGATTTGTTGACAAGTAAGACTTGACTTTGCTTATACTACACTCAAACCAAATTCAACACACAACCTAAGTATAAATGAACTTGTTGACTTTGGAAGTGTAATAGGGTTACTATTCACAGCAACCAAAAACTTTCTCTTCTTTCATTTTCTCTCATGGCCGAGAGTTTCAAGCTTCCTAGGGAAGAATGTTGTTTCTCAAAATTGATCAATGCTATCACATTAAGGAGTCAAACAAGGTGATAGAGAGAATCACCCAAGTGTTGGAAACCCTAAAAGATGGTTTGAAGCTTCCATCTTCAAAGAAATTTTTGAAACTTCTCATCCAAATCAATGTAAGTATTATGCAACTTTCTTCATTAATTCACACAATAATCACGCTTAGAGATCCTTGGCATGTCTAGGACACTAACAGTTTCCTAGTGGGCTAGGATCCCGTTAAATAACACACAACCTTAACTTTGGCCAACAAGTTGTATGAAACTTAACTAGGTAGATCTCTAAGATCAATTGGATCCCGTCCAATTCCTAGATCCAGTAAGTGGACCTCCAAGTCCAAAACATATATCCAATATATGTAAATATATCAAATATATTTCCTAACCTATTTCCTCTGAATCAACTAAGTCTTGACTTTGGCTCAACAAGCTTAATGATTCCAGTTAAGCGGGACCCATTGACAGTGGGAAAGCTTCGTAATCCACGTCGATGAACTAGAAGTGACATTGATTTTGGCCAACAAGTCACAACCGCCCGAGACATGAGATATAGAACAAAGCTTATATGGTTCAAACACATCCGCGATGGACATTGATCTTGACTTTGGCCAACAAACCAATGTCAATCTTGGATCTTGAGAGAGAACTACTCAATGGATGGAAAAACGCTTAATATTTGATGAGGGTTTTTCGCGTAATTGGCAACCAATTTATTATCTTTGACTAGGTATCATCATACACCCTTAAGCATGCATTCTAAAAACATAATAAGGCGCGAAATAAATTAATAATGATATGGGGATGGATATATAACAAATTTGTTCATAGAACAAATCTCTCTCTTTTCTCTCTCCCACTAGCACTATTCATACTTCTACCCAATTACATAAGACATCAAAGAAACCTCATTTGCATTGAGGGGAATTGGTGAGAAGAGAAAAATAAAGAGAATATAGATAATAGGCTGGACATGCAGGTCCAATTTAAATAAATTCTAAATTTATTACAACAATTTCCAAAATTTCCCTCACCCTTCTAATATTCATCCGATATACATTATTCATACAAATATATCCAAGTATTTACACAAAGCATGTTATTCAATCAATCTAATCCAATTAATTAATCTTTGAATTAATGACCATTCAATGTTCAAACAACGATTTGATTTGCGCGAGTCCAACTCGTTTAAGAATAAATACTGAAAGTAAGTATTCTTGAATTATATCAAACTACAATTTTAAATCCAATTTTAAATTTTATCCAATACTAATTCATATTTAATTCCAAATTAAATAATTACACTTTCAATAGTGCCTTTAATGACTTGGATTCCAAATCCAATCCTATTGGGTCTCAAAGGCCCAATTAGTATCCAATACTATTCAATTAAAGTCCAATGGGCTTTCAATTAATTCTTTAGGCATGGGCTTTGGCCATTATGGATCAAACCCAAGATGCCAAAGCCCAATTAGGAATCACTTTATGCCAAAAATCAGTTTAGGCCCATTAGGCCCAATTAAATTTTAAAGGCCCAAAAAGTCATATTTGGACTTTATGGAAATGATTTTAGGCCCAATAAGAAATCACCCTTTTGCCCAAAACCAAACTTGGCCAAACCAAGCCCATTAAGCCCAAATTCAACAAATTAGCCCAATCCAATTTAAAGACTAATTTAATTAATATAACATTCCAAATATCAAATTAATTTGAATTAAAGTGTAAAAGCCATAATTATTAATTAAACTAACATTTCTAAAACATCAATTAAACTAATTAATAATGCTTTAATCATCCAATTTATGTCCAACACAAATTGAAGCAAAATCAATCCATTAAACATGCTTAACTCGCGACAATTAACATGAAATTAACATCCAATTTTGATTTCAATCCAATTAAACCAACAATTAATATACATTTCATGCCAACAACACATCCAATTGTCTAATTATCAAAAATTACCATGAGCAATTAAGGGTTCAAGTTTCGGCCAAGGGTAAAGAATTGGGGATTTTTTATCCAATCAATTTTTCTCAATTCTATTGATGCACAAATCAAATTCATCATCATCCAACCACAACCAAACAACCAATTTATGAAAATCAAGCTCCAAGCAAAAAAATCCCAAATAAAGTCCATAAATCCTAAATCCAAATCAAGCTTAGATCTCGCTCTGATACCATTGTTAGTGTCATAGACATGCCACAGGATCTCTAAGTGTGATTCGTCTGTGAATTAATCAAAGAAAGTTGCGGAAAAACTCACGTGGAAAACACACACACACACACATATATATATATATATATATATATATATATATATATATATATATATATATATATGTAATTAAAAATCCAATTTATTGTTTCCAACAACTTACATCAAATGGATTGACCATTGATGTGAAGTAGTGGGTCCCACCACTTTGAATTCAAAATTCAAGTCCGTTCACACAACACACTTTGGGCCCGATTTCGTTTGATCCGATTAAACGAATTTTGCATCGCGACGTAATTAAATCAAATTTAATTAAATAATAATGCCTCGCAAAATTATTATGGATGTCGCTTACGAATTAATTCCAAATTAATTCGTTCGCCTGAATTAAAATCATTTAATTCCGTGTTGAAATCTAATTTCAATAAATATATCCAATATATTATTTTAGCCCAAATAAATAAATTAAATAGTAAAATCCAATTTAACTATTAAATTCATTTTCTCGATTAATTCCAAATTAACCGCGCTCTCTCTACTAGTCGAATTGATCCGAGATTAATTCTTGACGCAATTAATCCTAAATTTAATTTTCTCTCTATTAAATAATCCTAGATTAATTCTTACTGTAATTAATCCTAGATTAATTTTCTCTTTCATAATTAATCCCAGATTAATTTTGTTCGAGTCAAATCTCATCAGTGAATCTTTGGGAAGCGACCCAAGAGATCACTGGATATGTTGGCAGTAAATACGGTCATCGGACTATCCGAATATGTGCGTACACGGTACCACGTTCTTACCGATTTAGAAGACATGGTTGGCTTCTTGCAAAGCACCGTGCCTACTCAGTTCTCCAGAAATATTCAACGAAGAATATGTAATCTTTATCAAGCGTAGTATACAGTGTATTGCATATTACGATCCAGTATCGGATGTCACATGCTAGGCCTGGGGCTGAAATTGTGTCTGCCCCGTACGAAGCATATATCGGATCACTAACAACTAGTCTCTGTTAATCGGATAACCATGACCTAGTTATATTATCCCAATAGCTGCAGCATTTAAGAGTACCAGTTCTGTATCCCTGCGTGATCATCATCTCCATATCACTGAAGTGATACTTCCATATTGAAATCACACCCAAAAGACTATGATTCTCAGTATACCCATAAGAGGCGTACACAGAACCTGTTAAAGCCCCGGATGACCAAAACTAAAGCATACTAATTGTCGCAAGTATTAGCGATGCAAGTCTCAGGTTAAAACTAAATACACCTACCCTGATTCGGATTCCCATAGACACATAGTCATACTACCAATAGGATTCCGAGGGGTCTATCCAGAGTAAAGTTGTTCCCGGTCCATCGGTTAACAGAACCTCATATCACACTTGCATAAGTATCCAATACTTAAATATATGAGAACTATGCCGTTAAGCTTCCATAACGGGCACAAGTGCAATACTAGCCTATTCCGCATTATCGATGTCCAGACTCGATAATACTATGACTTGGGATATTTAATGATCAAATCTTTTGTGGATTAATATTGTCTCATATCTTATTAATCCAGAACTGATCATAGGGACTTTTATCATTTATATATCCAAGTAATCCAATTACAAATGATAAAAGAGCAATTTCCTTTGTCACATAGTTAATTTTTACAAAGAACACCATGTCTTTTACAAATAGTGATGTTATGGGTCATAATTGTCCAACACCTAAGCTTAACAATTTTTCCGGGACTTCCGGACGAGATTTATAAAGTGCAAAACCTATTTAAATATTATTTTATGAGTTCTAAGATGTTTTGCATGATGATTTATTATGTCGGGTATGATCGGTCTGATCAGGGTGTTACATTATCCCCTCTTATAAAATTTCATCCTCGAAACTTCCATGTCCTTATGTCTAATCATTCATAACTGAGCGCACGTACATGACAATGTTATCCGTATTCGGAAGTCGTCTAACTTACACATTTTCAAAAGTTACATATTTCATATACTAATACAATTCATACTATTTCAAAACAAAATAAGTCGAATCAATCATTTCATACCAAAATTACATCAAACTTATCATCTCAATTCATATTCATTCATAGGAATATGCTCAAACCGTATCAAACTCATCTATCAATAGAAACATAAAGTCAAATGCGAATTCCTTACAATTAATCACATTTATCATCAAAACGAGGATTATAACACACTACAATTAATCAGATATAGTATCAAAATGGGAACTTAATATAAATTTCATACTATCCATTTCTTCAACAGTCTTAAACGAAACTTATTTATTTCAAATCTTGTCATTCCATATCATATATGTAAATCAACATCAAAGTTTACATATGTACATATCCATTTGCACAAACATCTTTGTATGGCTGACAACAAAGCATACATAACCATCACAGTACTCAAAAGATCAATGACTAAACTATAGACATATTTATGTGTTTCTATAACGAAAGTAAACTTTTACACCAATAAATACATCAATCGTCACAGCAAGAAGTGACATATAATCATGCATGCTCTTATGATGTTGATCGTATGAAATTTGCTAATTTATTTGATATCATTAAGATGGAAAATGTGAAGCAATCTCTTTCAAAAACCATCTCGAAAACACATTTGAAAAACTATTTTATTGTAAACAAAATCAATTTAAAAATTCATCATCGTAAATCTGTATCAAACAACCAGCATAACTCAATTGGATGAAATATAACGAGCGCCCAATGCCCAAATCGCGCGCACAGATCAGAAGATGAAGAAAATGATCTCATATCGACATAGTGTAGCGGGTCGGCCAACTGCAGTTGGAAAGACCCCTATACAAGCGCCACAGCAGAAACATTTCTTATCAAATTATAAAACGATAAAAATAATGTACAAGCGATGTGACAGAAACATATCATATCATATAATATCATAAAAAATATCGAAAATGTATCAAAATCAAAACGTAATCTTTTTTGAAATCATGTTTTCCCCCAAAACCCAAATATGTTAAAATCAAAAATAAATCTTGACACAAACTTTTCAAAATACATATCGAGCATCCACTGTTAGAGTCGTGTGCACTGACTGGACAATGTACGAACCATGTGGAAATAGTAGTGGGCCAACCATTTTTCGAAAGTCTAGACCCCATAACAAGCGTCTCGGCCAAGCCGGAATGAAACATATACAAGTGCCACGGAGGGTTAAGAACATAAAACTATCAAGCACCATGACATAAAAAGATTTTCAAAAGTCTTGACGGAAATAAAATTTTGTAGTAAAAATTTAAAATCATTTTCGAGCGCCGACACAGAAATAAATCATCAAGCATCTAGATAAAACATATCGATAAATATCAAAACATGAAAACGTGAATCAAGCGTCGAGGCGGAAACATATTCTTTATCTCTATAATTAAAATCAAAATATATGAAATCTTTCTTTCGTTCTTTTTTTCCTTTCATTTTTCTTTTCAAATGTAACATCCCTAATTTGGTAAATGCTACCGTCAGGGTATAGGCCGTACTATTCCCCCGAGCCTATGGGTTTCTAACTAAAAACTGCACTATTATTCTTTTCTTAATCAGAATCTTATGCATGGATCATACGCCCAAACTTGAAAACATGACATGCAATCTCAACATTAATCATGGTATACTTAATAACACTTACATTTACATTGACCTTCACATATCTAAAGACTAATACATGACTATTACTTGACTATGACTGGACTATCACTCTTTCTAGCTTGAACTGGTGGACTTCATACCCTAGTGACTGCATCAGTATCCGTCCTCCTGAGCTTGTCCTCCGAGAATACCTACAAAACAATGAAACTGGGAGTGGAGGGTTAGATCGTTGTACGATCTAAGTGAGTGGACGATTTAAAATAAAAACTGAAATACTACAATGAAAAACATTTGGTTCTACAACCAAAATTCAGAGATAACTTTGTATGAAAATATTTTCTGAAAGTCTCATATGAAATCCTTCTGTAAAACTTATCTTTTCTGAAAATTTCTTATGAAACTGTTGTTTTCTGAAAACTTTCATTTCTAAAAACTTTCTCTGAAAACTGCGTCTGAAAACTATTGCCGTAAACTGTATCCGTCTCTGAAAACCTGACGTATGGGGGCGTTACATATCGCCGTCCCCATACGCCTAACTAGAGCCAGAAGTACAAATCCATGACTTTGAGGCGTTACATATCGTCGTCCCCCAAAACATGTCACTCATGTCCCTGAAACTAGTGGTTTTGGGGCATTACGTATCACCGTCCCCCAAGCCAATGAACTAAAACTTGGGGCCCGGATCTATGCTACCCTCCAAGCTCTGAAACTAGGATCTAGGGGCATATGTCATCCGTAGTCCTGAAATAGGATCTGGGGGCATTATGTATCGTCGTCCCCCATTCATCTACATGTGCACATGTCGTCCGTCAATTCCATGGCTGTAACAAGTTACATACTAAGGTGAGTTTTTCCACTATGCCTTGAAAAATATAAAACTCATGTTTTGAAAATATTTCTTATCTAAATCCTCAATATCTGAAAAGCAACTGTAATAAAATTCTGGCTAACGCCCTATATACTCAAAAGTAAGTCTGATGTCAAAATTGTTAAATAAAATCTGCAATGGTCTATAAGCGGTAATTTGGTTAGATTATAAACCATGAGACACGTTCGAAACTAGGCTAAACTTCTCAATTCAAGTACGTGATACCATCACTTGGTATATCATGCTTGTAATAAGTTGTATTGTATGTACGCGAACTGATACGGGACCCTAGGGGTGGTCTCTAATACGCTAGGGTGGAACTGGGATGATTTAAAATTGATTTGTGAATGATTTTGTGCCACGCGTCGCGACGCGGAACAACCAGAAACATGCTGCCATTTTTCCCTTGCACGTCGCGAAGCGAACCAGTTTTCCAGGTTTTTAAGCTTGCTTCCTCAAGTTTTCCTTAGCAAAATGCATTACCAATACATAACCCATCTCAATACCTTATCTCTACATCTTGTAAACCACTATTTCATCATCAACAATTCTTCCATCCATAGTTCTCAAAATACCCAAAATCTAATATAAATTCATGAATTTTCCCTTCAAATATAATTAGTTTCCTATTATATCTTATCCATGGTTGCGGACCGGCGTAATAACACGCGTATAACACTAGCGCACGTATCGTTCAAGTAGTATAAAAAGTATCGATCCCACGAGGACTTAAAACCTTTTGTTATCAATTTATGAAGTTAAATGTTTACAAGTATATAATGGATTGATTGTTTGATTGGGTGGTGACTTTAAAATTAAAACAAGTAAATAAAATTGCTTGAAAGTGGATTGAAGAAAATTCAAATTTATAAAACTATCCAGGGTTGTGAATCCTTCCAATATCTTTTTAAAAGATGAAGTGGTTATTTTACGTTTGTGTAATATATTGGTTTATTAACCTGGAACACGAAATTATGTAAAAGCCTCTTCCGATGGTCAAATACAAATACCCAGTATAACTCAATTAATCATATTCTTATGTTAACCAAGTTATCTAAATTCATTAAGATTAAGTTCCAATTATGGCTACCCCCGCCCGATAGGTATATTCCTATCATGTAAGGAAATCTATTGAAGGGTTATCTATCCTCAAGGAAGATCGTGGGCTATTGAGTCTAAAGTCCTTAACCTAAAATCTATTTTCCAAGTTCATTTTAATTTTACCAGTTCAATTTTATTAATGGCCAGTTAATAAAAAACATTAGGATTAAGGCTCAATAAATAAACTTTTATATTACCCAACCTGTGATTTAACCCTTTATAAACCGGTGATATTGGATTTCATCACAACCCCAGATAACTGGCTTAGTTACGACACATATTTACGGGTAGTAAAAACTTAAATAAAAGAAAAGACATAAAGTAAATGCTGGAAATTAAATTACTGAAAAGTAAATGCTGGAGATTAAATTACTGTAAAGTAAATGCTGAAAGTAAATAAAGTAAAAGTACAATAAAGAAAATGTTGAGGTAAAATGAATCAATTTTATTACTACTATTTTAGATATCACCCTTAATATAATATATTAACTTTGCGTGATAATTACCAACCAGTCATATAGGCGGTATCCTGATTAAGTTAAATTAATAATTAATTACCAACCGATCAACCAGGCGGTATCCATGCTTAGTTAGGTTAAAACCAATTTATAATTAATTATCAACCGACCAATATGGCTGTCCCCAAAGCATGCCAATATTGTCCCTGAAACTAGTTTTCTTGGGGCGTTACGTATCACCGTCCCCATGCCACTGAACTAGAACTGGGGGTGTGGATCTATGCTACCCTTCAAGCTCTAAAACTAGGATCTAGGGGCATCTGTCATCCCTAGTCCTAAACTAGGATCTGGGGGCGTTAAGTATCGTCGTCCCCCCAGTCCTCTACATATGCACATATGTTGTTCGTCAATTCCATATTTGTACAGTTACATACTGAGGTGGGTTTTTCACCCATGCCTCGAAAATCATAAAACTCGTGTTCTGAAAATATTTCTTTTCTAAATCTTTCTCAAAACATGCAAAAAAAATGAAAATATTTCTTTTCTAAATCTTTCTCAAAACATGCAAAACAAAATATAACTGATAATAAAATCGGCTAACACCCTAAGAGTGAAAAATAAGTCTGATATGTACAATAATAAAATGAAAATCAAGATAAAAGAAAATGTCCACTCACTGTCTTGATATAGAATGACATGATGTGAAATGAATGAGTTCTGTTTTGTATTGTGGATGAAATAGATAGTATGAAATTCGTACTAAGTTTTCGCTTTGATACTGTATTGCGTGTAAAGAACATGTGCTATGTTCTTTGTTTCAGATGATGTATGTGACTGGTTGTATAGAATCCGTGTTTGACTTTTTTCTGTTGATGGATCAGTGTGAATTAAGATGATAAGTTTGAGGTGTTATTGGTATAAAATGTATGATTCGGTGTGTTTTGTTTTGAAATAGCATAGTTTCTTTAAGGGGGGAAGTCGAATGAGAGATTGGGGAAGAGAGCCTACGCAATAATGACCCGGTATGTGGCTAATGTCACAAGTTAGCGGAATAGTAGGTTTTAGGTGCACTATATAAAAGGGTTAAGAACTCATTGTAAGAGGTTGGCTAATTTTTCTCACATATAACTTGTAAAAAAAGAGCAAAAAGCTTAATGTAAGCGAGAGCTAGGGTAGGTCGGTCAGACCCAAACTCCTAATAAAGATTTTATTTCCTTTGCATCCGTGAACGTAGGTTGGATCCATTCTGTCAAACCACGTTAAATCATTTGTCTTGTCTGTTGTTTCTATCTTTTGCCAAGTTTGATTTGATTTCCAACTAACCAAACAAATTCACTGTTTGAGTGGAATGAAAAATAGCCGTCAACAGCAATGATGGGTCAGAAGTGATGGAGATGAAATTTCCATTTCTAATAATAACTTATACAGGACAGTTTCATACAAAAGTATATATATGGATTGTTATTCAGACTCTTAGCAAAAATTAAAGATGTATTGAAAATACACACATTTAAATTACTTTACGGTTGATATTTCACTTCCTCGTGATCTATACAACATATAAGTTGCTTGAAAATTCTTCCATGATCTGCAGAAGATTTAAAAATAAGTGATCCTGCTTTGGCTGCTCATGGCAAAAATCTTTCTCATCATTTTTCATTGGAATTAACATTCTTACCTTGAAGCAAGAAACAGACAATTGAATCATATCACTTGCATGGTGTCAATCTTAATACTTTCGTTGATTCAAGTGTTGAGTTTTAAAAAAAATATCTCAAAGCATCGACAACTTTCTCAGGCCTGTTAATAAGGTACAATGTTCAAAATATCAACAACTGACAGAAAAAAAAAAGCAGCTGAAAATCACATTAATAGGTTGTAAGTTTACCAGTCCTCCTGCGGCATATGCCCGGCACCTTCAATCAACTTGAGGTTGACGACATTAGGGTTTCCTTTCTGGAATTCTTCTGCCACAGATCGAGGCAGGTACTTGTCTGATATTCCCCAAGCAATTAGCAATGGTTTTTCCCAGCTGTAGTGGAAAAAAAAATTCATGATATAAGCACTGCATGTGCATTTCTTGGTTTTGCATTTCAAGGTTACCAAGAAACTAATTTACGAATTAAAATTTTAATCAATCCACATCATGAAAGGGAATATGGAAATTCTTCATCACTAAAGTATACAAATATCAAGGTTTTAGAATTGCAATTGAATATGAAAGAAATTTAAGGTCATGTTTTCAAGAGAACCATATAGTTTAGTATTTCCTACACCCAAAATCACTGTAGTATGGGATACAAAAAAAATGATTTTTCAAATTTTTTAATATATATATATATATAATTTATTTTTATTTTTTTTTTTTTTTTTTTTTTTTTTTTTGGAAACGATGGAAACCCCGCCACCAAACCACCCATTCTGGGCCGCGGCGCAGGTAAAACCACCGGCTGTCCCAGGCTCTTACAAGAAGTGCACCCCCTGGATTCGAACCCAGAACCTCAAGGTGAGATCCTGGACCCTACACCACCAAGCCACACCCCTTGGAGACCAAATTTTTTAATATTCTAATGCTAAAAGCATGCTTCGTAGGCCACACATTGCAACGTGTTCAAGCATGTGTCTGAATATTGTAAAAATAGAAATATGAAACCAAGATACAAAATTATACCTTTCCGTGGAAAATCCAGCTGCTATTCGACTTAAGATATCCCGGTGATTAACTTTTCTTGCAGCTTCAAGCAGAGCTGAAACACCGAAACAGATAAAATGAAGATTTGCTAGAGCTCATGTTATTTTCTCAAGAAGTATTAGGAACAAAATTTACTAGAAACCAAAACTGAGATATGTACAAATTTACTCCTCAGATGAGTTAACAGATGCAAAGTGATGAACATGTTTTTTTATTTTTCATATGCTTAACAATTGCTGTGAATAACTAGTGCTAGTAATAACATGCTTATAATCTCTCAGGTAAGTCTAAAATGAAGAGTCACAAACCAAATCCAGGTCCACTGCTTGCTAAATATGGCAATCGATATACATCAGCCTTATCCAGTTTCAGGACATAACTGCCAAAGAATAAATTTTTTTGTGAGGAATGTACAGAAAAGCTTTTGCTATATAGCGTTGTTTACATAACTTCATTAAGAACAGAGGAAATATCAAGTGAAGTAACGGTTTTGCTATAGCAACAGTCTGTTTGAGTTGCTTGTATAAAGTGAAACTATACAAATTAATAGATTTCAGTAGATACAAACATATCATCCTTGCGCTATGTATGCTTCATTTAAGGTCATGGAAAATCGTTATCATTAAATGCTAACTCATTATTGTGTTTAGAGTTTTTTTCCTTTTCATTTTTCTTTCCCTTCTTTTGCACAATAACAAATAGAGTAGATTTATATGATGCATTAAGATACAGTTAACGCATAAGTAGATGCACTTTGGATACTTACGGGCTACCTGCTTCTATGAAGCGCTCAGCCATAATAGCATTCTGAGCAGTAAATTCACCAAGGAGTGGAATCCTAGAAAAAGACAATAGAACATTAAAAAAATGAAAATGAAAAGACAATAGGAAGGAAACCCAAAAGAAAATAGAATGAATTTCAGTTTCTAGATTTCCTTTCGATTTTATACTTATGATATATGGCAAGAAGAAAACCTTAGCTGCTGAAACAGTCCGGGGATGGGAGATGAAACTGTCACTGGACTGTTCAGAATTGCAAGCTTTGATATCTTTCTAGTATTTTTCAAGGCCCAAGTCAATCCATATGAACCAACAAGAAACCCCTTCAAGAGAATTTGAAAGCACAAGTTAGCTACGTAATTTCAGTGTGACAAGCTAACATTGATGTAGTTATTAATTGATTGAAATTAATGCAAATGCAAGTTCAAGGTGTATGTTATAAACATTTCAAATAAATAAAATCATTTTTTATAGATGGCTCTCAATCTCGTACAAATTCATAATTATCACAACTGTATTATGCCTTCTTCAAAAATGTTCAAACCTGAACAACTAGAAAGAAAGGAGATTGGATTTCCAGCACGTCAAGTAACTTATCCAATTCTTCATGGAATTCCTCCTCTGCAACAGCAGAAATAAAAAAGTTTTAGAAATATGAGACTTTTGGATAAGGAAAATGTTATGGTGTTAATGTATTAGTTATCAACATAGTGGTGGAGACCTGTATAATCAAAATCATCATATCCTTTCTGTGGATGGTCACTGAAACCAAATCCTAGCCAATCAGGTGCAAAGCAGTGGAATCCAGCATCTGACATCTACTAATGACAATTAAAAAAAAAATTTATCAATGAATAAATGCAACAGCATTGTAAAGGACAGTTTATGCAGGGCAGTTGCAATATTAGAATCTTGTAACATTCTTTCCGTGGTTTTGGAAAAAGGAAAAGAAAAAAATGCCTATTCTGCATTGAAAAATCTATCTTCAAATCTTAGTTCAATAATTAATCAGAAAATGAAGCACAAATGCATAAAAAGTGAAGAAAATTTATAAAAGTGATGTTAAAATTGAAGGCATTTTTCATAACTTCAAAACATCCGGTACACAACCTGAGACATGACATTTCGGTAACTATATGAGTGTGCCGGAGCCCCATGAAGAAATACAATTGTTCCACGTCTGCTATCGGGGGATCCTGTCACGGAACTTAATTTGTCAAAACTCTATGTATAAAGAAAATGGAATTAATTATATCACAGAAATTTACCTGTCTCTCTCACAAACCATCTGAAGTCCCCGGATTTGATGTATGAGCCATACTCCCTTCCCTTATTCTCAATTCTCTTGAATTAAAAAGCATGTATGTTATGATTTTATCAATCTTCAGGTCCTTGTGAAAGGCAATCAAATAGATGCTAAATGCTATGTACACTAAGGAATATAAAACTTTCTGAGGAGGTTCTCCAGTTCCTAAACCCAAAGGCGGCAGCATCCTTCGTTTCGTAAACGACAACCAAACTTGAATATAGAAATCAGATACCACTGTGATGCATGCAAACAGGGAACATCTCAAAAACTTGTTCATTTTTTAAGCCAAAGGAAACCAAAACTGTGGCTCCCGGTGAGCAAATAAAAAATAAAGCCACCATGCATCATGTAATAATTATTAAAAACCACCGTGAGTATCTAAAATGCATAGGCAAAACAAGCAGTTAACCCAAAGTTGTTTTTCAATTTTTTTTTTCCTGCCACTACAATCTGGTTTCTCATTTCGGCCTAGGATTGGACTTAAAAAATTCAAAACCCATCAATAAAATTGAAATACAGGTGACTTTTAAGTACCCATATACCTAAATTTACCCAAAAACAACAGTGACATACATAGATCATTTGGCCGACATTTCCGTCTTCGGCGGGCACTTGAGGGAGCTGAATGGCGCTTCGGCTAGACGGGTTATTAGTCACAAAACCAAAAGGATTGAAAGCTGGCGCCTCATCATCTTTGCTTGATCCACTACTCTCACCTTCTTCACTAGCATTAGCTGTCATTCTTCTTGTTGCTCTCTTTTCCCCACTACTACTACTACTACTCCAGTAACTGCAGCAAACGCTGTTGCTTCTGGCGATTTTGGCGGAGAAGGAGATTGGAATAGTGAGAGGAGAAGAAGGTGGAGAGAAGACAGTCCAAGCCATCGGCTTTTGGCTTTTGAGGTGAGTGTGTGGAGTGCAGTGGAGACCGTTTATTTAACTGAATTAACGTACACACTTTCAATTTGTGTGGTTGACGGGTTTTTGCGTTTTTAAAGCCCGACGTTTTTAGAGTTTGGAAGAAAATTCCATCTTAATTTGAGATTTCTTATAATTTTATATAATATTTGGGATAAAATATTATCTCGAATATAAAATTTTTGTTAGGATTTAAGTATTTTTTTTTAAGTCTCGATTCGAAATAGTATTTTATATTGAATCTTGAATTTTAGTTAAAATCCTGAACAATTCAATTTGGATTTTTTATTTTAATTCAAAAAATAAATCAGAATTAGAAATTTTTTTTTTTTTTTTATTTTGAAATAAAACAGGATGTTTAGATTATCAACTTGCGGTAATGCTTAAAGCACGTCAATTATGTGAACAAGCGCGTCACCACCCCCGAGCTACACGCACTGCATGTATTCACAAAAGCTCCCTCACTTTTGTCTTCTTTTCAGTAAATTCCCAATTTGTGAATACTCAATAATACAAGGGCCAAATCCCTACGGGTGAGTCAGTTTCGGTTTCTATTCCGGTTCCGCGTGAAATCGGAACCTATCTGGAAAAAATCGGTTCCTAATTAAGTGGAACTAAAGCCTACCCAATTAAATAGAATATCATATTAATTGGTTTTAATTTGGTTCCGCGTGAAACCAGAACTTAACCAATTAAATAGAGTACCATATTAATCGGTTCCAATTCAGTTCCGGTCCAGTTCCAGTCCAGTTCTGATTTACCCTATTTATTTATTATTGTCAAACTTTGAAAATTTAATTATTTCTCACACTTGAATAGTAAATAATATTTTTGGCAACTGTCCATACAAAAATAAAATAATAAATAAAACTGCTTATTGCATAAAATTTTTGATTCAATACATAATGTTGACGGCTGATTTTCGTTCCAGTGGCAAATTCAGAAACTCACTCCTCGAACAATCGTCCATCAACTGTGAATTTGTTTAGTTTGTTAGGAACCAAAAGCAAACTTAGCAGAAAATGAGAACAAACACAAAAGTCAACAAAAGATTTAACGTAGTTCGGTGGAATAGATCCAACCTACGTCAACGGGAACAAGGAAAGAAACTATTTTTTATAATGTGATCGGGCTTGGCCGACCTCTTTTTACAGGTGGTCGGGTAGAGCCGAGCTGGTGTGTTCTCTCTGTTTTTACAAGTAATGCTTGGGATAAAATTTTTCTAACCCTTACAAAAATGTTCTCAACCCATTTATATAGTAGGAATATAGCATTTCACCGTCCTCGTGACGTCAGCCACGTGAGCCTGCCACTGCCAGATGGGCTCTCTGTCCCAACTATTCCACCGAAAGCAGGTTTGCCACCTGACACTTCACTAAACCACCATTTCTTGGGAAGACTCCACAAGCTACCTTTATGATGCTAGCCTGTATCCACATGTTCACGCGGTGGCGTGTGTCAGAAGAGAATATTGTTCCAGTTGATCCCGTCATATCAAGACTGTATGGATGGTGCAAGTCCCTATGCCGAGCTTACACCACTATGCCCGACCTGGTCAGTATTGCCCCGATCAGACCCACTAGGTCGGATGATTGGAACAATATTCATCCCGCCCTGCCGAGCTCTGCTGGTCAGGTCGGACCTGAGGTCCTCGGCCGTTGATTCTCTGAACATCTTCTCTCCTCAGGTCGGCAATAATGGACCAGGTCAGGTCGGCAGTAATGGACCAGGTCGAGTCAGCCTTTGCTGATGCCCATTCTGAATCTGATATCTTCTCATCCTGTCGAGTAGGGTCATGACCTCGGGCCAGGTCATGACCCCCTTCTGGTCGGAACGTGACCACTTCTGGTCGGAACATGACTTCCCGGGTCGAGTCATGACCTCCTCTAGTCGGAACGTGACCTATTCTGGTCGGGACATGACCTCTTCTGGTCGGAACATGACCTTTTCTGGTCGGGTTGATTGGACACCTCAGGCTCGGGACCTTATGTCAGATCTCGCCTTAACGATGACATTAGGTCTTTCTTCTGTTAATTACAAAACTCATCTTCGCGAGGGAAAACTTTTTTCTTGCTCTTCCTCGTGATGCTGACTTATTGGGAGTGAAAAACCACCATCAACATCCGTCCCCTAGTTCTCGATATCAATGAGTTAGCGAGTTGATGCCGGGAACTATAAAAAAGATGGTGGTGCATGAAGCTGGAGATTGATCTGGCATCCTCGGATTGAGCATGTTGCCGAAATGTTACAATTTCGGAAGAAAATGGTCTACAAAAATCTGCAAAACAAAACAAAGGCCGCAAGGGAAAGATCACATCCTCGGGCTGATGCATGTTGTCGAAATGTTACAATCTCGGAAGGAGATGATCTACAAAAACTTTCAAAACAAAGCAAAGGCCGCGAGGGGAAGATCACCTCATCGGGCTGATGTTAAAATAACAAGACCCTGTAGGGGTTGGTGCTCAGAGCGCCAATTCCCGGTTGTATTTTGTTAAATACTTCTGTAAAACATTATTATTATTAATAATATATGCAGTTTCTATAATATAATCTATTCTTTTATATGGTAAAGACGTAATGACCTTAGAATGATTAGTCATGGTACAGTTGCAAAAGCGTCGCAACGGACATTGAGTCGTATCATGACGTTGTCATTCTCAGACAGTTCCTGGTCAAGGTTTACACTACTTGGTCAGTACAGTAAACCCGTTGAGACCGGTACAAGTCGTATACTGGAATATATTATTCCAATGGTTTCTCAATGAACCATAAGTCTTGGAGACTGGTATAGACCTGTAGGTGTTTATAGCGGATAAACACTGAACGACTCACCAAAGATTCTTAATGGATGGTACACCAGCGTCAATAAGAATCTTCTTGGGTTGAGTAGCACTTGTGATTCTTAGACTTGAGATGCCATTGTGGGCACATGAGACATCTTCTACACTTAGATGGCAGTCACGTCACCGATCTATTTAGATCAGACCTCCGCCTGTTCGTTGGGTGTAGATAGATCCTCAGGGTGTCCTATGTGTATCAAGATAGGATCCGTCAGTTCTGTGTACCAGAGCATAGGTAGTCCATATGATTAGCAATCAGATAAAACCATGGGCCCGTGGTAAGTTTAGAAGCTAGTTCTAAACATTCTTTTTGAGATTGCTAATAGAATAGTCGACTGGATAATCCCGATAGAGATTTGACGTTCATATCTATATCTCTGGGATTTATCCGGATACCTGTGACGGAGGAATTATACATTTGCGATGACCTCGACCTGTATGGTTTAGCGAGATTATCCGTGATCGTCATAATCTACGGGTGGATAGATTATGGACATGAAATTTGATTTCGTGACGGATATACCTGAACCTAGAGAGTCTCAATAATGAAACATACTCGTTGAGCACTAGAGCAACAAAATAAATAATATTGATTATTTATAAAGTCGTTTAATGGTTAAACGCAAGATACATGCTAAAGACACTAGATAGTCATTTACTTAATTATTGTGTATTTACATTTAATACTTGATTAATTTAAATACACATTAATTAATAGTCAAAATGAGTTATTTGACTTATTTCCTAAATGAATATATGTTTTTAATATTTAATGTAAATATTATACATATATTTAATATATTTGTATTTGATTAATTAATTAATTATTTAATTGTTAAATGATTAAATTAATTAAAATATAAATATCTTATTTAGGATAATTAAAGTAAATGACATTAGTTGCATTTGTTGACCAAGATAAATATCTAATAAAGTAGTTTATAAGATATTTGTGCAAGTTGACATTATGATAATTGAAATTAAATTGAAATTACAATTTCTTGAATTTGGCCATGAATTTCGGCCAAGGTGTAATTGTTACACATATAAATTGTTTTTCATTTTTCATTTCACTTAACCTAATACACTTTATCAAAAAGAAACACCATTGAAGAAAGCTTGAAGAAGTTTGAGAAAGAAAAGAAAAACCAAGGAAAGCTTGATTTTAGTAAGTTTTCTCCAACTTACTATTAGTAAGGAAAATGTTCCTTAGCATCTAGGCTTCCATATATGATATCCTTAGGTTATTTCTTTCTTTATTCTTTATGTTTTTGGTGATGGAAAGTTTGGTGAAGTTGTAGAGCATGTGTAATGAATAAAGTGTTTAACTATTGTAGTAATACACTCTTGTAAGGTTTATGAAACCAAGTTGCTATTCTAGAGTTGTTGACCCACTCTTAAATGACCTAGATTTTGATCTTGAGTTGTTTCATTGTGTTGAGACTTGAATTGGATGAAAGATTGATGATTGAAACATTTGATTTAATGTAATTAGCCTAATTTGTCCAATTTGTGGAAATTGAAAAATTAGGGTTTCTAACTAATTCAAATTTGGGGTTTTTCATATATGTTGAGCATTTGGGGTGTATATGATGCATGCAAAGTTTCATGTTGATTGGATTTCATTTGGATGAGTTTTGAAGCATGAAATGACCAAATGGTCAACTTGGGCACCATTTGGTGCTCTCGGCTTTGAGAGAGAAAAATGAGGATTTTGGTTGGTTTGGTGTTTTGATGTTTTGAACATCATAAGTTCATCTTAGAAATGATTTAGAATCATTCAAAATTGATTGGATCAATTTCGGACTAAAACGGACAAAAATACAAAGCAAGGGTATTTCGGTAAATTCACCTAAAAATGTTTTATTGAATTTATTTTCATAATTTGATTATTGGAATGTTAAATAAATATGTTTATTTAATTTATCCGAGAAAAAGTTTTGAAATCTGAAAATCGGATTTTCACCGCTTCCGCTGCTGTTTACCGGATTAACCTCTAAATAACCCCTTCAGACCCCGGGGGAGAAAGTCTGGCCCCGAGGCTTCTCAACTCACTTGGCTGCAAGGGAATGTTCTCTCCTTGCGCATGACACGCTCGAAAAGTAGTCTTGTACTCCCAAGTATAAGAGTGTCGAAGTAATAAAATAATATGGTAAGTCCGGAGTCAATCCACAGGGAAGAGATTTAGCAAAATAGAATAATGAGCTGTGCGAAAAAGAAAAGTTTTATTTGTTGAAGTAGTTGGAGACTTTTAGAATTGAAATGCAATAATAAAATGAAATAATGGAGTTAGGGGATCCACTTTTAATCTTTTGAACTTAGAAATCTCGCTTAATTATAATATATAAATTGTCATTGTTACCCAATTAATTTATCTCAGAAATTAATTATGTCAATATATAGAACCAGCCATAAAAGTGGTAGTCATTTATGTCAATAACTGGTCCTGCCAAGGTACTAAGTATGCCAAAAATATAAAATCAGTCATAAAGGTGGTAGCAAGATAAAATCAGCTATATAGGCGGTAGAAAGATAAAACCATCCATATAGGCGGTAGAAAGATAAATCCAGTCATATACGCGGTAGCAAGATAAAACCAATATTGTCAATAATTAATCTAGATCTAAATCAAGTTTTAATCAATAGATTTCAATTTATTTATTATAATAGAAGCGAGTTTAATCTAAGTTTTCATTATAAAAGCTTCACCCTTACCCCCAACAGAAAAGAAATTAACTACTCATTTTGTAATTAAACATACTCATAATTTTATTAATGAAAGAAAAAGACATTACAAAAAGCTTTAAATAAAAATAAACACTTCAGACACTCTCTTCCAAAATCTATACAGAAGTCGGAAAGAAAATTCTGAAAATTTCTTCTGCTGGACGCTTCAATTTATAGGCGGATTTTGGTCGGCGCGCCGCGATGCCAAGGCTTCCACGCGTCGTGATGCGAGTTCTGTTGGACAATTACGACCCATAGCGTCACTATTTATAAAAGACATTGTGGTTTTTGTACAAATTAACTATGTGACAATGGAAATTGCATTTTATCATTTTGTAATTTGATTACTTATATATATAAATGATAAAAGTCCTTATGATTAGTTCCGGATTATAAGATATGAGACAATATCAATCCATAATGGTTTAATCATTAAATATCTCTAGTCATAGTATTATCGAGACTGGACATCGATAATGCGGAATAGACTAGTATTGCACTTGTGCGTGTTATGGAAGCGTAACAACATAGTTCTCATATATTTAAGTATTGGATACTTATACAAGTGTGATATGAGGTTGTGTTTACCGATGGTACGGAAATAGCTTCGCTCTAAATAGACCCCGCAGAATCCCATTGGTAGTATGACTATGTGTCTATGGGAATCCGCTTCAAGGTATGTGTATTTGGTCTTAACCTGAGACTTACATCGCTAGTACTTGCGACAATCAATACGCTTTGGTTTTGGTCGTCCGGGACTTTAACAGGTTCTGTGTACGCCTCTTCTGGGTTTATTGAGAATCGTAGTGTATTGGGTGTGATGTCAAGACGGAAGTATCACTTCAGTCATATGGAGATGATGATCACGCAGGATACAAAACCGGTACCCTAATGTGTTACAACCATAGGGATAATATGACAAGGTCATGATTATCTGATTAAAGAGACTAGTTGCTTGTGATCCGATATATGCTTCGTACGGGGCAGACACTATTCCAGCCTCAGGCCTTGCATGTGACATCCGATACTAGATCGCAATACGCAATACTACGTATACTACGCCTGACATAGATTATATATTCCTTTAAGAATATTTCTAGAGAATTGGGTAGGCACGGTGCTTTGATAGAAGCCAATCATGTCTCATAAATCGGTAAAAACGTGGTACGAGGTACGCACGTGTTCGGATAGTCCGACGACCGGATTTACTGCTAACATATCCAAGGATCTCATGGGTCGCTTCCCGAAGATTCACCGATGACGTATGATTCGAACATAATTAATTTAGGATTAATTACAGAGAGATTTTATCTGGGATAAAATACTATTTGAAGAGAGAGAACGACTAATTTGGAATTAATCGATAAAATAATATATTCGATATATTAAATGAAATTAGATTTCATAACGGAATTAAAATTAGATTTTAATTCAGGAAAACGAATTAATTTAGAATTAATTCGCGAGCGACGTGAATAGTAATTTTGCTAGGCATAATTATTTAATTAAATTTGATTTAATTACGTCACAATAGAAAATTCGTTAATTCGGAATTAACGAACCCGAACCCGAGCCCGGGAGTGTTTGCGGGCCCACTCAGATTTTGAATTCAAGTGGGGCCCATAAGTCACATCACTAGTCAATCATTTACCTTTATGGTGATGGAAGTTAGTGTAGGAATTCATGGAAACTTGTTTTACACTCAAGTAGATAGGTGATGGGTTTTACCCAATTATTAGATTTTGGTATATCATTTGATTTTTTGAATATCAAATATACAAGTCAACAAAATCAATCCATCTTGCTCTCTCTCTTTCACGCCCAATGAGCAAAAATTTCCTCTCTCAATTTTTTCCTCTCTTTTGCCTCGCCGAATACTACTAAGGAAGAAAGGTGATTTTGTTGCAAAATCCCCATTGCTAGCACATCAAAGGAATAATTCAAGGTGATAGGGAAACCATTCCCAAGAGCTTGGAATCTCAAATCTCAAAGCTTGGAGCTTGGATTCATCATTCAAATAAAGCTTGGAGACTTTCAAAGGGAGCAAATTTTCGTTATCAACACAACCATCCATCCGTTCATTGTGAGTATATATCCGCTATTCTCCTTTACGTATTCACATTATTTTATGCTTGGATTGATCTTGGGATGACCTTAGAAACCTAACAATGGTATCATGGAGCCTATTTGAGCATGAAATTTGATTAGGGTTTATATACTAAAATTTGGGTAAATTTGATTTAAGCATGATTTGATCAAATTGTTTGTTTGAGTATGCTTGTATGTTGATAACTTAAAGTTATGCATGATCAATTTGATGAAAAATTAATTGGATTAATTTTCCCCAATCATGATGGCTTGGCCGAATGTTATGATAAACCCTAGGTCATGGTGATTTTGTTTTTTTTTTTTAAATCATTGGATGAGTTTAAAGACATGATAAATATTGATTTGTGATTTAATTGGATTGAAATCAAAATCGGATATAAAATCCCACAATTGTCGTGACTTGAGAAGCATGAAAATGAGTTGATTTTGTTTCAATAATGTTGGACATGTGTTGAAAATATTAATGCATGATTAATTGGTTAAATTAGTATTTTGGAAATATTAATTTAGATAATTAATTAGTGCAATACACTTTAATTAATTAAATTTTGAAATTTGGAAAATTAGAATTTTATTAATTGGGCTTAATTTGGAATTGGGCTAAAAATGTTGTATTTGGGCCTAATGGGCTTGGTTGGGCTAAGTTGGTTTAGGACAATTGGATTGGATCCAAATTGAGCCTGAACCATTCCATTAAGCCAAATATACAAAATAGGCCTTTAAATATTTAATTGGGCCTAATGGGCCAAAATTGATTTCTTGGCAAATAGGGTGATTCCTTACTTGGGCATTGGTATTTGGGTTTGACCCATATTGACCAAAGCCCATGCCTTAAGAAATTAATTGAAAGCCCATTGGACTTTAATTAAATGAACATTGGATGTTAATTGGGTTTTGAGACCCATTAAGATTAGATTTAGAATCTAAGTCGTAAAGACGCATTAAAAAGTGTAATGATTTAATTTGGAATTAAATATAGAATTAGTATTGAATACAAATTAAATTATATTTAAATTGTAGTTCGATATAATTCAAGAATTTGTACTTTGAGTACTTATTCTAAAACGAGTTGGACTCGCGCAAATCAAATCGTTGTTTGAACATTGGATGATCAATTTATTCAAAGATTAATTAATTGGATTAGATTGATTGAATAACATGCTTTGTGTGAATACATGGATGTGTTGTATGAATAATGTATATCAGATGGATATTAGAAGGGAAAGGGCAATTTTGGAAATTGTTGTAAATTTAGAATTTATTAAATTGGACATGCGTGTCCAGCATTATCTCTCGATTCTTTGTAATTCTCTTCTCACCTAATTCCCATCAATGTTAATGAGGTTTCTTTAATTGTATTATGTAATTGGGTAGAAGTTAGAATAGTGCTAGCTGGGGAGAGGAAATGGAGTGATTTGTTCTAGGAACATTTGTGAGATATTCATCCGCATATCATTATTAATTTATTTACCGCGCCTTATTATGCTGTTAGAATACATGCTTAAGGGTTTATGATGAGACCTAATCAAAGATAATAAATTGGTTGCCAATTTACGCGAAAAACCCTCATTCAATATTAAGCGTTTTTCCTTTCATTGAGTGGTTCTCTCTCAAGATCCAAGATTGGCATTGGTTTGTTGGCCAAAGTCAAGACCTGTGTCCATCGCGGATGTGTTTGAATCATGAAGGCTTTGTTCCATATCGTATGTCTTGTCCAAGTTGTGATTTGTTGGCCAAATTCAAGATCACTTCTTGTCCATCGACATCGATTACGAAGCTTTCCAAAGTCAATGGGTTCCGCTTAACTGGAATCATTAAGCTTGTTGTGCCAAAGCCAAGGCTTAGTTGATTCAGAGGAAAAAGGTTTGGAAAATATATTGGCATATATATTGTATATATGTTTCGAACTTGGAGGTTCACCTACCGGATCTAGGAATTGGATGAGATCCAATTGATCTTAGAGATCTACCTAGTTAAATATCATACAGCTTGTTGGCCAAAGTCAAGGTTGTGTGTTATTAAACGGGATCCTAGCCCACTAGGAAACTAGTTTTCCTGAGTACTCAACAGAGGGTTAGAGGCTCGCCGACAAATAGTGGGAGGCCAGTATTGAATTTGCAATTTCGTTCAAATACTTGGCTTTACGCGCTTTCAAATTATTTTGTCAATTATATTTATTAGTTGGACTAATATTTTATTATTTTTCTTGTAACAGTTGGACTATACCCAAACATCGTTAATTGAATAGTTTGACTATTGCAATTAATATGACAGGAAAATTGAGCATTAGAGATATTATCATTGGCGACAATGTCTTTAATGGCGTGAACTTTCAAGACTGGGATATGAATCTCAGGATTGTCCTGGGATCCGAGAATTTTCTCTACACTATAGAGAAACCTCTTGGGCCTAAGCCTAGATCTGATCAGATAGTTGAGCTAGAGCTTTGGAAGACTCATAGCGATGACAACTTCATTGCTCAATCTATAATGCTTGCTGCTATGACTCAACAATTTCGTCGTCAGAACAAGGGATTGGATCCCTATCAGATGATGGCGAAGTTGCATGATCTTCATCGATCTAATCTTAGATTGCAGAGATATGAGTTGCAGAAGAAGCTCTTTCGCGCTCGCATGTCAGAGGGTACATCTGTCGAGAACCATGTGTCGCAGATGAATGCTGACATTGAACAGTTGGGACAGCTGGACAAAGTCTTCGAGGCTGAGACTTTTATAGATTTGATCTTACAGTCTGTGCCCGACACTTGGAGTGGGTTCATCATTAACTACAATATGATGAACCAAGACCATACTCTTGGAGAGTTAATGTCCACACTGCGCAAAGCAGAAAAAGAGCTCCTAAAGGGCAAGAAGCACGAGGCGCACTTCGCTTCAACATCTCAGTCTTCGAGGGCTTGGCCTAAGGGGACTGGTGGTGTAAAGAAGAAGAAGAAGAAGAAAAAAGGCAAGGCCAAATCGTCAAAACCTTCTGGGAAGGGTAAGGACAAATCCCAAGATGTATGTCTGCAGTGCTGCAAGTGGGGTCACTGGAAGAGTGACTGCCGCGAGTACAAGGCACACATGAAGGAAATCAAAGCTGGCAAGGCACCAGCTTCAGGTATATTTTTTATAGAAATAAACATGTCTATTACTAGTTTTAAAAATTGGATTTTTGATTCTGGTTGTGGTACTCATATATGTACTGATGTGCAGGATCTGTAAATTGGCATAAGACTGGCCTCATGAGAGATTGACCTCCGCGTTGGAAATGGGACACGAGTCGCCGTTTTGGCCGTTGGCACTTATGTTTTGGAACTGCCCTCGGGCATGTACTTAAACTTTCAGACTGTTGTTATGTACCTAGTTTGACTAGGAACATTATTTTTGTATCTATGTTAGCCAATGTGGGTATACTTTTGTATTTAGAAACACTGGGTGTTTTATGTATAAAAATGCTATGGAGATTTGCACTGCTGATGTAAATAATGGTCTTTATATTTTGAATAAAAAAATCTCAAACATATAATTTAACAAAAAAAGGCTCAAATTAAGTAACAAAGATGAAGCTTATATGTGGCATTATCGTCTGGGACATATTAACAAGACTCGCATATCCACACTTTCGAAGAGTGGGTACTTGATGGATTGGATCCAAATTCATATGACGTCTGTGAATCTTGTTTATTAGGCAAAATGCCTAAAAACACCTTTTAGCGGAAAGGGTGTACATGCCACCGAACTGTTAGCCCTCATTCATAGTGACGTTTGTGGGCCCATGTCTAGCCAGGCTAGAGGTGGATATGAATACTTCGTAACCTTTATGGATGATGCATCGCTTTATAGTTATGTGTATCTTATGAGACACAAGTCGGAAACCTTTGAGAAATTCAAAGAGTTTCGACACGAAGTAGAAAAACAGACCGATAAAAGTATTAAGACATTACGGTCGGACCGTGGTGACGAATACTTAAGCAATGAGTTTCTTGATTACTTGAAAGAATATGGTATTCTTTCACAGTGGACTCCTCCAGGAACACCGCAGTTAAATGGTGTGTCCGAACGGAGAAACCGAACTTTGTTAGACATGGTAAGGTCTATGATGAGTCGCACAGAGCTACCTATTTCCTTCTGGGGATATGCATTGAACAGTGCAATACTTATTTTGAATAAGGTTCTATCAAAGTCTGTTCAACAGACACCGTATGAGTTATGGACAGGAAAGAAATCGGGTTTCTCATTCCTGAAGATTTGGGGTTGCTGGGCATACGTCAAACTTTTGGAAGGTACCAAACTAGAACCCAAATCGGATAAATGCCTATTTTTAGGATATCCTAGGGAAACCAAAGGATATTACTTATATCACCCACAAGAGAACAAAGTATTTGTTGCTCTACATGTGGTTTTCCTTGAGAAGGAATTCCTAAATGCAGTGGTAAGTGGGAGGAAAATAGAACTCGATGAAAATCGGAGTAACACTGTTCCTGGCACAGATTCCTTAACGAAACATGAACAGTCTATCAGGGATGACACTGTACCACAATATTCGAATACACAAGAACCGCGTAGGTCGGAGAGAGTCGGAAAACAACCTGAGAGGTATGGGTTTCTGATCTCACCTCATGTGGATATCAAACTTATTGAGGATAACGAGCCGGCTACGTATGAGGAAGCGATACAAGATATCGATTCCGCTTTATGGTAAGAGGCCATGAATTCCGAAATGGATTCCATGTACACCAACTAAGTTTGGACACTGGTTGATGCACCAGAAGGCGTAAAGCCTATTGGTTGCAAATGGGTCTTCAAGAAGAAGACTGACATGGATGGCAACATACAAACGTACAAAGCTAGACTTGTAGCGAAAGGGTATCATCAACGACATGGTGTCGATTACGACGAAACTTTTTCACCCGTTGTCATGATTAAATCCATACGGATTATGCTTGCTATTCCTGCATATTTCGATTATGAGATATGAGAGATGGACGTCAAAATGTTTTCCTTAACGGAAACCTTTTGGAGGATGTTTATATACAATAGCCTGACGGTTTTTTCATACCAAGACTTTCAAATAAGGTTTGTAAGTTAAATCGATCCATTTATGGATTGAAGCAAACATCGCGTTCTTGGAACCAACGTTTTGATGAGATCATAAAAGAATATGATTTCATTCAAAATGAGGATGATCCTTGTGTATATAAGAAGGTTAGTGGGAGCGCACTGACATTCATTGTCCTTTACGTTGATGATGTATTGCTTATTGGCAATGACATTCCCATGCTACAATCGGTGAAAGCTTGGCTTTCATTAAAATTCTCCATGAAGGATCTGAGAGAATCAGCCTTTATTCTAGGAATAAAGATCTACCGGGATAGATCTAGAAAACTGCTTGGACTCTCCCAGAGCACTTACATTGACAAAGTGTTGAAGAGATTCAACATGGATCAGTCTAAGAGGGGACTGTTGCCAGCGTCAGATGGCGTCACTCTATCTATGGACATGTGTCCTAAAACTCAAGATGAGAGAGACAACATGAGTCGGATCCCGTTCGCCTCGGTTGTCGGATCGATTATGTATGCCATGATATGTACGCGGCCTAATGTCTCGTATGCTTTGAGCATGTGTAGTCCTATCAGGCCGATCCAGGTGAAGGTCACTGGATGGCGGTTAAGAATATCCTTAAGTATCTTAGATAAACTAAGGATGCTTTCTTAATCTATGAAGATGGAGAACTTGAGGTAACTAGCTTTACCGATGCAAGTTTCCAACCGATAAAGATGACTGTAAGTCGCAATCCGGGTATATATTTTATTTGAATAACGGAGCAGTAAGATGGAAATCTTCCAAGTAAGAAACTGTTGCCAATTCAACAACAGAAACGGAGTACATTGCTGCAGCTGAAGCAGCAAAAGAAGAAGTTTGGATCCGTAAATTCCTAATTGGATTAGGAGTAGTTCCGTTAGCAGCTGAGCCCGTTCCATTGTATTGTGACAATAACGGGGTTATAGCGCAGGCTAATGAACCACAGTCTCATCAACGATCCAAGCATGTTCTTCGACGTTTCCATCTGATTCGTGAGATCATACATGGTGGCGATGTGAAGATCGAGAAGGTCGCATCAGAGGACAACATAGCAGATCCACGGAAGAAAGCTATTCCTCAGCAAAATTTTGAGCGACATGTACATAGTTCAGGTGTTAGATGCTTGAGTGACTGGCTATAGGCCAAATGGGAGATTGTTGGACAATTATGACCCATAGCGTCACTATTTGTAAAAGACATTGTGATTTTTGTACAAATTAACTATGTGACAATGGAAATTGCATTTTATCATTTTTTTAATTTGATTACTTATATATATAGATGATAAAAGTCCTATGATTAGTTTCGGATTATAAGATATAAGACAATATCAATCCATAATGGTTTAATCATTAAATATCCCTAGTCGTAGTATTATCGAGACTGGACATCGATAATACGGAATAGACTAGTATTGCACTTGTGCGTGTTATGGAAGCGTAACATCATAGTTCTCATATATTTAAGTATTGGATACTTATGCAAATGTGATAGGAGGTTGTGTTTACCGATGGTATGGAAACAGCTTCGTTCTGGATAGACCCCGCGGAATCCCATTAGTAGTATGACTATGTGTCTATGGGAATCCACTTCTGGGTAGGTTTATTTGGTCTTAACCAGAGACTTACATCGCTAGTATTTGCGACAATCAATACGCTTTGGCTTTGGTCGTCCGGGACTTTAACAGGTTATGTGTACCTAGGGATGGCAGGCAGACCCGGACCCGGCCCGGGTCCGCATGGACCCGGAAGATCCGGGTCCGGTTAGACCCGGATCCGCTTAAAAAAATTGCGGATCCGGGTCTTATTTCAGTGGACCCGCATCATTCCGGGTCCGGATGCGGGTCCGGATAAATCCCCGGACCCGGGTACTCGGGACCCGGAAAAAAAAAAAAAAAAAAAAAAAAAAAAAAAAAAAAAAAAAAAAAAAAAAAAAAAAAAAAAAAAATTTTAGTTATGTTATGTACTTGTGTTTGTGTTGAAGTTTTTTTCCTTGTAGTTTGGTTTATGCATTATGAATTATGAATTTATGATATGTTACATGTTGATGTAATGTATTATTTGTGTTGAAACTTGAAACTTAAGTTCAAACTTAACTATTTTTATGTTTTGTAATTTTCAATTCAAATTTGTTGTGAATTGTTTATACATATTATAGTATTTATTGATATGGAATAGTGGAATTGGAGCAAAAACAAAAACAAAAAAAAAAAAAAACTGCCATTGCGGATCCCGGGTCCGGATCCGAGTATACCCGGGTCCATTCCGGGTCTACCCGGGTCCGGACCCGGAAACGCTAAACCGGGTCCATATCCGGACCCGGGTCCATCGAGCCACTTGCGGATCCGGAATTTGCCATCCCTATGTATGCCTCTTCTGGGTTTATTGAGAATCATAGTGTATTGGGTGTGATGTCAAGACGGAAGTATCACTTCAGTCATATGGAGATGATGATCACGCAGGGATAGAGAACTGGTACTCTAATGTGTTGCAACCATCGGGATAATATGACAAGGTCATGATTATCCGATTAAAGACACTAGTTGCTTGTAATCCGATATATGCTTCGTACGGGGCAAACACTATTCCAGCCCCAGGCCTTGCATGTGACATCCGATACTGGATCGCAATACGCAATACGCAATACTATATATACTACGCTTGACATAGATTATATATTCCTTTAAGAATATTTCTGGAGAATTGGGTAGGCATGATGCTTTGCTAGAAGCCAACTATGTCTCGTAAATCGGTAAAAATGTGGTACGAGGTACACACGTGTTCGGATAGTCCAACGATCGAATTTACTGCCAACATATCCAGGGATCTCATGGGTCGCTTCCCCCGAAGATTCACCGATGACGTATGATTCGAACAATAATTAATCTAGGATTAATTACGGAGAGATTTTATCTGGGATAAAATACTATTTGAAGAGAGAGAACGATTAATTGGAATTAATCGATAAAATAATATATTTGATATATTAAATGAAATTAGATTTCATAACGGAATTAAAATTAGATTTTAATTCGGTCAAATGAATTTATTTAGAATTATTCACGAGCGACGTGAATAATAATTTTGCTATGCATAATTATTTAATTAAATTTGATTTAATTACGTCGCAACGGAAAATTTGTTAATTCGGAATTAACGAACCCGACCCCCGGAGTGTTTATGGGCCTACTTGGATTTTGAATTCAAGTGGGGCCCATAAGTCACATCAAGTCACATCACTAGTCAATCATTTACCTTTAAAGTGATGGAAGTTAGTGTAGGAATTGATGGAAACTTGTTTTACACTCAAGTAGATAAGGTGATGGACTTTTACCAATTATTAGATTTTGGTATATCATTTGATTTTTTGAATATCAAATATACAAGTCAACAAAATCAATCCATCTTGCTCTCTCTCTTTCACGCCTATTGAGCAAAAAATTTCCTCTCCCCATTTTTTCCTCCTTGGCCGAATACTACTAGGAAGAAAGGTGATTTTGTTGTAAAATCCCCATTGCTAGCACATCAAAGGAATCATTCAAGGTGATAGGGAAACAATTCCCAAGAGCTTGGAATCTAAAATCTCAAAGCTTGGAGCTTGGATTCATCATTCAAAGAAAGCTTGGAGACTTTCAAAGGGAGCAAATTTTCGTTATTAACACAACCATCCATCTGTTCATTGTGAGTATATTTACGCTATTCTCCTTTACGTATTCACACTATTTTATGCTTGGATTGATCTTGGGATGACCTTAGAAACCCAACAAGTTCCACGATGTGGATACATGTTAAGAGAATAGTGCATTCGGCTATGTCTTTGTTTTATTAAGTGCGTCGCGACGCGCCATGGCTTCCACACGTCGCAACGTGAGTGCCACGAGGGGACACGTGTTGAGAGAATAGCGCGCTCGGTGGTGTCTTTGTTTTATTAGGCGTGTCGCGACGTGCCGTCATTTCCGTGTCACGATGCGAAAGTTGAATTTTTGTTTTTGCCCTTTTCCAAGTCTTGTTTGTCCTGTCGAGCTTTCGAGGAGTATTTTACCTATCAAATAACATAAAATAACACAGTAAAAACACTCAAAACATAACTTACAATATTATTTCACAAATGTGGCAATTTAAGGGAATTAGTGAAACTATAAGTGTAAAATGATTGACTTATCGTATAACAAATATGTACTTTTTAGTATTCATCACACCCCCCAACCACCTTATTACTAGTCCATAGTAATTCAAGCGGACTCTAAAAGAAAAATTCTTATCTAAGTCACAAATTATTTTCTTTCTTTCTAAATGATCAAATAAATGACTTCTCCTGTACTTTTTACCATTCTTCCATATACCAATAAAACAAGGTATTAATCAATATATTATGCCCACAATATCACAGGTATTTGTTGAAAAGAGAGTAAAATTTTTGTCCTAAAATTATTTAAGAGTTTACACATTTTGGCAGTGAAAATTTATTAATAAACATATCTTCAATCCATGTATCGAACTTTGGGCCAGTGACTCCCAAACCAGTTGGTTTTAGGGCACTAGGTGTTAAGACACCCCTGCGGACTTAATTGCTCATATCTTAGATAAAAGGTGTCCAAAACATATCTTCAATCCATATATCGAGCTTTGGGCTAGTGACTCCCAAATCAGTTGGTTTTAGGGCACTAGGTGTTAAGACACCCCTACAGACTTAATTACTCGGATCTCAGATAGAAAGTGTTTGATTCCCTTAAATTTTCTTTTTAACCCTTGTAATGAGCTTTGGGCCAGTAATTCCCAAACCAGTTGGCCTTAGGGTACCAAGTGTTAAGACACTCCAACGGACTTAATTGCTCGAGTTAAAAAGGCTAGGAAAATGAACTTATTCAAATTCCTTTTTTTTTTCACTACCTTTAGGTGTTACCTCCAACAGCCTAGAGAACTGAATATTACAGAATTTTCACTTACCACCCATGATCATATATTACCATGTTGTTGATAATATCTGTCAGATGAGCATATAAAGATCAAATTTAATCAATGTTATGGAGAATTCACAAATTTAAATGATTCAAAAAGAAAGGAACAATAAATAACTTGTTACGAATTATATTGAGATGCATCTCAGGAGTGAAAACTCCTTACACAGCCACCTCTGAACAATAATTCCACTTGGTTTAGAAAATAAATTTGTTGTTAGTTTCTGTGTATATATATGAATATATATTCTTACACACAAAATAACAACAAAGTAAAAACATATATGCACCGTTAAAAAAACATCAATTAAACATGAAAATTATCTAGTAAACTATCCTCTCCCCCAACCAAAATGAGACATTATCCCCAATATTTAAAGAAAGATAAGTAGAGTTTAGAAGATATCACCTGGTTATTGTGGAATTGACAGTTACAGCTACAACTAAAGATTACAGATTAAGGTCCATGTTTACTTTGCACTTTTTTCCATGATCGTTACCAGACCAGTTCAACTTGGAAAGAATATGGTCGATTCTTGGTTCAAAAGCTAAGAGTTGGTCAATTAAACCATCAGCTTTTCTGCCAGTTAGGAAAATATCTCTTACCGGTTTTGAAATAAACCCATTTCTTTTGGCAACTTCAAGGAATACAAAAAGAAAATCGAAAAATCCATTAACATTAAACAACCCAATAGGTTTTTAGTGAATATTCGAGTTTTCCCATGACGCAACTGTGAATATTTCTTCCAACATTCCTAGCCCACTTGGTAAAGCAATGAAAGCATCAACATGATTGATCATTTCAATGAGTCTTTCAGACATACCTGGGACAATACATTCTTCTCCATTTGATTTTCCGATGATGTTGTCCTTTGTTAAGAGTTTTGGGATGATCCCCAAAACTTGACTGCCACATTCTTATACAACTTTTGAAGTAAACCCCATCAATCTAAGATTGACACCGCCATATACTAAGTGCATGTTTCTGTTTGCCATAACTCTACCCAATTCTCTCACAACCTCCACAAATTCTGGTTTAGTTCTGGAGCTAGTTCCACAAAACACACAAATATTAGTGAATCATCGTTTTGAAGTTGTCTCAATTTGTGCTATATCTCTTAGCTAGACGTGTTGAAGAGAGAGTAGTGACGAGATGAATTTATAGATCCTGAAAAAGGTGAGTAATAAATGCACTAATACCTGTAAAATGGTTAGATACTGTCGGCAAAAAGTAAATCAAAACATTAATAAAGGAAATCAACGCAATAATTTAAAGAAATATATATTGGTAGTTGTGATTGTGGTTCACATCTTCCTCTAATTTTACATCCTGTAACGGCTTGAATGCCCTCTATGGGTAGGGGATAGGCTTCCCATCCAACTTTCTTAAAAATTGGCAAACATTGTCTTTTAAAATTAGATTCTCGAACTGTATTGTTGTCATTCTTTTTTAAATTGTGTGTGTAATCTGCAAATTTCACGATGAACATATCCACTAGGGGTGGCAAAACGAATCAACGAATCGAATTCGTGACGAATTCTAAACGAATCGAATTGTAAAGCACTGAATTCGAATTCGATTCGTTTATTAAACGAATCCTGATATTAGGATTCGGATTCGATTCGTTTAATAAACGAATATTCGTATTCGATTCGTTTATTCGTTTACATAAATCAAATAAATCGAATCAAATTTATTATTTGTTTACTATTCGCATCCGATTCGTTTACTATTCGCATCCGATTCGTTTATTATTCGCATTCGATTCGTTTAATAATCGAATATTCGTATTCGTTTAATAATCAAAAATTCGTTTAGGAGCATCAATTTGGAAGCAGATGGCTGATGCTGGCTTCAAGTTTATACCCATAAATACTTAATTTTATAATTTAATAGCATGAACACTCTGAACCATTATATGCTTTCTTTTACACCATTCAATCAAAAGATAGCATGAACAAAATTCTTCTAATATCCAGAAAGAAATACAAAACATAGAAAAGTTGCAATCAGAATTAGCTACCACTACCCAAACACAAATTGCTTTGCAACAATGCAAAATAATATTTTCCATAGGAAAAAATATGCCAACATTTAAATCTGAAAAATAGTGTAAAAGCTTTAGTAGAAGAGCAGGAATATACTTCATTCAGAAAAGGATTCAAAAACAAGACAGGCATAACATAGGTCTATTCCAAATACAATAATTATAACCATGAAATCTTCCCACATCAAAATGAAATCAGAAGAACTGAAGCGTGAAGGTTGTAGAAGAAGAAGAACTGAAGTGTCAAGCGTGCGTGAAGGTTGAAGAAGAAGAACTGAAGAGTGCGATTGATTTCAGATTTGAGAGAGACATGAAGGCTGTAGAAAAAGAAGAACTGAAGCGTCAAGTGTGCGTGAAGGCTGAAGAGGAAGAACCGAAGAGTGCGATTGATTTCAGATTTGAGAGAGTGTTAGGTTTAGATTGAGAGAGGCGGCTGGAAGTGGGAAATATTTTTGTGAAGCCTAGGTTTAGATTTTTAGGTTAAAGGTAGGTAATTACTAAAATATCCTTCGTGTAGTTAACACATATTTAAAAATTTTAAGGGTAAATTTGTAATAAAATTAAACGGGTACTAAACGAATTCGATTCAGATTCGATTCGTTTATTATTCGTTTAATAAACGAATCCTAAACGAATAAACGAATTAATGACCTCAAATTCGGATTCGATTCGTTTAATAAACGAATCGAATCGAATTGACCCATTTATTAAACGAATCCATTTTTCCAAACCCGTAATCACTTTATAGCGAATCGAATCGAACGAATAAACGAATCTTGACCCAAATTGCCACCCCTAATATCCACCAGGATGCGTCTCAAGAGTCAATGATATATCACCAAAAAGTTCCTTACTCAGTCTATCTCTAATGAATTGAATTTTATCTTCGCGATTATTAGTGTAACATCCCGCCTTAGTAGAGATGCTACCGGCAGGAGACAGGCTAATCCTGACTCCATAAGCCTCTGACTCTGACAAAATTTCGGCATGACGTTTGCTCAAAGTCATGCAACCTGGGTCAAAGTCCAGCACTTCAATACAACCTATAGGGCCCAGACACAATATATCACTAACATAAACAACTCAAGATAAAATATAATTGGGCTCCATGCAGGGAAATACGTAGAAACAAAAACTTTTACAAACTACACTTTATACAATTCAATTCTCTACAACTAGACTTATTACAACTTGACTATAATACTCACAAGACCTGGTGACTGGCTGACTGCAACGCTGCTATCCGGCTCCTCAAGATCTGGTATCTGTGGTTGACCAATCAGGTCACCAACCTTCAAAACTCAAAAACACTTGCTTTCGCTGCACTACTCTGATATCTTAATACTTTCCTACTTACTCCTCTACTAGTTCCAATTCAGACTCTTACTATAGTTATCTTTCTTTTATCTCATTGAAATATCATCAAATCGGAGTTATCAACTATTCTTTCTTTCAAACATTTGTCACACCATCTTCAATCATGCATACATACATAAATGTAATTATATTATCACGCACTATTATTCACACAGAGTTCTTATGTAAGCATACAACTCACACAGACATCATTCATAAATACATATAAACATAATAATGCTAACATGCGTTAATGTCGGCTATATGCATCTCAAATGGTTTCTAGAATGTGTGATCTATATGCATAACTTATGAATTGAACTATACTTTAACATGCTATGCTTTTTATAAAATACTTCTTGAAAACCTTTTCTGAAAAACTGTTTACTGAAAACTTTCTCTGAAAACCATTTTCTGAAAAACTCTATTTTACGTTTTCTTTCCAGAAAATCTATTTGAAAACTGTATTTGTAGACTGAAATCTGTATCTTAGAAAACAGTTTTCTGAAAATCTGAAATCTCAAAACTCTTTTTTTCTGAAAAACTGATATACGCATATATGTATACACACACATAAAATAGAAACGTCATCGATTAGGCATTCCATTGTTCTTCATATCATGTAAATACATAAGCTCACACATACTCAAAAATGAAAAATCAATTTGGAAAATATAAAAGAGCTGGACAAGCTTGAAAAATATTTTGAAAGGAACTACAATCATAAGGAGTTATTAGATCTGTAACACATGAACAGATTTATTGACCTATTACTATATCAAGTACAGTAAACAAGTAAAAGAATAGACTAAGGTAATCTTAAAACCTAAGTATATTGGATGCTTTTTAGAGTGTTCTACACTTAAATAAACTTTTATTTCAAGATAAATAATCAAGGCAACAAAAAGAAACAGCAAACCCATTTTTTTCTCAGCAATCAAACCATACAAAATTATTTCTCATGTCTACTCTATCCTGATTGTGATGAAAAGTTCATTAAATCAACCAATCTAAACAATAACTCCATCAAACTTAACTGAGCATAGATTCTACCGTTTTAGTCCAAATAGCCATAAATCACATGTTCCAATTTTTCCGTTGATTTCCCATATTCATTTACTCAATTTCAATTCAATTTCAAACTCAAAGTAATTTATTAAAACTAAACAAAACTAATAACTATATAATAAAAATTCAGGTCACACTCACTGTGATCTAAAATCTTGAAAACAAAATTAACTAAATAGTAACTAATTAAAATCCCCAAATTCTAGGGTTCCTATGAAACTTTCCCCAAACTTCCCAATTTCTAATCAGGTTATTTTCTTTCAATTACATGCATAAAACTTAATTTAACGAGCTCTACCATGATTCTAATTATCCTATTCATTCATTTAATTAATCAATTTTATATTTTTTTTTTATCCAAACCCATCAAAACAATAGTCTCAAGAAAAATAATTGCTTAAGTTACTTACCTCTCCAACCTCCTTCTCCCCTCACAATCCGCAATCAAACGGTACCTCTGCCAAACCCAACAGAAATCACAATCTCACATCTGCGTATGACTTTACATAAACAAACCACTTGGATCTAACGCATTAAATGCGCGCGCAGATCGACCCTAGAGAATTGATCTGTTTCAATTCAATGAACCCAAAGCATATCCAATTTTTTCTTTTTTTTTTTTTTTTTGTCGTCGTTCTTCATTCAGATTTGCCTCTTTCCTCTGTTACCAAGCTTTCGTTTCTCTCTGCTCTGCGATTTTTCTTCTCTTTCCTCAACTTCTTTCTTCTCCTGTTTTCTCTCGGCTTCTCTCTCCTGCTCACTTCTTCTCCATTTTCTTTTTTTTTTTCTTTCTCCTCTGCCTTCTCACGATTTTTTTGTGTGTGTGTTTATTAATTTGGCAAGTGTGTATATTTATATTAAAACCCACGTGTGTTATATATATTAGATGTGTGTATTTCTAGAACTTTTGAGTAAATTTTAGAAATTTCTAGGTTTATTTCTTTATTTTCACTAATGTAATAATTTTTTTTAATTTCACCCCTCAAATTAATTTAATGAAAGCTTAAAATTAATTACATAAAAATGTTCTCATTTTACTGAAAAATGAATCTCGCGTTCAGACGCGACCCTACACGCGAAAATATAATTTACGTTAATATTCTAAAATAATCCGGGATGTTACATTCACCCCCCTTATATAGGATTCGTCCTCAAATCCTGCTATGGGCATACTAAAATCAAACAACATGCAAGGACTGGAAACCAAACAACAAGTAAATATCGATATGGTCCAAACAAAACACATACATACTGAGATAGTCAAATAGCCAGCAGCTGCAGTCACCGACACTCAATAACCTCTGCTCTGATACCATCATTGTAACATCCCGCCTTAGCAGAAATGCTACCGGCAGGAGACAGGCTAATCCTGACTCCATAAGCCTCTGACTCTGACAAAATTTCGGCATGACGTCTGCTAAAAGTCATGCAACCTGGGTCAAAGTCCAGCACTTCAATACAACCTATAGGGCCCAGACACAAATCCACAATATATCACTAACATAAACAACTCAAGATAAAATATAATTGGGCTCCATGCAGGGAAATACGTAGAAACAAAAACTTTTACAAACTACACTTTATACAATTCAATTCTCTACAACTAGACTTATTACAACTTGACTCTGATACTCACAAGACCTGGTGACTGGCTGACTGCAACGCTGCTATCCGGCTCCTCAAGATCTGGTATCTGTGGTTGACCAATCAGGTCACCAACCTTCAAAACTCAAAAACACTTGCTTTCGCTGCACTACTCTGATATCTTAATACTTTCCTACTTACTCCTCTACTAGTTCCAATTCAGACTCTTACTATAGTTATCTTTCTTTTATCTCATTGAAATATCATCAAATCGGAGTTATCAACTATTCTTTCTTTCAAACATTTGTCACACCATCTTCAATCATGCATACATACATAAATGTAATTATATTATCACGCACTATTATTCACACAGAGTTCTTATGTAAGCATACAACTCACACAGACATCATTCATAAATACATATAAACATAATAATGCTAACAAGCGTTAATGTCCGCTATATGCATCTCAAATGATTTCTAGAATGTGTGATCTATATGCATAACTTATGAATTGAACTATACTTTAACATGCTATGCTTTTTATAAAATACTTCTTGAAAACCTTTTCTGAAAACCTTTTCTGAAAACTGTTTACTGAAAACTTTCTCTGAAAACCATTTTCTGAAAAACTCTATTTTACGTTTTCTTTCCAGAAAATCTATTTGAAAACTGTATTTGTAGACTGAAATCTGTATCTTAGAAAACTGTTTTCTGAAAATCTGAAATCTCAAAACTCATTTTTTTTCTGAAAAACTGATATCTGAAATCTGAAATCCTTTTTTTCTGAAAACCAAATCTCCGCCCGAAGGCGCATCTCCGCCCGTAGGCGCATCTCCACCCGTAGGCGCATCTCTGCCCAGGAATGTACCATATGAGCGCTGAGGATCTAGGAGCGTCCCCCCAGTCCTCCACATGTGCACATGTGTCTAAATCCGTCAACTCCAATTAGTGTACAACTGGGATGGGTCAAATCCCGAATCTATATGATATCCGTCAATTCCAACTGAATCTCAAGTTACATGTTGGGGTGAGTTTTTCCCTCATGCCCCGAAAATCATAAAACTCATGCTTAAATCTCTCAAAACTGTACAACAATTTCTGAAAAACATTTCTTTCAAAAGTATTTGAAACTTTTCTTTAAGACTCTTTGAATTTCAAAATCATTCTCAACTTCTAAAAATTATGTCATACAAATATGCATATGCCTTTTTAATGATGTCACTTTCCCTAATTATGCTTTAATGTATGCAGATCTCATGTTATTATATATACTCATGCATATGATGGTGCATTCCTACCAATTAATGATATATGTATTTTGCTCCTTATATACTTTCTTTATACATGCTCGAGTTAGCACTACTATAACTTATATCTAAGAACATTAATTTCTAACTTCAAGTTTATGTTTATACTTCATTCCTGTCACATTCTAAATCATCTCAATCATATAACACATATTGTCCCACAGTTGCATACATATAAACATATCATGCTTTCCATAAACATTCTTTTCTCATATCCATTCTGCACAAGTTATTCACACTTCTTCTTATAATACTCAGCTTCACAGCTTACTTTATCAGGCATCCACATTCACGCATATATACGCATATATGTATACACACACATAAAATAGAAACGTCATCGATTAGGCATTCCATTGTTCTTCATATCATGTAAATACATAAGCTCACACATACTCAAAAATGAAAAATCAATTTGGAAAATATAAAAGAGCTGGACAAGCTTGAAAAATATTTTGAAAGGAACTACAATCATAAGGAGTTATTAGATCTGTAACACGTGAACAGATTTATTGACCTATTACTATATCAAGTACAGTAAACAAGTAAAAGAATAGACTTAGGTAATCTTAAAACCGAAGTATATTGGATGTTTTTTAGAGTGTTCTACACTTAAATAAACTTTTATTTCAAGATAAATAATCAAGGCAACAAAAAGAAACAGCAAACCCATTTTTTTCTCAGCAATCAAACCATACAAAATTATTTCTCATGTCTACTCTATCCTGATTGTGATGAAAAGTTCATTAAATCAACCAATCTAAACAATAACTCCATCAAACTTAACTGAGCATAGATTCTACCGTTTTAGTCCAAATAGCCATAAATCACATGTTCCAATTTTTCCGTTGATTTCCCATATTCATTTACTCAATTTCAATTCAATTTCAAACTCGAAGTAATTTATTAAAACTAAACAAAACTAATAACTATATAATAAAAATTCAGGTCACACTCACTGTGATCTAAAATCTTGAAAACAAAATTAACTAAATAGTAACTAATTAAAATCCCCAAATTCTAGGGTTCCTATGAAACTTTCCCCAAACTTCCCAATTTCTAATCAGGTTATTTTCTTTCAATTACATGCATAAAACTTAATTTAACGAGCTCTACCATGATTCTAATTATCCTATTCATTCATTCAATTAATTAATTTTATATTTTTTTTTTATCTAAACCCAACAAAACAAATAGTCTCAAGAAAAATAATTGCATAAGTTACTTACCTCTCCAACCTCCTCCTCCCCTCACAATCCGCAATCAAACGGTACCTCTGCCAAACCCAACAGAAATCACAATCTCACATCTGCGTATGACTTTACATAAACAAACCACTTGGATCTAACGCATTAAATGCGCGCGCAGATCGACCCTAGAGAATTGATCTGTTTCAATTCAATGAACCCAAAGCATATCCAATTTTTTCTCTCTTTTTTTTTTTTTTTTTGTCGTCGTTCTTCATTCAGATTTGCCTCTTTCCTCTGTTACCAAGCTTTCGTTTCTCTCTGCCCTGCGATTTTTCTTCTCTTTCCTCAACTTATTCTTTTCCTGCTTTCTCTCGGCTTCTCTCTCCTGCTCACTTCTTCTCCATTTTCTTTTTTTTTTCTTTCTCCTCTGCCTTCTCACGATTTTTTTGTGTGTGTTTATTAATTTGGCAAGTGTGTATATTTATATTAAAACCCATGTGTGTTATATATATTAGATGTGTGTATTTCTAGAACTTTTGAGTAAATTTTAGAAATTTCTAGGTTTATTTCTTTATTTTCACTAATGTAATAATTTTTTTTAATTTCACCCCTCAAATTAATTTAATGAAAGCTTAAAATTAATTACATAAAAATGTTCTCATTTTACTGAAAAATGAATCTCGCGTTCAGACGCGACCCTACACGCGAAAATATAATTTACGTTAATATTCTAAAATAATCTGGGATGTTACAATTAGACACCATTCCTAAAGAACGACAACGAGTATTGCACGTACAACGTGCACACTTATAACAAACACCTAATTGTTTAGCACTTCGTCTTTCAGAATATGTTCTTTTCCCTTAACAAGACATGTAAGGAATGCAGGAGTCAGGTGATCCACTTGCCAAGCGAACTCTTGCTTCAATTAGCCAACGAATATCACAAGGAATACTATGAATCATAAAAAGTCTCATTCTTTCTGTGCGTGCTTTGTAAATTTTTGTCAGAGCATTTTGGGGAAGAGAAGGAAAATATTTGCGAAGGTTTGCGAGAATGTCTTCTGGTTCTTAGGGTATCAGTATTTTTAGGAAACTGAAATAACCGATTTTGAGTCACAGAGTACCGTTATCCGCTGCTTTACGGGGGTGTGAGAAAAAAATAAAAATAACTTGTGCATCAGAGGTACAAGCAAAAACTTGTCATTTATTCGACATTCCCGAGTAATAAGGTGGTTTAGTTACTTGGTCCGTGAAATTAGATGCTAACTATTGTAAAAAATACTTGACTTATTGAAGTTAATTTTGAGAATGATGAACTATAATTAATGAACCACATTATTAATTAGGTGAAAATACCCTTGGATACCTTCCATATATGTCCAAAAGGATGTCAGAATCATTTGCTTAGTATTCAATACTTAATGGTTCTGTTGTTTTCATTTCGAAGAAAATTATCCTATAACTTATAGTGGGAGTGATATTTTATATTGAATCCAGAAGTTAGCATTGAACCATAGATTTAAGATTTCTTTTAGCTTACTACAATCGGGTTTTGGTATTGATTGAGATTTTATTATGAATTGTTCTTAAAATGTGTAAATGGTTTGCGTAGAAAAAGAGAAGTGAGCTTATTCAAGGTATGACCTTTATAGTTTGACAGTGGGAAATGTTATACTCAGTAATTTATTGTAGATTATAGGGAAACTTGTCTCTAGTCACACTAATGGAATAATTTGGTTCTCTTGGTTAATGTGAATACTAGACTGTGTATTTTGGCTAGGAATAGAAAGTGGCATCTTTGAATGCTTTTTTTGGGCGAAGAGATCCGTTTGGATATTTTTTTTTAAAGTTTTGTTGAGGAATGGTTCTGGAGTTTGTATTCTACTAAGATCGCAGTTTGGTATATTAGCTTATAGAACCTATTGTAGACTTAGATGAGCTTTTCATAAATATGTGCTCTCTAATTTTGACATGATTCAGATTGTCTAATTCTATCAAATTGTAGAGAATACATAGGTGATAAAAGGGTTAATGGGAGCATGCAAATTTCTTCCTAATGTTATATATCCTAACGACATTTTCATTATTAAGGTAATAATGAGATGCTTGTGAGTAAATGGTTTACTTTAGTCTTTTTATCCCTGTGAATACAGTGTGAGTAGTCTTTGTTATATTTGATATAAAGTTTTATATTTGATTTGAAACTATGAGACTAGTGAGATGCTTCCATTAGTTGTGCATTAGATACGATCTAATAATGGACATAACATGATTATTTGTGTGAGAGTTAATAATATTGTCTGACAGTTAGTGTGTCTTTTATGCATTTAGTATTCATCTTTCATAGAGGATGATTCCTTTGTTGAAAGAGAAATTTATTAGAATGTATATTCAGTTCTATGCATCATAAGATGATGGCATAATGATATTTGTATTATGTACAATTAAAGATATCAATTTAATCATAATTATTACAAGCTATTCTGATACGTTATATACCATAGGATGGAACTTGAAACATTTACTATAGTATCTTTAAGAATATATAGAGATAGATCTAGAAACAATGGTTGGTTTATCCCAAAGTCTGTACATAAAAATGTGTTCAAGAGATTCAACATATTGGACTGTAAAAGTGGCTTGTTGCCTTAAATGCATGAAATTTATTTATCTAGATAGATAAGTCCCAAGACCCCTCAAAAGAGAGCACGCATGAGTCAAATACCATACGCATCTGCCATTGATAGTCTCAAATATGTCTTGTTTTGTAAAAAAAATCGAACAATGTATTTATTGTTAGTATAACAAGCAGATTTCAATCTGACACTGGAGAAAATTATTTAATAACAGTCAAGGCAATCCTCAAGTACTTAAGAAATAGTAAGGATATGATATTGACTTACGGATCACCAGAACTGAAAGTAGAAGGGTTTACGAGCTCAGACATTCAGACAGACACTAATGACTATAAGTCGACCTCTAGATTCACTTTCTTATGTAATGGAGGAGCAGTCGGTTGGAAAAGTACCAAAAATCCACTATTGCAAACTCCATTACTGAGGTTGAATACATAACGACTTCGGAGGTAGCAAATGAAGTGATTTGGATAAATAAGTTCATTACAAAATTAGGTCATTTGTATAGCGATAACATTGTGGCTATAGCACAAGCCAATGAACCATGGTTGTATTAAAATTCTAAACACATTCATAGAAAATATCACATATTCATAGAATATATTAGAGATGGTCATATCATCGCTCAGAAAATACCTTCGGCTAATAATGTAGCTGATCTATTCACAAACCAATGAACGAAGAATAAATAGAACTTCATCTTGAAAAGATGGGTATTGGTTATCACAATAATTGGCTTTAGTGCAAGTGGAAATTTGTTAGAGTGTATACCCTAAAACCTGTTATGGATGTTATGGTTTAAGGCGTACTACTTTATAATATATTTTATTATTTATTAATAAAAGGTATTTGATTTCTACACATCGTTACATCCATACTTTATGTGTATATCTCGAGACACTATGTCAAATGAATATCATTAATCTAAAAGATGTTTGTGATTACAAGAGTCAATAATGTTTATACGAATAAGTCTCAAATTAAGTTCTTGGCAAAATGTGATTATTATACAAAATAATAATATATCACTCGACCAATATTATTACGTATCGCCTAGATTGACGTTTAATGTTAATAGAATGGATGATTAGTCTCATATTATAAAGACATAAACAATTGATATTTTCATTGGTAGAATGACATATCAAATTCGACCATAAAAGAAGCGTCAGATCACATGGTAATATTATCTAAGGTTATTAAACTTCGTAATAATACATTAGTGTCGTTATATCCTATGACCGAAGATCACATGTTTACTTGAGTACTAATGATTCACTAGTATATCATCATTCGACTAGCCACGTCCTATGAATAAATGCTAGATGGTCTCAAGCTAATAACGTACGAAGTCATGTGTGTTTTATGAAGGGATCTAATAGCTTTGATAATAAAATATAGAGATGTTCTAAGGAATCTCAAAGATGTGGATACAAGTCTTTGGCCAAAGCAGTCGATATCTTAGATATATCAAATCCACAAGTTCACGTTTTGAAATATATCGAGTGGTAAGGATTTGACCTAACCATGATCCCAGACTCAATAAGAAACATAAATATCGAAAAGGAATGAAATGACATTCTCGAAGTTTATTCTAACAGGTTTATATGTTTTTCCATTTCATTTATCGACAAGAGGCCATGTCATGCTGCTAGACATTTACCCATGGTCTGAGAGATATCATATATATGAAATATTAAAGATTTAATATCATCCTACTGCTACTAGATAATGAACCTATAAATACAGTTTTTGTTTATGTTACAAATTCAAGGATGTTCATTAAAAGGTAACCAGTGATTATTTTGACAATTAATTTGAAAATTAGATTTTCAATTAAAATAAAATTTCCTTATAAGATTAGGACATTCAGAATATTTTGAAAATATTAATTTTATTAATGAATTCAAAATATAAAATAAAATTTAGATTTAATTATTTAAATAAATATTTGATATTTATACTAAATGAATTAAATTTAATTAAATATAATTTTAATTAATCATTAATTAAAATTAGTAAGTTAAGATTAATTAATTAATTAATTATTAGGCCAAAATAATATTTAGTCTATTGGGTCATAATTTAGTGGGCTAACACCCTAATTAGTTAATTCATAATTTACATCAATTCAAAAATTCTTATTTAGTTAAGTTTCCTAATTCACTTTGGGTATGACATGAGGGAACCCTCTAGATATTTTTGCAAGTTGGAGTTTCTATTTTGACACGTATCTCAGGCCAGAAGTCAATCACGTCCGGCTGGACATGCACACACCCGTCTAGATCACATATATTCAAATGACTTACTACTTTATATATTTTGCATGTTTAGCAATTTGATTCAAGTTTCATTTGTTATTACTAATCTACGCATGTTTGATTGTTTTTATTATGTTATTTTAGTTGACAATATGCATATGTTTAGTTTTATATTTATAGATGATTAATATGCATGGTCTGATCTACGAATGAAGTCCCGCCAGACTTGTCATATGTTTGGCTGACTGGCTGTATATCCGGCCATGTGATCCAGTGGTATATAGGTTGGAAACCCAGACATAAATTTCATATCACATTTTGAATGGACGGTAATATGGTCCGCACTTGGGATAAAATACCACGTATCACTGAGGATGGTCATGTCATTACTATTATTGTTATATTGTATGTTTATCATATATATTATTGTGTATGAATGTTTCTGCGAATCTGGACTACACAAAATATCTGGACAATCTTTTACTTAGTCTGGTAGAACATAAATATTGATTATATATCCGGTCGACCTTAGGCCATATTCGGCTAGACATCTCTGAGGCCAGTCCCATGATATTCATGCCCAAATCCATATCAGTGTTGCTTTATAAATATTTTAATAACTTGTGGATATTTATTTTATTTATTGTATTTGTTTATCATATTTTGTGTACTTGCATGCCTTTAAATCGCTTTTGTATGATATTGCATTATAAAATATAGGGATATCTCCTACAAGCATAAATATTATATTAATATCAGTAAGAGATCATTATGAACCTAAATGGGTTTAAGGTCGGACCTTACCAAAGGTGTAGTGCGACCTTAAAATCATTTTCGATAACTGACCGGTGTAAACACACACGTATAACGCAAACGTACGTATCGTTCAAGTAGTATAAAAATATAGATCCTACGAGAACTTAATTCCTACTGTTGTTATTAATTATTGATACTATTTATTTACAGATATCTAATTGAGGGAGAAATGAATGGTTGCTTGATTGATTTGGTTGATTGTAGATTTGCTAAATAAATAATAAATAAAAAGACAAAAGAAAATACTAAGGAAAATAACAAAAGACGCAAAGATTTAGGGTTGTGAATCTTTCTAATATCTTTTAAAAGATGAAGTGATTATTTTATATTTGTGTAATAAATTGGTTTACTAACATGTAACACTAAATTATGCGAAAGCCTCTGTCGATGGTCAGACGTAAATACCCAGTTTAACCCAATTGAACCATATGTCTATGTTAACCAAATTATCTGGATTCATTAAGTTTAAGTTCCAATTATGGCTACCCCCGCCCGACAGGTATATGTCTATCCTGTAAGGAAATCTATTAAAGGGTTATCTATCCTCAATGAAGATCGTGGGCTATTAAGTCTAAGGCTTAAACCTAAAATCCCTATGTCTAGTTCATTTTAGATTTACCACATCAATCTAATTGGTGATCAGACAACAAGAAGCATTAAGCTTAAGACTTAATAAGTAAATCTTTAAATTACACAAACTATAAAATAACCCCTTATAAAACGGTGATATTAGAATTCATCACAACCCCAGATAACTAACACATAACTAGGGCTAGTAAAAACTTAAAAGTAAAAGACATAAAGTAAAAATGCTGAAAAGTAAAAGACATAAAATAAAAGCTGAAAAGTAAAATAAAATAAATAAAATGCTAAGGTAAAATGATCAACTTTTACTATTTACTATTTAGATATCTCCCTTAATATAATATATTAACTTGTGATTATTTTACCAACCAGCCATATAGGCGGTAACCTGATTAAGTCAATTTAAGTCCAACCAGCCATAAAGGCGGAACCAAAATAAACCTGCCATATATGCGGTAAGAAAATTTAATTACCAACAGACCAATCTGGCGGTATCCTTGATTAGTCAGGTTTAAACCAGATTAAAATGATTTACCAACCGACCAATATGGCGGTATCGTTTTTAAGTCAATATTTTAAATAGTGAATATATTATTTTTAAGGGAGATTAATCTAAATAGTAACAGTAAAAGAATTACCTTTCACCCTAGCTGGGGAAGTTACCTCCTCATGGTGAATAGTAAAAACTGTAAAAAGTAAGAAAGTAAATTACTATTATTACAGAACGTAATTAAAATTAATTACAAAACTAAAAACTAAAAGAAACTAAATAGAAAACTCCCTATTTACATCAGAGAATTCAGAGAGGAAGGTACATTTGCAACTGAAATATCGAGCTGAATTTATAGGCCTCGGTAAGCTCTGGGCATCGCGATGCCAAGGCCTTTGGCGTCGCGACGCCAGCTTCTTTTGGTCGTGGCATGCTGAGGTGATGACACGTGGCGATTCTGGATAAGGTGACACGTGGCAAGGTGGTTGGAGGTCAATTATTATGACACGTGGCAGCTTCTGATTGGTCGTTTCAGATTCTTATCCACCACGTGTCAGATAAGGATAAGTCAGTCAATAATTGATGCTGACGTGGCGACACATGGCAATTTGACTGTCGGCACCATAGAATCGCGACACGTGACACGCTATGATTGGTTGATGATGACATGGCGGTGAGGTGGCATATTGACTCGGTCAACTGATGATATGGACGATGACGTGGATGTCAGGTGGAGTGACACATGGCGATGGCGACTGTCGGCACCGTAGGATTATGACACGTGGCACGGCGCACGTTAGCAGATCGACTGTGATGGTGACACGTGGCACGACGCACGTTAGCAAAGTAAAACTTTTCTCAGATTCTGACTTGTGGACCCGGCACACGTTAGCACTGTTCGGCGCACGTTAGGCATCGCGACACGAAAAATTACCAAAATGCCATTTTTTCCAAATTTCACTATTTTGGTCCAAATCACCTCCAGAATGTCTTGAAACTTTATTTATCTACAAAATAACACAAAACACATCAAAATATTCACAAGACTCAAGAAACTATACAAAATATTAGGTTAAATGAGTGAGAAATAGTGATATAATTACCACTCATCACACTCCCAAACCTAACATTTTGCTAGTCCTCGAGCAAAACACATAATAAAATAAACATCTTTAAAATAAAATTTAACTAAGCCACTTTCGTAGGGATCACGGTTGCATTTAGCGTATGGAACAAGCCTTTAAACCCCTAGGTGTCCCTAGTGGACGAGTTGTAGTCTCTTGAGGGTTTACAGCAATGATACCCACAAATATTTTACAAAAGTAAAAAGGTAATGAAACTAATGTACACAAAAGCAAAAAGACAAGCGAAAAGAGAATAAAGAAGTTAGTGATTAATCAGGTGAAACTTCTATTCCAAGTTACTAGTTGTTTTGTTTCTTTCTAAATTACTGAATAAGTAAATTCTCCGATCATTTTTACCATTCTCCATATACACAGCCAACATAATATTAAACAACTCATTTTTGCCCACAACAGTCATAAATGCAGTTGATAAGAGAGTAATATTTTTGTCCTAAAGTTTTATCAGAATTCACACCTTTTTGTAGCAATGGAATAATTTTTCTGATTTTTCTGATTTTTTCTTTGATTTTTATCTATTTTTTATTTATATACAATATCTTCTATCTATGTAGCGAGTGTTGGGTCGGTGGCTCCCAAACCAGTTGGCTTTAGGGCACCAGGTGTTAAGACACCCCTACGAACTTAATTACTCAGACTTCAGATATATATATTTTTACAGCATCTTTGATCCATGTAGCGAGCTTTGGGCCAGTGACTCCCAAACCAGTTGGCTTTAGGGCACTAGGTGTTAAAACACCCTTACAGACTTAATAACTCGGACCTCAGATGTTTTTTTTTTTACTCCATTGCTTTTTGAGATGCTTCATCCAATTAAACTAGAGCACTGAATATTACAAACTTTTCAATTACAGTTCATGTCCGTATGTTACTATGCATATTGATAATACGTGTCAACTGAGTATATGAAGATCCATTTTAGTCTGTTTTATGGAGAATTTACAAATTAAATAATTCAAAAGGAAATAAACAAAAATTAACTTGTTTCGAAATAGGTTTGAGATACGTCTCAAGAGTGGAAACTCCTTACTCAGCTATCTCTTACCAATTTCACCTTTTTAGTCAAAATAAAAACACAAAAACGCAAAATATTTTTGTAATTTTTGAAAAATTTTCATTTTTTTTGTATTTTTCGAAAACTTTAGGACTAAAAATAAAAATAACACACAAACTAAAAACATGGTACTGATTAACTAATTCCCTTCCCAAACCTAAATGAGACATTTTCCCCAATGTCTTAACAATAGAAGAAGAGGTTTAGAAGATAATACCTGGTTAGCTAAAATTCTACAGAAAATTAAAGGTTAAGATCCAGATTAATCCGACGCCTCTTACCACGATCATCCTCGGACCAATTTATCTTTGAAAGGATAGGGTCAACTTGTGGTTCATAGGCTAAGAGTTGGTCAATTAGATCCGGAGCAGTTCTGGCAGTAAGGATGAGTTCTTTCATAGGTTTTGACACGAACCCATTTCTCCGAGCATCATCAAGAAACACACAAAGAAAATCATAAAATCCTTCAATGTTGTACAGTCCAAGCGGTTTCTGGTATATGTTCAGGTTCACCCAAGATAGCACTATAAAAATTTCCTCCAATGTGCCCAAGCCACCTGGCAAAGCAATAAAAGCATCGGCACGGTTAATCATTTCTACTAATCGTTCAGACATATCTGGCACAATCAGTTCATCTCCGTTTGATGATCCAATAAGATTTGCCTCTGCCAAGGGTTTTGGGATGATTCCCAAAACGTGACTGCCTCCTTCTTGTACGGCCTTTGAAACGATCCCCATTAGTCCAAGATTGCCTCCGCCATATACTAAATGCATATTCCTTGCAGCTAAGACTCGACCCAATTCTTGTGCTGCCTCTACGTATTGTGGCTTAGTACCAACACTAGTACCGTAAAACACACAGATGTTTTCAACTCGTCTTCTTGAAGTGGCTTCCATTTTTTTTACTCTGGATGTCTTCAAAAGTGCAATGATGAGTTGAATTTATAATACCTGAAAAGGGTAAGTAATAATAGCATTAGTATCTTCCAAAGGACGATTGTTAGTTAAAAAAAAACAAAAGTAATCGTGAAAGGTCAAAAATTCTGGATCCTGTCTACGAAAATAACAAAAGAAAAGTAAATCAAAGCAATTATTAAAGCAACGGAATTGTGTATGCAATACGCCACTAGCTTAGTATAAATTCATAAGGATGCGTCTCAAGAATTCTTTCTTTACTCAGCCATCACTAATGAATTGTCTCTCTTCTTTGTGATTGCCAAACACCATTCCTTCTGTCTTAAAATGCTCCGTTTGTTCTTTTCCCTACAAAAATAACATACAAAATTAAAAACTCTACAACATGTATACACAAAATATGAAAACAGAAATTACAACAAATTGCATGGGTTGCCTCCCTACTAGCGCTAAATTTTTCGTCTTCAGCCAGACGTGACTGAAATCTATCTGCAAGGAGGTTTCAACGTCGTTTTGGATGTCCGATTAAAGACAATCCCGTGAGCGTTGCTTTTGAAGTGTCTCTTCCAACGGTAAAGTGGCAAAAAATATTTTGTCTCATTCAGTGCTTGTGCCACCTTTTTAACCTTTATTGCTCCAGTGGTTCCTGCAAAGAAAGAAATAAAATCAGGAGGTCTCGTATGGTGCTTGAACTTGAATGGAAGTTCCATTCTATCAAGCTTTCGGGTGATATCTCTAAATTGTACTCCCCAAAACAGTGATGTTTCTTCTGAATGCTCTGGATCTTTAATAAGTTCAGAAATTTGCTCCTCCATTTGCTCTGCTTCTTGCTCCACTTTTTTCCTCACAGATGAATTTTAAAATTTCCGTATTCAACTCTTCATCCGTCATCTGTGAAATGCATGCTCCATAAGTATCTGCCTGAGGATGTAAATATGTTTCTGACATTAGGTCTTCATCCTCTGATACGACTAGAATGGATGGTTCAGGTAGATCTTCTTCAAACATCAGTGCAAAGCAATCTCCAAGATCTTCATTTTGAGGATACAAAATTCCATCCTCATTTGTTGGTGCAGTTGGTACTAACAGCTCGGCTTCTTCATCCTCGTCAGAATCTAAATAATAGAAATTAAACAGAGACTTTGTTGGTTTGGGTTCCTGAACTGATACATCTGGTTGTTGATACTGCTCAGCCTCGTCCTCTGTTATGATGTCATGATGAATCTCAGGATATTCGAAGGCTTCGTCAGTATCATTTGAATTTGCTCCGTGAGATATGTGATTCAGGTTATCTGTTAATTGTCTAACTTGATCTGTCATCCTTTGTATAGACGCCGCTTGACTATGAATTTGAGCATGTGGATCAACTGATCTTCCTCTGATGGTTCTGATTGTTGATGGAAATCGAAGGTAGATGGTGGATAAGATGGAAAGTATGATGGTTCTTTATACCATGAAGGATTTTGATAGCTCTGCCACCCTGGATTGTAGTTGTACTCACAATGATCTCTCGGGTGGTTACCATTACATATGTCACATCTCCCCATTGCGTTCTGCTGAGCAAATATGGTATTGCTTGGTTCTGGCATCCAGTGATAGTTGTTGGGCTAGACAACAGGCCTAAGAAAACCAGACTATTCCTCCCAGATTTGGGGTGTATCTTCTTCTAGTAAAGCTCGTAATCTTTCAATCTCCCAATAATGTTCCATTTTTCAATCACCTGAAAACAAAAAGAAAGAAATAAAAATTACAAAATAAAATAAAGAAAATTAGATACAAGTAAATTAGATAGCTTCAAAATTAATAACTCAAGAAAAATAAGTCCCCGACAACGGTGCCAAAAACTTGATCGGCGTAAACACACACGTATAACGCAAGCGTACGTATCGTTCAAGTAGTATAAAAATATCGATCCCACGAGGACTTAATTCCTACTGTTGTTATTAATTATTGATACTATTTATTTACAGATATCTAATTGAGGGAGAAGTGAATGATTGCTTGATTGATTTGATTGATTGTAGATTTTCTAAATAAATAAATAAATAAAAATACAAAAGAAAATACTAAGGAAAATAACAAAAGACAAAAAGATCTAGGGTTGTAAATCTTTCTAATATCTTTTAAAAGATGAAGTGATTATTTTATGTTTGTGTAATAAATTGGTTTACTAACCTGGAACACTAAATTATGCGAAAGCCTCTGTCGATGGTCAGACGCAAATACCCAGTTTAACCCAATTGAACCATATGTCTATGTTAACCAAATTATCTGGATTTATTAAGTTTAAGTTCCAATTATGGCTACCCCCGCCCGACAGGTATATGTCTATCCTGTAAGGAAATCTATTAAAGGGTTATCTATCCTCAAGGAAGATCGTGGGCTATTAAGTCTAAGGCTTAAACCTAAAATCCCTATGTCTAGTTCATTTTAGATTTACCACATCAATCTTATTGGTGATCAGACAACAAGAAGCATTAAACTTAAGACTTAATAAGTAAACCTTTAAATTACCCAAACTATAAAATAACCCCTTATAAAACGGTGATATTAGAATTCATCACAACCCCAGATAACTAACACATAACTAGGGCTGGAAAAAACTTAAAAGTAAAAGACATAAAGTAAAAATGCTGAAAAGTAAAAGACATAAAGTAAAAGCTGAAAAGTAAAATAAAATAAAATAAAATGCTTAGGTAAAATGATCAACTTTTACTATTTACTATTTAGATATCTCTCTTAATATAATATATTAACTTGTGATTATTTTACCAACCAGCCATATAGGCGGTAACCTGATTAAGTCATTATAAGTCCAACCAGCCATAAAGGCGGAACCAAAATAAACCTGCCATATAGGCGGTAAGAAAATTAAATTACCAACCACCCAATCTGGCGGTATCCTTGATTAGTCGGGTTTAAACCAGATTAAAATGATTTACCAACCGACCAATATGGTGGTATCCTTTTTAAGTCAATATTTTAAATAGTAAATATATTATTTTTAAGGGAGATTAATCTAAATAGTAACAGTAAGAGAATTACCTTTCACCCTAGCTGGGGAAGTTACCTCATCATGGTGAATAGTAAAAATTGTAAAAAGTAAGAAAGTAAATTACTATTATTACAGAACGTAATTAAAATTAATTACAAAACTAAAAACTAAAAGAAACTAGATAGAAAACTCCATATTTACATCAGAGAATTCAAATAGGAAGGTACATTTGAAACTGAAACATCGAGCTGAATTTATAGGCCTCGGTAGGCTCTGGGCATCGCGACGCCAAGGCCTTTGGCGTCGCGACGCCAGCTTCTTTTGGTCGTGGCATGCTGAGGTGATGACACGTGGCGATTCTGGATAAGGTGATAAGGTGACACGTGGGAAGGTGGTTGGAGGTCAATTATTGTGACACGTGGCGGCTTCTGATTGGTCGTTTCAGATTCTTATCCACCACGTGTCAGATAAGGATAAGTCAGTCAATAATTGATGCTGACGTGGCGCTGACGTAGTGATACGTGGCAATTTGACTGTCGGCACCATAAAATCGCGACACGTGGCACGCTATGATTGGTTGATGATGACATGGCGGTGAGGTGGCACGTTGACTCGGTCAACTGATGATGTGGATGATGACATAGCTGTCAGGTGGTGTGACACGTGGCGACACATGGCGATGGGGACTGTCGGCACTGTAGGATGATGACACGTGGCACGGCACACATTAGCAGATCGGCTGTGATGGTGACACGTGGCACGACGTACGTTAGCAAAGTCAAACGTTTCTCAGATTCTAACTTGTGGACCCGGCGCACGTTAGCACTGTTCTGCGCACGTTAGGCGTCGCGACGCGGAAAATTACCAAAATACCTTTTTTCCAATTTTCACTGTTTTGGTCCAAATCACCTCCAGAATGTCCTGAAACTTTATTTATCTATAAAATAACACAAAACACATCAAAATATTCACAAGACTCAAGAAACTATACAAAATATTAGGTTAAATGAGTGGGAAATAGTGATATAATTACCACTCATCAATATCTTATATCGGGTGGTGACTCCCTTGTTCTTCTGTTAGTCTCTATGCGAGACTATATATACTCTCTATTGGCTGCGAGCCCAATATTTTAGTGGTTGTCGACGTCATAGGTATAGTGGTAAACCCTGTTTCACTCCAACACAAACGTTTTTTGAAAGAACTAACATATACTTTCAATGAATCACACATCCCAACCCTAAGAAATTTAGGAGAATTTACAAAGTCTCAAAATACCTTTAAGAGCCACTATTGTAGTGTTCCAACACCAGACTAAACTACTCATCAGACTTATAGACGTGCTCTAGGAGCCATGTAACGTTAAGATACGACCTGCAGGCATATTTAAACTCTGCATCATCAATTCACTATTGCGAGTGACATCATATTTTCGGCCAGACATATGTATGCCGACCGGAGATGTATTTTTCATACAATAATTCTAATCGTTCCACTAGCTACACCAAACAGTCTGTTCTTTATGGTATATAGGATGGAAACCCATACGTAAATTCCATAGCCGATTTCTAATGGACGGTAGTATGGTCGACACTTGGTATACAACTACGCGTGCTACATGGAAATATACATGCAAGTCTTCGAGTGTGCATCATATTCATTTCATGCTTAACACATACCATCTATCATTATATGTTGTTCTTATGCTAACCATCTTCATTGCTGATATTGTGATATTGTGCTTGATGTCTGAGGAAATGACTCTATCTCTTTCCCTTTACTCTCGGGATTATGCAGTAAAATTCGGCTGGTCATCCAGTACATCTAGCCGGACATGAAGATTTATATCTGGCCGGATTCGATTCACTATGGCTATTTTCTACTTTGTCTCTATTTACTGTAATTTATGATTCTAATGAACTATAATGTTGTTATATTTAATATGAATTATTGTGCAAGATTTCTTTGCATTATAAGACATGTGGATCCTCTTTTGAACCTTGGTATTTGATGAACGGAAAATATATCAATATTTACCGTCCCTTTAACTTAATATTTTGTTTAGTTTCTCGGGTTTGATGAACGTTTTGATGTGTTTTAGTTTATTTTGCAGATAAAATAATATCGAGTCTCAATGAAATCATTTAGGATGAAATATGGGTCAAATAAGGGCAATTTTTGGACTTGATATTTTAATTTTGGAGATTGGAAACTTGAAAGGGCGTTTTAACGAAGTGCAGTTTTGGAAATTCCAGTTTTGCGCATCTGTCGTATTTTGGGCATAACTTTTTACTCCGATATCGGATTGAGCTGATTCAAGTGCCAGATTAAAGAAGACTCGAAGATATACAACTTTGAAAGACAAAATAATTTCGAATTCTGAAAATTTCATGACCGAAATTGATGAACCATCCAGCAGTGTGTTGTGTGTAATTATTAAAATCATTTTCAATCATTTTCAAAGCAAAAAATAAATTAATAAATAAATTATAAAAATTATCAAATCATCACCAAACATGATAAGAGATTAGTGGAGCAATTAATAATGGATTTGGTGGAGTAATTAGTGGAGCAATTAGTGGAGCAATTAATAATTGATTTGGTGGATGATTTGATGGAGGCAAAATTTTGCCTATAAATACCAAGCCATTTCATTTGTAAAATTCATACTTTCTTTTTTGAAATTCCTTAAGAATAAATAAGAAGATTGTTTCTAGTTTGTTTATTTTCAGTTTTCAGTAATTAATTTTCGCTTTCGCACTTTCTTTTCTTTACTTTTCAGTTTTTACTTTCCGCAATTTACTTTTACGCACAAACATTTTCTTTCTTTACTTTTGCAGTTTTTATTTTTTCAAGCAATGAGGAGGTAATTATCCCTTGCTGGGGTGAAAAGTAAAGCTTTTATTATTTCTATTTAGATTAATCTCCCTTAATTATAATATATAAACGATTTAAAACCTGACTTAATAAGGATACCGCTATATTGGCCGGTTGGAAATTAATTATAAATTGGTTTTAACCTGACTAAGTATGGATACCGCCTGGTTGGTCGGTTGATAATTAATTATTAATTTGACTTAATCAGGATACCACCTATATGGCTGGTTGGTAATTATCACGCAAAGTTAATATATTATATTAAGGGAGATATCTAAAATAGTAGTAATAAAAGTTGATCTTCTAACCCCAGCATTTTCTTTTATTGTACTTTTACTTTATTTAATTTCAGCAATTTACTTTTCAGCAATTTTCTTTTATTTTTTTTTACTTTTTACTTTTTTTTACTTTTCAGCAATTTACTTTTCAGTATTTAATTTTCAGAATTTACTTTATGTCTTTTATTTTATTTAAATTTTTACTACCCGTAAATATGTGTTGTAACTAAGCCAGTTATCTGGGGTTGTGATGAAATCCAATATCACCGGTTTATAAGGGGTTAGATTATAGTTTGGGTAATATAAAGTTTTATTTATTGAGTCTTAATCTTAATGCTTTTTATTAACTGGCCATTAATAAAATTGAACTGGTAAACTTAAAATGAACTAGACATAGGGATTTTAAGTTTAAGACCTTAGACTCAATAGCCCACGATCTTCCTTAAGGATAGATAACCCTTTAATAGATTTCCTTACAGGATAGACATATACCTGTCGGGCGGGGGTAGCCATAATTGGAACTTAAACTTAATGAATCCAGATAATTTGGTTGACATAGACATATGGTTCAATTGGGTTAAACTGGGTATTTGTGTCTGACCATCGACAAAGGCTTACACATAATTTAGTGTTCCAGGTTAATAAATCAATATATTACCCAACTTTAAGATAACCACTTCATCTTTAAAATGATATTGGAAGAAATCACAACCCTAAATAGTTTTTAATATTGAATTTTCTTAAAACCTACTTTCGAACAATTTTATTTACTTGTTTTTAAATTTAGAATCGTCACCATTTCATATCAATCAAACAACCTGTTAGATACTAGTAATCATTTGACCTCATAAAATTAATAGATTAGATATTAAGTCCTCGTGGGATCGATATTTTTATACTACTTGAACGATACGTGCGCTTGCGTTATACGTGTGTATTTATGCCGGTCAAGTTTTTGGCGCCGTTGCCGGGGACTTATTTATCTTTCACTATTATTTTTGGGGTTAGATACGTTACTTGTATCTAATTTCTTTTTACTTATTGTTTTTGTTTTCTTGTGTTTCACGTTCTCAGAAACTACATGAGACAAATCAGAAGCTTTGAACTTCGACCGCTTGACCCAGAAATTGAAAGAACCATCAGACAGTTGAGAAGGGAAAGGCGAGAAGGCCAAGAAGCTTTAGTCAACATGGAACCTGAACCTTTGAACGTTGCACCACCAATTCCCATTCGAGACAGAACCATTCCGGTGGTTGACAGACTCATTTCTTGCATTGTACTTCCTCCCTTACCAGCAAATGCGTGTGGCATCAAAACATGCATTCAGATGATTCAGCAGTCAGTTCAGTTCGGGGGGAATGCAACTGAAGATGCTAATGCCCACATCAGCAATTTCCTGGAAGTTTGCGACTTTTTCAATTACAACCGAGAAGCTGAAGAAGCAATGAGATTGCGTGTTTTCCCATACTCCTAAAGGACAGAGCTAAAGCTTGACTACATTCACTACCAGCAGGTTCCATCACAACTTGGAACACTTTAGCCACCAAATTTCTTGCAAAGTACTTTCCACCAGCCAGAACTGGAAAACTGAGGAATGACATCACATCCTTTGTACAACAAGATTCAGAATCCCTCTGCGAAGCTTGGGAAAGGTATAAAGATTTGCTCCGAAAATGTCCTCACCATGAGATTCCAAAATGGCTTCAAGTCCAAACATTCTATAATGGGCTTTCTGGAATAATGAGAACCACAATTGATGCTGCTGCTGGAGGAGCCTTGATGGCAAAATGAGAAGATCAAGCCTGTGACCTAATCGAAGAAATGGCCAACAACAATTCTTTGTGGCCAACAGAAAAGAGCATGATCCAAAGAATTGCAGAAATTTATGAAAGTGGAGCCAATACAGCAGTTAACACCAAGCTGGATCAGATATGCAAATTCATGGAGACTCTTACCACTGGATCCACAAGTTCACCATATGGAGGAGCACCAGAGTCGAACCAACTTGAAGAAACGGTGAATTTTGTCAACAATTTCAATAGACATAGGAACAATCCATATTCCAACACCTACAACCCAGGGTGGAGGAATCATCTTAATTTATCATGGAGCAATAATTCAGGCCAACGGTAGAACTATCCACCACCTGGATTCCAACAACAGAACAAAAGCCAGAAGCATGCAAATGAACCAGGAATAACAGAAGTGTTGACCCACTTGAAAAAGATAGAAGCAAAACACGACTCTCAAGCAGCAAGATATGATACTATGTTTCAATCTCAAGCAGCAAGATATGATGCTATGTTTCAATCCCAAGCAGCATTAATTCAAGGTCAATCTATTTCTATTAAAGCATTGGAGAATCAAATTGGACAACTGACAAATGCTCAGACTACAGACCGCCAGGTACCCTTCCTAGCAACACAGAGCCAAATCCAAGAAACATGGGGAAGGAACAATGTCATGCCATCATGTTAAAAAGTGGTACTGAAATCAACAAAGATGTTGGAGCCAAAACAGCTGCTGAGGAAGTTCCAAAAGAAACAAAGCTACAGATGGAGGAAAAAGAAGGAAAGGAAAAGGAACAAATCATTCCACATCCACATTTTCCTCAACGTCTTCAGAAGAACAAATTGGACAAGCAGTTTTCTCGTTTCATGGAGATCTTTAAAAAACTGCATATCAACATTCCATTTGCAGAAGCGTTGGAACAAATGCCCAGCTATGCCAAATTCATGAAAGACATTCTTTCACGAAAGCGGAGATTGGGAGATTACGAGACAGTAGCATTATCAGAAGAATGCAGCGCTATCATTCAGAGGAAACTTCCCCCAAAATTGAAAGATCCTGGCAGTTTCACTGTTCCTTCCACCATAGGAGAACATGACTTCGGTAAGGCTCTGTGTGATTTAGGTGCTAGTGTTAACTTGATGCCTGTTTCTATTTTCAGGAAATTACAGATTGGAGAAACAATGCCAACTTCAGTCTCACTACAACTTGCTGATAGAATGCTCGTATTTCCGAGAGGTGTAGTTGAAGATGTGCTGGTCAAGGTTGACAAATTCATTTTCCCAGCAGATTTTATTGTCTTTGATATGGAAGAAGACGCAGACGTGCCAATAATCCTCGGGAGACCATTCTTGGCTACAGGTCGAACCATTATTGATGTACAAAAAGGAGAATTAACCATGAGGGTACAGGACCAAGAAGTAACATTCAATGTTTTCAAGGCCATGAATTTCCCAGATGATGAAAAGAAGGAGGAATGTTTCAGACTTGATATGATACACAGTACCATTCAGAACTCCAATGCAATGCAAAGTTCTACTGACAAACTTAAAACATGTCAATTGCCTGTGGAGCCTAAAGATAAAACGTCTTTTGCACTGAAAGAGCCAATTCTTGCACTACAAGCAACAGAAGAGAAAAAGTTCCACCAGCTCAACGAATTGGAGGAATTTCACAATCAGCCTTTTGAGGATGCCAAATTGTACAAAGAAAAGGGCAAGAAAAGACATGATGAAAAGTTAGTGCGCATACAACTGGAACCAGGGCAGAAGGTACTGTTAAACAAATCAAGGGTCAAATTCTTCCCATGGAAGCCAAAATCACGATGGTTAGGTCCATTTGTGATCACCAAAGTTTTACCAGATAGAGCCGTTGAGATACATGATCCTGACTCCAACAAAACTTTCAAGGTTAAAAACAAGTGTGTCAAGCACTACTGGGGAGAATCATTTGAGCGACAAAAAGAAAGTGTTACACTTTCAGATCCAGCTTAACGTTCGAGAAGTCAAGTCTGGCTGACGACTTTAAACTTAGCGCTAGCGGGGAGGCAACCCATGCAATTTGTGTATATATTGTGATCTGGTGTGTTTAATTTTTGTGTGTTTAGTTTTTTTCAGATTAAGTCATTTCAAGATGGAAGAAGCTCTCGCAAATCTTCACAATCAATTTCCTTCTCTCCCACAAAAATCTCTGATGAAAGTTTACAAAGCTCGCTTGGAACAGATGAGACTACTAACAATCCATGGTGTTCCTAATGACATTCGTTGGGTAATTGAAGCAAGAGTCCGATTGGCAGGTGAGTCTTCTGACTCATTTATTTCACATCTGCCTGGTTTTGGAAGAAGCACATATGCAAAGAAACGTAGAGCTAAGAAAATGGGTGTTTGTTACAAATGTGCACGTTGGAATTGCAATACTCGTTGTCGTTCTTTAGGAATGGTGTCTGATAATCGCGAAGACAAAATTAAATTCATTAGGGATGGCTTGAGTAAGGAGTCTTTAGATGATATATCTTCGACTCTTGAGACGCATCCCAGTGGATATGTTCACATAGCCTTTTGCAAATTACATACACAATTTAAAAAAGAAAGACAACTGTTAAGTCTCGGGAATCTGATTCAAAAAGACCCTGTTTGCCAATTTATAAGAAAATTGGATGGGAAGCTTGTCCCTGACGCATAGACGTCAATCAAGCCGTTGTTTTTCTTGTAAATATTATATCTCTTTGTCTTTTCTTAATAATTGTAATTTGTTTTGTTGTTTTCTTTTATTTTCTCCGATAAGATCCAGACCTTTTTGACTATCACGATATTATTTCGCTACTAATCGTCCTCTGGAAGATACTTGTGCTATTTTTACTCACCCTTTTCAGGTACTATAAATTCAGCCCGTCATTGCACTTTTAAAAGCATCCAGAGTTGAGAAAGAAATACATAAAAAATGGAAGCCACTTCAAGAAGACGAATTGAGAACATCTGTGTGTTTTGCGGTAGTAGTGTTGGTACTAAACCACAATACGTAGAAGCAGCACAGGAATTGGGTCGAGTCTTAGCTGCAAGAAATATGCACTTAATATATGGCGGAGGAAATCTTGGACTAATGGGGATCGTTTCAAAGGCCGTACAGGAAGGAGGCAGTCACGTTTTGGGAATCATCCCAAAACCCTTGACCGAGGCAAATCTTATTGGATCATCAAACAGAGAGGAACTTATTGTGCCAGGTTTGTCTGAACGACTGGTAGAAATGATTAACCGTGTTGATATTTTTATCGCTTTGCCAGGTGGCTTGGGCACATTGGAGGAAATTTTTATAGTTCTATCTTGGGCGAACCTGAATAAGGGTGGCAATAAAGCCCGCGGCCCGGCCCGGCCCGGTCGGCCCGGCCCGGCCCGCGGGCTTTGGCCGGCCCGGGGGTGGAAAAAGCCCGGGCCGGGCCTTGAAAAGAAAGCCCGGCACGGGCCCGGGCCCGGGCCGGGCTTTTCTATTTTGGCCCGGGCCCGGCCCGGCCCGGGCCAAAATTAAAAAAAAAAAAAAAAAACATAAATATATATATATTTTTTAATATGTTTGTATTATTTTTATTTATTTTTAACATTTAAATTGTTAATTTATCAATGAAACTTGTGATTTATTTATAAATTGTATTTGTATATAGTGTAAATATATTTTATATTTATATATTTTAAATTTTTAAATTTTTTTTTTTTAATTTTCGGGCCCAAAAAAAAGCCCGGGCCCAAGCCCGGCCCGACTCGGGCCGGGCCGGCCCGGCCCGGAAGACACCCGGGCCGGGCTTTTCCCGGGCCCGGGCTTTTTTTTTTTGGCCGGGCTCGGGCCGGGCTTGCAAAAGCCCGGCCCGGCCCGGCCCATTGCCACCCCTAAACCTGAACATACACCAGAAACCGCTTGGACTATTTAACGTTGATGGATTTTATGATTTTCTTTGTGTGTTTCTTGATGATTCCCGGAGAAATGGGTTCGTGTCAAAACCTTTCAAAGAACTCCTCTTTATTGCCAGAATTGCTCCGGATCTAATAGATCAACTCATAGCCTATGAACCACGAGTTGACCCTATCCTTTCAAAGATAAATTGGTCCGAGGACTATCGTGGTAAGAGGCGTAGGATTAATCTGAATCTTAACCTTTAATTTCTTGTAGAATTTCAGCTAACCAGGTATTATCTTCTAAACTCTTCTTCTACTCTTTAAGACATTGGGGACAATGTCTCATATAGGTTTGAGGGAGGGAATTAGTTGATCAGTACCTTGTTTTTAGTTTGTGTGTTGTTTTTAGTCCAAAATTTTTCGAAAAATACAAAAAAAAAATTGAAAATTTTTCAAAAATTACAAAAATATTTTGTGTTTGTTTTTTTTGTTTTTATTTTAACTAAAAGGGTGAAATTGGTAAGAGATGGCTGAGTAAGGAGTTTCCACTCCTGAGACGTATCTCAAGCCTATTTTCGAAATCAGTTAATTTTTGTTTATTTTCTTTTAAATTATTTAATTTGTAAATTCTCCATAAAACTGACTAAAATGGATCTTCATATGTTCAGTTAGCAGATATTATCAACATACATAGAAACATATGGACATGAACTGTAATTGAAAAGTTTGTAATATTCAGTGCTCTAGTTAAATTGGAGGAAGCATCTCAAAAAGCAATGGAGTAAAAAAAAAAATATAAGATCCAAGTTATTAAGTCTGTAGGGGTGTCTTAACACCTGGTGCCCTAAAGCCAACTGGTTTGGGAGCCATCGACCTAACACTCGTTACATAGATGGAAGATATTGTATATAAATAAAAAATAGAGAAAAATAAAAAAAAAATAGAAAAATTATTCAATTGCTGCAAAAAAAGGTGTGAAATCTGATAGAACTTTAGGCAAAAATATTACTCTCTTATCAACTGCACTTATGACTGTTGTGGGCAAAAATGAGTTGTTTAATATTTTGTTGGCTGTGTATATGAAGAATGGTAAAAATAATCGGAGAATTTACTTATTCGGTAATTTAGAATGAAACAAAATAACTAGTAACTTGGAGTAGAAGTTTCACCTGATTAGTCACTAACATCTTTATTCTCTTTTCGCTTGTCTTTTTGCTTTTGTGTGTATTAGTTATTATCTTTTTACTTTTCTAAAACGTTTGTGGGTATCGTGGCTGTAAGCCCTCACGAGACTATAACTCGTCCACTAGGGACACCTAGGGGTTTAAAGGCTTGTTGCATACGCTAAATGCAACTGTGATCCCTACGAAAGTGGCTTAGTTTAATTTTAATTGTTTCTTATATTTTATTTTTATTTTGTTGTTTTTCTCGAGGACTAGCAAAATGTTAGGTTCTGGGGTGTGATGAACGGAAAATATATCAATATTTACCGCCCCTTTAACTTAATATTTTGTTTAGTTTCTCGGGTTTGATGAACGTTTTGATGTGTTTTAGTTTATTTTGCAGATAAAATAATATCGAGTCTCAATGAAATCATTTAGGATGAAATATGGGTCAAATAAGGGCAATTATTGGACTTGATATTTTAATTTTGGAGATTGGAAACTTGAAAGAGCGTTTTAACGAAGTGCAGTTTTGGAAATTCCAATTTTGCGCATCTGTCGTATTTTGGGTATAACATTTTACTCCAATATCGGATTGAGCTGATTCAAGTGCCAGATTAAAGAAGACTCGAAGATATACAACTTTGAAAGACAAAATAATTTCGAATTATGAAGATTTCATGACCGAAATTGATGAACCATCCAGCAGTGTGTTGTGTGTAATTATTAAAGTCATTTTCAATCATTTTCAAAGCAAAAAATAAATTAATAAATAAATTATAAAAATTATCAAATCATCACCAAACATGATAAGAGATTAGTGGAGCAATTAATAATGGATTTGGTGGAGCAATTAATAATTGATTTGGTGGATGATTTGATGGAGGCAAAATTTTACCTATAAATACCAAGTCATTTCATTTGTAAAATTCATACTTTCTTCTTTGAAATTCCTTAAGAATAAATAAGAAGATTGTATCTAGTTTGTTTATTTTCAGTTTTCAGTAATTAATTTTCGCTTTCGCACTTTCTTTTTTTTACTTTTCAGTTTTTACTTTCCGCAATTTACTTTTACGCACAAACATTTTCTTTCTTTACTTTTGCAGTTTTTATTTTTTCAAGCAATGAGGAGGTAATTATCCCTTGCTGGGGAGAAAGGTAAAGCTTTTATTATTGTAAACATATTATTTGTGTCTGACCATCGACAAAGGCTTACACATAATTTAGTGTTCCAGGTTAATAAATCAATATATTACCCAACTTTAAGATAACCACTTCATCTTTAAAATGATATTGGAAGAAATCACAACCCTAAATAGTTTTTAATATTGAATTTTCTTAAAACCTACTTTCGAATAATTTTATTTACTTGTTTTTAAATTTAGAATCGTCACCATTTCATATCAATCAAACAACCTGTTAGATACTAGTAATCATTTGACCTCATAAAATTAATAGATTAGATATTAAGTCCTCGTGGGATCGATATTTTTATACTACTTGAACGATACGTGCGCTTGCGTTATACGTGTGTGTTTACGCCGGATAGTATTATACTGGCATCAATATGGGACCATTCCAAATGCAAACAGGTTTAAAGTCAAACTTTATGAAGGGTGTAATGTGACCTTAAATCATTCATGGTGACTCATACTGGGTGGCTACTCCTTTATTCTCTGATTTGTTCCCTGTACGATTATTCGTACTCTCTACGAGCTGTGATCTCAACAGTGTCATAGTCGTTGATGTCATAGACATAGCGGTAAACCTCTGTTTGTTCCTAGAGATGTGACTCCACTGGGGATAGAGAATTGGCCCTGAAAAAATACCTTGAAGTTGTTGGGATTTATGCCCTAGAGCTTCATGTATTGTAAACGGAGTTGATTATTGTTATAAGAAACACATTATTCTTTTATCAAAGTTGTTTGATTTAAATTGTATATTGTCCAATTGTCTTGTTTACCTTGATTACTCTTGTATTTTAAGACTTAATGTATGTTTGATTCACAAGAGGATTTAAGTCTGAAGATAGTAATCTAAATAGTCCATAAAGAGTAAACAAAGTGGGTACTTTATTTGTGGATTATCTATAGCTGTGGTCCATTCTATATTTGTATGACGACCTTGATCCGGGATCGTTCATGTAGTGACATGGGAATGGAGGCACCTTGTATGATGAGATCATATAGGACTGAACTCAGATAAATATGAATTTCTTTTAATATTTGTTAATTGAAGAAATTCATTTTATCTAATAGATTATCATATATGGATTCGATCTTAATCCTGAGTGTACTACAAACTCCTACATGTCAGGCTATGTCCTTTGATTTACTATGGTGAGGTTGGTGTTGCATTCCCGGCCAATAACTACGTATTTTGGGGATATGGTTTGGTGCGTAGCTAGGAATGTTTTACATGGATATGAAATTCACTCCTTGCGAGAAGTAGAAGAATATATCTTTTAAGAGTTGATTCAGGACTTAAACAATTTAAGAGCTCAACTTTTCTATTGAGAATAGAAAGTTTAATATTCATAATTATTATGAATTAATTGTTCATTATAGAATCAATGGTGCTTAAGAGACAAAATATTTAAAGGTGTATAATGGACTTATGACCCGACTCTATTTATGAGATATTCGTGAAGGACTATATCCATATGTAATGACTATATTGATGGACACCGAACTGTTCAGCTTATATTTTCCATCTACGGTGACGGGAGTCCAACTTCGAGTTTTTAACGGACTAACGCGAAGTTAATGATTTAAAATATTTAATTAAAGAGTTTAATTAATATTTCGGGATTATTGGAGATCGGAACCGTAGGTTCATTTGGTCCCCGTGCTAGCTCGATTAAATATAGCAAACCTAATATAATTAGATTGTCTAAAATATGCTCACATAATATTTATATTAATAATATATTTTTGTCACAAATAAAAATAATATTAAATTAGTTTAATATTATGTTTTCTAATATTTTGGATTTTAAGATAATCAAATAATAATTATGAGATAATTATTACATCATCATTGATAATGCATAATTATGAGATAATTATGACATCATTATTTGAAAATGGTAAATGCATTATCAAGACAAGCCTTAATGGTTTTCCAAATCATCCACTAAGTTTTTGTTAATTAGTTTTGACCTAATTACCTAACTTGTTCCATTATCAAATGGATTTGGTTGACACTCCACTCAAGTGTGTTGGCCATTTACAATTGATAGGATGAGTGGATGTTGGTGGTTAAAGTTGGAAAGAATAAATTCTCTACACTCTCCACTCTATAAATAGAGTGAATTAAGCAAAAACCATTTACACAAAAAATAGAGTTAGAGAGAAAATTCAAGCAAACACAAAAGTTATAAGAGAGATTGAAAATCTAGAATTTTTCATTAACAGTTAAGAGAGGAAAGTTCTACTTGAGTTAGTTATTGATCTAGTTCATCTAATCTTTCCAAAGTATTTGTGATAATACAATTCTCTAAATTGTTTAGAGATTGATCTTTGTGAGTGAAGCCCACACTTTGGTTTGTTGGTTTCGATATATAGCTCCGAAGATCGGGTGTTTGATTCTACGATAGAATCTCAAAGGAAATTCATCAAGTGTTTGGTGGAGTTAGACTTCAATAAAGGAGAAGGCAAAGAAAATTTTAAAGGTCTATACCGGTAGACCAGGCCACGATTCAGGTTCGGAACCGAAACCGAACCGGTTGGAACTGGAAGGTTTAGATTCCAACCTGTTCCGATTCTGATTCCGGAACCGGAACCGTGGCCGACCGGTTCAGTTGGGGTTCGATCCCAACTCGAACCGGTCTGAATCGGTGGAACCGTAAGGTTCCACCGGTTCAACGGTTCCAACAGGAACCCTAACCCCAACGGCTACTAGCCGTTTGGCTCCCTGCACTCAAAATAAAAAAAATGTCGTTAAGGCATAAAAAAAATTATAAATTATAAATTCCTAATATATCCCTAATAACAGTAATAAAAACAGTTATATTTAGGGGCATTTTTGGTATCAAAAAAAATTCTAAAACTCTATAAATAGGATTCATTTTTCATTATTTCTGTTGGGGTTGGTGCTCAGAGCGCCAATCCGGACCGTATTTATGACTGATTCATGAATACGAACATCCCCTTATTTCATAATATTAGTTATTTATGGTTGCACCTCTTGTTCTTATATATGTATTCGATCTGATCACGATTAGATTGAAACTAAATGTGGTTTAGTGATATGTATATATTAGACAAAGGTCCGATAATATATAATGCAGTACACAGTTACAAAGTTAGTTTGTAATTGACATTGGGAAGTGTCACTGCTATATGAATATTATCAAACATAGTTCCTGGTCAAGATTTGCTAACACGGGTCGGTTAGTCAAATCCGTTGAGACCAGTACATGTCGTATATCGAGACTTCGTCTGATGGTTTATCCCAATGAACCATGAGTCTAGGGAGACTCGTATAGACGTGTAGGTGTTTATAATGGATAAACACTGAACGGCTCACCGAAGATTCTTAATGGATGGTACACCAACGTCAATAAGAATCTTCTCGGGTTGAGTAGCATAGTGGTCCTTCGACTTGAGACACCACTGTGGATGTATGAGACATCCTCCACACTTAGATGGCAGTCACGTCACCGATCTATTTAGATCAGACCTCCACATGTTCGTTGGGTGTGGATCGATCCTCAGGATATCCTGTGTGTGTCAAGATAGGATCCGTCAGTTCTGTGTACAGAGCATAGGTAGTCCATATATATTTAGCAGTCTGTTAAATCTGTGGCCACAGTATACATCGGAAGTAAGTTCCGAGTGTTATTTAGAGATTGCTAATAGATACGTCGACGAGATAATACCTATAGAGATTTGACGTTTACATCTATATCTCTGAGATTATCTGGATACCTGTGACGGAGGGATTATACGTATGCAATGACCTCGACCTGTATGATTCAGCCCGTTTATCCGTGATCGTCATAATCTACGGGTGGATAGATTATGGACACGAAATTGGATTTCGTGACGGATATACCTGAATCTAGAGAGTCTCAATAATGAAACATACTCGTAGAGCACTAGAGCAACATTTATGAATAATGATGATTATTTATAAATCGTTTAATAGTTAAACGAAAAATACATGCGAACGGGCCGAACCGTTATTTCCTAATTAATGTGTATTTGTATTTAATATATGATATTATTAAATACACATTAATAAATAGTCAAATAAAGGTATTTGACATATATCATCAATATATGTATTTGAGATATTTAAAGTAAATATAATACATATATTTGATATATTTATATTTAATTAATTATTTAATTGTTAAATGATTAATATAATTAAAATATAAATATATCACCAAATGATAAAGTTAGGAAATGATTATAAGTGTTTAATGTTGACTTTAAAGTAAAGGAAATGGTAGTCAAATTGGATTTGACTTCTTTGATATTTGTTTAAAATGTTTAAAATTGAAATATCATTTTTCTTTATTTTTTCTTCAAAATTTCGGCCATGACCTTAAAATATAAGAGTTATATTTTTTGGTTGCCTTTGTTGACTTAATTAAATATCTAATAAAGTGTTATTAGGATATTTATGCAAGTTGATCAAAGATAAAGGTGAAATGAAATTGAAATTAATATAACTTGTATTTGTCTTTGCAATTTCGGCCAAGGCTATTTTACAACAAGTATATATTGTTTTCATTTCACTTTCATTTGATAACCTAACACACTTTAAAGAAAAACTCCATTAATGGAAGCAAATGAAGCTTGTGAGAAAGAAAGAAGAAATCAAAGAAAGCTTGGATTTTAGTGAGTTTTTCCAACTTGCTATTAGAAAGGAAAATGTTCCTTAGGATCTAGGATTTAACATATGATGTTCTTAGGTTATTTCTTTCTTTATTCCTTGTGTTTTTGTTGATGGAAGTTTTGATGGAAGTGTTGAGCATGTATGATGAAGGAAGGTTGTGACTATTGTAGTTATAAGCTTTCTTTTAAGGTTTTGAAAACCATGTTGCTAATCTAGAGTTGTTGACCCACTCTTAGATGACCTATATTTGATCTTGAGTTGTTTCATTGTGTTGAGACTTTGATTGGATGGAAGAAAGATGATTGAAGTGTTGGATTTAACCAATTTGGTCTAATTTGTCCAATTTGAAGAAATTGAAAAATTAGGGTTCATGACCAATTCCAAATTTGGGGATTTTCATATATGTTGTGTATTTGGATGTGTATATGATGCATATAAAGTTTCATGTTGATTGGATTACATCTTGATGTGTTTTGAAGCATGAAATGACAAAGTGCACAATTTGGCACCCTAATGGTGCATTCGGCCATGATGAACAAAATTGGGGATTTTGGTGCTTTTGGTGTTTTGATGTTTTGAACATGCTAAGTTCATCTTAGAAATGATTTAGAATCATTCAAAATTGATTAGATCAATTTCGGACTAAAATGGACAAAATACAAAGTAAGGGTAATTTGGTAAATTCACTTAAATATGATTTATTGAATTTTATTTCATAATTTGATTATTGGATAATTAAATAAATATTTTTATTTAATTAATCCGAGAAAAAGTTCTGAAATCTGAAAATACGATTTTCCACCGCTTCCGCTGCGTTACCGGATTCTGCCCCTAAAAACCCCTACAATTTCAACACACCAAATCTCAACTCTCTCAATTCCTACAATTCTCTTATTCTCAATCTCAATTCAATTAGTTATTATCATTCGCAATTAGTCAATTTTCTTATTTTTCTTACTTATTTCTTAAACGAAAAATGGCAAGCTCATCTGAGAACATCATGTCAAATATGCCAACCCAAGATAGCGGCCCTAGTGTGGTGCACAATCACAGAACTGGAGCTGAAGGATCAACTGATAATGATGTTTGATAATTATAAAATTGTAAATTTACAAAGGGGAAATATCTTAAAATTATAATGGAACTACGTGAGGCTTGATTCCTCTCACCCCTGGAGGATACGTAGGCAACTTAAATTTTTAAAAATTTAAGCTCAAGCTCTTCAATGTAATAATTTTATTTATTTATTAAATTAATCTCATTTATTTTAATTTATTTTTGAAATTTAAAAAAAAAAAGGTTTGAATCGAACCAGTCGGTTCCGGTTCGGTTCAGTTCAAGGTTCTGGTTCCATTTCAATGTGGAACCGAACCGCCGGCCTGGTCTACATACCGGAGTCGATGCCCAAATTAGCAACTTCCACTGCTCTAAGGAAAATACGTATCCTACAATTGGAATCAAGAGCTTAAGGTTGAAATGTGTTCTGAACCTTTCTCCTTTAAAGTTTTACGTTTTAATAATTTATATAAGATATAGATTATTAGAATACATGTTGTGATAAGTAGGCACAATTAAATTCATGAGATGAATAATTTTAATGTTCATGTGATGAATGATGTTTTTGATTCATGTGATGAATGTATTGCGTTGATCGTTAATTTTTTCTGGCTCTTATTTTTTGGTATTGGGAATGTAAGACCATAAGGTCTTATTCTTTCAAGTTTTGTTAGTTCATTTCTTTTGTAATAAGTTCAATTGTAACCCTATTTGTAACTTAGAGGAGTCGATGTCGGGAAGGAGTTATAATGAAGAAATTCTGCGAATAACTCAATAACACACCATGAAGCAAGATTTGAAGACCAAGGGATGCCTTGGATTTATTGTACTAATTAGATTAGTATAGAAAAATAAGAGCCCGGTTAACACAATTTGGGATGTGATGATTTTTTGAAATTCTAGTCCTGAAAATAACGACGCGTCGCGACGTGCACATTTTGAGTTATTACCAGCTACGGGTTGGATCCGTGTCGCGACGCACAACATTTTATGTCGCGACATGCAGCTGCCTGCATCACGATGCCCGTGCCTGGTGTTGGGTTTTCTAGGTCAAATCAAGATCAAATTAAGCAATGAAATATGCAGAATACTCACTTTGATCGGCTTTTGCAATGCGAAGACAACAAAAATTTCTCCTCCATAGAATTCGGCCAAGCCTCTTTGTTTTGCTCCTTATTTTGATCTTCAAGCTCCAAGCCTTGAGAATGGATTTCATGCTCATGAATGGGTTTCCCTATCACCTTTGAATGACCCCTTTGAGTGCTAGCTCTTGAGATTTTGCAACAAAATCATGAAGTAGTGAAGCCTAGCTTCACGCCCAAGAGAGAAAAATGACCTATGTTCACGCCAACCATAGATGAAGAGGAGGCCAATTTTCGGCCATGATGAAGAAGAAAATGAGAGAGTATTGTGTTGTGTATGTGTGTTGATTCAAAAGAAAGTCATATACCTAATAAAATGGTAAAAGTCAATCAATCCATCACACAAATGTGTTGTACAAGCAACCATCAAATCCCATCAACTTCCATCAACCAAAAGGTGAGGTGAAAGACAAGTGATGTGACTTGATGTGACAAGTGGGCCCCACTTGATTCAAAATCCGAGTGGGCCCGCAACACATCACGGGCTCGGGTTCGTTTATTCCGAATTAATGAATTTTCCGTTGCGACGTAATTAAATCAAATTTAATTAAATAATTATGCCTAGCAAAATTACTATTCACGTCGCTAGCGAATTAATTCTAAATTAACTCGTTTGCCCGAATTAAAATCCAATTTTAATTCCGCGTCGAAATCTAATTTCGCTTAATATATCGAATATATTAATTTATCGATTAATTCCAAATTAATCGCTCTCTCTCTTTAATTAATATTTTATCCCAGATAAAATATCTCCTTAATTAATCCTAGATTAATTTTCTCTCTTTTATAATTAATCCTAGATTAATTATGTGCAAGTCATACGTCATCAATGAATCTTCGGGAAGCGACCCATGAGATCCCTGGATATGTTGGCAGTAAATCCGGTCGTCGGACTATCCGAACACGTACGTACCTAGTACTACGTTTTTAACCGATTTACAAGACATGGTTGGCTTCTAGCATAGCACTGTGCCTACCCAATTCTCCAGAAATATTCTTAAAGGAATATGTAATCTATATCATGCATAGTATACTTAGTATTGCATATTGCGATCCAGTATATGATGTCACGTGCTAGGCTTGAGGCTGGAATTGTGTCTGCCCCGTACGAAGCACATATCGGATCTCTGGTAACTAGTCTCTATAATCGGATAAACATGACCTAGTCATATTATCCCGATACCTGCAGCATATAAGAGCACCAGTTCCGTATCCTACGTGACCATCATCTACATATGACTGAAGTGATACTTCCATCTTGACATCACACCCAATACACTACGATTCTCAATATACCCAGAAGAGGCATACACAGAACCTGTTAAAGCCATGGACGACCAAAACCAAAGTATATTGATTGTCACAAGTATTAGCGGTGCAAGTCTCAGGTTAAGACCAAATACACCTACCCTGATTCGGACTTCCATAGACACATAGTCATACTACCAATGGAATTCCGAGGGGTCTATCCAGAGCGAAGCTGTTTCCGTACCATCGGTAAACACAACCTCCTATCACACTTGCATAAGTATCCAATACTTAAATATATGAGAACTATGTCATTATGCTCCCACAACGTGCACAAGTGCGATACTAGTCTATTCCGCATTATCGACGTCCAATCTCGATAATACTACGATTAGGGATATTTAATGATTAAACCTTCATGGATTAATATTGTCTCATATCTTATTAATCCGGAACTAATCATATGGACTTTTATCATTTATTTATCCCGGTAATCTAATTACAAATGATAACAGAGCAATTTCCTTTGTCACATAGTTGATTTGTACAATAACACCATGTTCTGTATAAATAGTGATGCTATGGGTCATAATTGTCCAACACCTGGGTGAATATGTATGTTATAAAATGTTTATTAACATGTCATATAGCCTAGGGTGCCTACTCTTGTATTTTTACATGCCATAACATGTATACATGTATGATATTCTAGTCATAAAATATGATTTTATGTAAATTTAAAAGTTAATAAGAATATGAGATGCATGTAATCAAATTAATAAGATTAATTGGTTTAAAGGTTTAAAAATTGTGAATTCAAGTTTAAGAATAAATAGACCTTATGAGTGCATTATTTATTGGTATATCGGATGGAAACCCGGAAATAAATTCCATAGCTGCTTCTGAATGTATGGTAATTTGGTCTGCACTCGGGATATAATTCCATGTACCATTGAAATATATAACGCACTTTTATCAATTAAATGGTTTAATGAAATTTGGTCTATTCGTTGAATTCTAAAATTTTAAAACCTATAAGTGGACTAATATTTTAAAAAGTTAAAATGGGTTAGATCACTTAAGGAATCTTGATTAAATTAGTTTAATTAAGTTAATGTTTAGTAGAGACTAATTGGGATTAGTGAATGAAATTTTAAGAGTTAAAATTGGTTAGATCACTAATAATCAACTAGTATTAATAAAGTTATGTTTTAGAGCCGACATAATCTATATTAATTAGTTACTAGTATAATAGAAACCTTAAACTTCTAAATAATGAGTGGGAGAGGGGTATATATAGAATATATCATGCGATCTCCATGTTATCCAAAACGTGAGATTCAATAGGCGCCTCAAGGCAGCTTTGTTCTTGTCCCCCTGCAGATCGTGTCCTTATTGGGTCAATATCAGGTTTGGATTCCGGGAGGATAAGGACTTTATATATATTTGGTGATTTGACCTACCCTACGACGGCACTTCACTAGTTAAGTCCAAGGGTTCTGAAATAATGGGTCACACTCACAAAGGAATGATTAAGTTGTTAATCAAAGCTTCTTTAATCATAATAATAGTAGTTGATTAATATAGGAATAAGAGTTATTCAGATATATTAATCAATTGAGAATGTCTCAATCTATCATGCAAATACTTGACCTACCCTACGACGACACTTATTTGTGGGATACTAGATAACTGTGGCATAATAATTCTTTTAGGTTTCTAATTCATTATACAATGATCATGCATCATGTTTAATTTTATGCCTAAATGTTTGACAATTTCAATATGCGATGAATGAATGATTGAATGCACGTTTATTATTTTTCAGCCACGGCATCTACAATTATCTCCATTATCAAACAACAGGAAAAATTAACTAGGATAACTATATTAAATGGAAAAGTGACATGAATGCTATTTTGGTCTGTGAAGACCTTAAATTTGTCCTAATGGAGGAATGTCCTCCTGAGCTAGGAACGAAATGCCTATAACAACTGGATTAAGGCCAATGAGAAAGCCCATAGCTATTTGATAGCATCCATATCTGAGGTTCTTACTGCACAGCATGAGCCTATGGCGACATCATCAATGATTATGCAGTCATTACAGAACATGTTTGGGCAGCCTTCAGATTAGGCACAACATGAGGCTATTGCCTCTGTTTTGACCGCTAGAATGAAGGAAGGTGCATCAGTCTGAGTCTATGTGTTAAGGATGATGTCTCATCTTAATATGGCCGAAACCCATGGTGCACGTATCAATGTGCAAGGCCAGGTGACTATGATCATGGAAACCCTTCCGAAGAGTTTCCTGTAGTTTAAGAGCAACTGTTCCATGAACAAGTTGACTTTTACGTTGACACAACTGCTTAATGAACTCACCAATTATGAGTCTGTCATGATGGGACCTTGTAGGTCCAATAATGAGGCAAATGTTGCCGAATCTTCTAAATCTAGAAAGAAGAAGAAGAAAAGCAATTGAAAGGCTAAGGAAAAACCAATGAGGAAAAATAAAAACAACAAAGGCTCTAAATGTGCCAATGCTAAAGGAAAATGTTTCCATTGTGAACAACAAGGGCATTGGAAAAGAAATTGTCCGAAATACCTAGTTGAGCTCAAAGAGAAGAAGAATACAGGCAAATACGATTTACTTGTCATTGAGTCTCTTTTGGTGGAGGATGATCAAACTATTTGGATTGTTGATTTTGGTGCTACTAACCATGTTTGTTGTTCTTTGCAGCTACTTGACTCATGAAGGGACCTTGCTGAAGGTAGCTTCACCATGAGAGTTGGGACATGGGATGCTGTTTTAGCTAAAGTAATGGGAGATTCCAAATTAAACTTTAATAATAGTTATTTATGTTTAAATAATGTGCTTTATATTCCTGGTTTTCGCAGGAATTTGATTTCTATTACAAAACTCTTGGAACATGTTTTTTATATTTCTTTCAATAATAAACCATTTATTATTAGTAGAAATGGATTAACAATATGCACAGGAAACTCCGAAAATAATCTATATGTATTAAGGCTGTTAATACATGATTCACTGTTTTATACTGTAATATTTAAGATTGAAAGATCTAAAACAAAACGACACAAGATTTTTTCAAGATGACACATATCTATGACATCTTAGACTTGGTCACATTAACCTTGACCAGATAGATAGACTAATTAAGAATGGAGTTTTAAACCAATTAAAACTCGGTACTTTACCAGTCTGCGAATACTGTCTAGAAGGCAAAATGACCAAGAGACCTTTTACTGGAAAATGGATAAGAGTCAAAGAACCACTTGAACTAAAACATTCGGATGTTTGTAGACCGATGAATGTAAAAGCCCGAGGTGGTTATGAAACTTCCTCACTTTCATTGACGATTATTCCAGATATGTGTATGTTTACCTAATACAGCACAAGTCAGATACATTTGAAAAGTTCAAAGAGTATCGTGCTGAAGTTGAGAACCAGTTAGGTAAAAGCATCAAAATTCTACGATCGGATCGTGGAGGAGAATACCTTGATAGAGACTTTGAGGAATTCTTAGTTGAGTAGGGAATTATTTCACAGTTCACAGCACCTGAAATACCACAACAAAATGGGTTGTAGAAAGGAAAAATCGGACCCTACTAGTTATGATGAGATCAATGTTTAGTTATAGCTGATGAGTGGTATTTATATCACTATTTCCCACTCATTTAACATAATATTTTGTATAGTTTCTTGAGTTTTGTGAATATTTTGATGTGTTTTGTGTTATTTTGTAGATAAATAAAGTTTTAGGACATTCTGGAGGTGAATTGGAGCAAAACAGGAAAAACTGGACAAAAAGGGCAAAATCGTCATTTCAGCGTCGCGACGCTGAAGCCTTGTGCGTCGCGACGCCCAGAATGCGCCGGAATTGCTAACATGCGCCGTGGACACGTGGACCAATCAGAAAGTTTGCTAACGTGCGCCGCCTGCTAAAATGCGCTGATCATGATATCTTGCGCCTGCCACGTGTCGCCATCACAACGGAGATGCTAATGTGCGCCGGTGCCACGTGTCGAGATCTCACGATGCCGACAATCGCCCTCCACACGTCAGTATGATGTAAGCAATGACGTCATGAACAGTGCCACGTCATCGGATAAGGATCTGATCTCTTAGCCGCCTCGCCACGTGTCAAGCCGTCATTGTGCCACGATTCACTGTAGCTGGCGTTGCGACGCGGAACTGTAACCAGCGTCACGACGCTGGAACCTTATTCCGCCTATAAATAGAGCTCGAAATTTCAGATTTCAGTGCACCTCTCCCTCCCACTTCTTTGATGTAATTAGGGAGTTCTTCTCTCTCTAAGTTTCTTTTAATTTAGTTTTGTAATTTTTATTACGTTCTGTAATAATAATAATTTACTTTCTTTATTTTTCAGTTTTTACTATTCACTATGAGGAGGTAACTTCCTTATGCTAGGGTGAAAGGTAATTCTTTTACTATTACTATTTAGATTAATCTCCCTTAAAAATAATATATTTACTATTTAAAATTTGACTTAAAAAGGAATACCGCTATATTGGTCGGTTGGCTATTTAATTTAAACTGGTTAAACCTGACTAAGCAAGGATACCGCCAGATTGGTCGGTTGGTAATTTAATTTTGGTTCCGCCTTTATGGCTGGTTATTTTGGTCCGCCTTTATGGCTGGTTTAACTTAAATTGACTTAATCAGGTTACCGCCTATATGGCTGGTTGGTAATAATCACAAGTTTATATATTTTTTACTGGGAGATATCTAAATAAGTAGTAGTAGAATTAATTCCTTTTACCTTAGCATTTTATTTTATTTTACTTTTAATCTTTTACTTTACTGTAATTACTTTTCAGCACTGTACTTTATGGCTTTTACTTTTAAGTTTTCATTAGCCCTAGCTATGTGTCATAACTAAGTTAGTAATCTAGGGTTGTGATGAATTTCAATATCACAGGTTTATAAGGGGTTAGATTATAATTTGGGTAATATAAAGATTTATTTATTGAGTCTTAATCTTAATGCCTTTTTATTAACTGGCCACTAATAAAATTGACAAGGTAAACTTAAAATGAACTAGACATAGGGATTTTAGGTTTAAGACCTTAGACTCAATAGCCCACGATCTTCCTTGAGGATAGATAACCCTTTTAATAGATTTCCTTACAGGATAGGAATATACCTGTCGGGCGGGGGTAGCCAAATTGGCTTAATCTTAATGGAATCTAATCTAATGAATCTAGGTAATTTGGTTGACATAGACATATGGTTCATTGGATTATACTAGGTATTTGTAATTGACCATCGGAAGAGGCTTTTACATAATTTAGTGTTCCAGGTTAATAAATCAATATTTTACCCAACTATAAGATAACCACTTCATCTTTAAATAATATTGGAATAAATCACAACCCTAGATAGTTTTTAATATTGAATTTTCTTAAAATCTACTTTCGAACAATTTTATTTACTTGTCTTTAAATTTAGAATCGTCGCCATTTCAAATCAATAAAAAAACTGTTAGATACTAGTAATCACTTGACCTCATAAAAATTAATAGATAAGGTTTAAGTCCTCGTGGGATCGATACTTTTTTATACTACTTGAACGATACGTACGCTTGCGTTATACGTGTGTGTTTACGCCGATCAAGTTTTTGGCGCCGTTGCGGGGACTTATTTATCTTTTACTATTATTTTAGGGGTTAGATACGTTACTTGTATCTAATTTCTTTTTACTTATTGTTTTTGTTTTCTTGTGTTTCAGGTTCTCAAAAACTTTATGAGACGAACCAGAAGCTTTGAACTTCGACCGCTTGACCCGGAAATTGAAAGAACTATCAGACAGTTGAGAAGGGAAAGGCGAGAAGCCCAAGAAGCTTTAGTCAACATGGAACCTGAACCTTTAGAGGTCGCACCACCAATTCCCATTCGAGACACAGAACCATTCCGGTGGTAGACAGACTTTCATGTATTGTACTTCCTCCCTTACCAGCAAATGTAGGTGACATCAAAAATTGCATTCAGATGATTCAGCAGTCAGTTCAGTTTGGGGGAAATGCAACTGAAGATCCTAATGCCCACATCAGCAACTTCCTGGAAGTTTGCGGCACTTTCAATTACAACCGAGAAGCCGAAGAAGCAATGAGATTGCGTGTGTTTTCCCATACTCCTTGAAGGACAGAGCTAAAGCTTGGCTACATTCATTACCAGCAGGTTCTATCACAACATGGAACACTTTAGCCACCAAATTTCTTGCAAAGTATTTTCCACCAGCCAGAACCGGAAAGCTGAGGAATGACATCACATCCTTTGTGCAACAAGACTCAGAAACTCTCTACGAAGATTGGGAAGGTACAAAGATTTACTCCGGAAATGTCCCCACCATGAGATTCCAAAATGGCTTCAAGTCCAAACATTCTATAATGGACTTTCTGGAATAATGAGAACCACAATCGATGCTGCTGCTGGAGGAGCTTTAATGGAAAAGGATAAGATCAAGCCTGGGAACTAATCGAAGAAATGGCCAACGACAATTCCTTGTGGCCAACTGAAAGAAGTCTGATTCAAAGAATTGCAGGAATTTATGAAGTTGGAGCCAATACCGCAATCAACACCAAGCTAGATCAAATTTGCAAATTCATGGAGACTCTTACCACTGGATCCATAAGTTCACCATATGGAGGAATACCAGAATCAAACCAACTTGAAGAGACGGTGAATTATGTCAACAATTTCAACAGACAGGGGAACAATCCATATTCCAACACCTACAACCCAGGGTGGAGGAATCATCTTAATCTTTCATGGAGCAACAATTCAGGCCAATAGCGGAACTATCCACCACCTGGATTCCAGCAACAGAACAAAGGCCATAAGCAGACAAATGAACCAGTAATGGCAGAGATGTTAGCTCAATTAAAAAGATATGAAGCCATGATTCAGAGCCAATCAGCTTCCATCAAAGCACTGGAGAATCAAATCGGACAACTGGCCAATGCTCAGAGTTACAGACCGCAAGGTAATCTTCCCAGCAACACAAAACCAAATCCAAGGAACCGAGGGAAGGAGCAATGTCAAGCCATTACCTTAAAGAGTGGTACTGAGATCAACAAAGACGTTGGAATCAAGGCAACAATTGAAGAAGTTCCAAAAGAAGCAGTTCCACAGATGGAGGAAAAATAAGCAAAGGAAAAAGAAAAAGAACAGATCACTCCACCACCACCTTTTCCTCAGCGTCTTCAGAAAAACAAACTGGACAAATAGTTTGCTCGTTTTTTGGAGATTTTCAAAAAGCTGCATATTAACATACCATTTGCAGAAGCCTTGGAACAAATGCCCAGCTATGTAAAATTCATGAAAGACATTCTTTCACGAAAATGGAGATTGGGAGATTACGAGACAATAGCTTTGACAGAAGAATGCAGCGCTATCATTCAGAGGAAGCTTCCCCCAAAGTTGAAAGATCCTGCCAGTTTCACTGTACCTTGCACCATTGGAGAACATTATATCGGTAAGGCTTTATGTGATTTAGGTGCAAGTGTTAACTTAATGCCTTTTTCTATTTACAGGAAACTGCAAATCGGAGAAACAATGCCTACCTCAGTCTCACTACAACTTGCTGATCGAACGCTCGTATTTCCAAGAGGTGTAGTTGAAAATGTGCTGGTAAAAGTTGATAAATTCATTTTTCCAGCAGATTTTATTGTCCTTGACATTGAGGAAGACGCAGATGTGCCAATCATCCTTGGGAGACCATTCTTAGCTACAGGTCGAACCATTATTGATGTACAAAAAGTAGAATTAACCATGAGGGTACAGGACCAAGAAGTAACATTCAATGTTTTCAAGGCCATGAATTTCCCAAATGATGAAAAGAAAGAGGAATGTTTCAGACTTGATGTGATACACAGTACCATTCAGAACTCTGATGAAAGACAAGTTCTACTGACAAACTTAAAACATGTCAATTGCCTGTGGAGCCTAAAGATAAAGCATCTTTTGCACTGAAAGAGCCAATTCTTGCACTACAAACAACAGAAGAGAAAAAGTTCCACCAGCTCAACGAATTTAAGGAATTTCACAATCAGCCTTTTGAGGATGCCAAATTGTACAAAGAAAATGGCAAGAAAAGACATGATGAGAAGTTAGTGCGCATACAACTGGAACCAAGGCAGAAGGTACTGTTAAACAAATCAAGGGTGAAATTCTTCCCATGGAAGCCAAAATCACGATAGTCAGGTCCATTTGTGATCACCAGTTTTACCAAATAGAGCCGTTGAGATACATGATCCTGACGCCAACAAACTTTCAAGGTTAACAGTCAGCGTGTCAAGCACTACTGGGGAGAATCATTTGAGCGACAAAAAGAAAGTGTCACACTTTCAGATCCCGCATAAACGTTCAAGCAGTCACGTCTAGCTGACGACTTTAAACTTAGCGCGCTCGCAAGGAGGCAACCCATGCAATTTTTGTATATATTGTGATTTGGTGTGATTGAATTTTGTGTGTTTAGTTTTTGCAGATTAAGTCATTTCAAGATGAAAGAAGCTCTCGCAAATCTTCACAAGCAATTTCCTTCTCTCCCTCAAAAATCTCTAATGAAAGTTTACAAAGCTCGCTTGGAACGGATGAGGTTACTGACGATCTATGGTGTTCCCAATGACATTCGTTGGGTAATTGAAGCACGAGTCCGATTGGCAGGTGAATCTTCTGACTCTTTTATTTCACATCTGCCTGGTTTTGGAAGAAGCACCTATGCAAAGAAACGAAGAGCTAAACAAATGGGTGTCTCCTCATAGTGAATAGTAAAACTGAAAAATAAAGAAAGTAAATTATTATTATTACAGAACGTAATTAAAAATTACAAAACTAAATAAAAGAAACTTAGAGAGAGAAGAACTCCCTAATTACATCAAAGAAGTGGGAGGGAGAGGTGCACTGAAATCTGAAATTTCGAGCTCTATTTATAGGCGTGAATAAGGTTCCAGCGTCGCGACGCTGGTTACAGTTCCGCGTCGCGACGCCAGCTACAGTGAATCGTGGCACAATGACGGCTTGACACGTGGCGAGGCGGCTAAGAGATCAGATCCTTATCCGATGACGTGGCACTGTTCATGACGTCATTGCTTACGTCATGCTGACGTGTGGAGGGTGATTTTCGGCATCGTGAGATCTCGACACGTGCACCGGCTCACATTAGCATCTCCGTTGTGATGGCGACACGTGGCAGGCGCAAGATAGCATGATCGGCGCATTTTAGTAGGCGGCGCACGTTAGCAACTTTCTGATTAGTCCACGTGTCCACGGCGCATGTTAGCAATTCCGGTGCATTCTGGGCGTCGCGACTCGCAAGGCTTCAGCGTCGCGACGCTGAAATGACGATTTTGCCCTTTTTGTCCAGTTTTTCCTGTTTTGCTCCAATTCACCTCTAGAATGTCCTAAAACTTTATTTATCTACAAAATAACACAAAACACATCAAAATATTCACAAAACTCAAGAAACTATACAAAATATTATGTTAAATGAGTGAGAAATAGTGATATAAATACCACTCATCACACCCCCAAACCTAACATTTTGCTAGTCCTCGAGCCAAACATTAAATAAAATAACATGAAAATAAAATTTAACTAAGCCACTTTCGTAGGGATCACGGTTGCATTTAGCATATGCAACAAGCCTTTAAACCCTTAGGTGTCCCTAGTGGACGAGTTGTAGTCTCGTGAGGGTTTACAGCAATGATACCCACAAACATTTTACAAAAGTAAAAAGTTAGTTTAAACTAATGCACACAAAAGCAAAAAGACAAGAGAAAAGAGAATAAAGAAGTTAGTGACTAATTAGGTGAAACTTCTACTCCAAGTTACTAGTTGTTTTGTTTCATTCTAAATTACTGAATAAGTAAATTCTCCGATTATTTTTACCATTCTCCATACACACAGTCAACAAAATATTAAACAACTCATTTTTGCCCACAACAGTGATAAGTGCAGTTGATAAGAGAGTAATATTTTTGTTCTAAAGTTCTATCATATTTCACACCTTTTTGTAGCAAAGGAATAATTTTTCTGATTTTTCTGATTTTTTCTTTGATTTTTCTCTATTTTTTATTTATATACAATACCTTCCGTCTATGTAGCGAGTGTTGGGTCGGTGACTCCCAAACCAGTTGGCTTAATTACTCAGACTTCAGATATATATATTTTTACAGCATCTTTGATCCATGTAGCGAGCTTTGGGCCAGTGACTCCCAAACCAGTTGGTTTTAGGGCGCTAGGTGTTAAAACACCCTTACAGACTTAATAACTCGGATCTCATACGTTTTTTTTTTTTTTTTTTTTTACTCCACTGTTTTTGAGATGCTTCCTCCAATTAAACTAAAGCACTGAATATTACAAACTTTTCAACTTTAGCTCATGTCCGTATGTTTCCATATATGTTGATAATACCTGTCAACTGAGCATATGAAGATCCATTTTAGTCCATTTTATGGAGAATTTACAAATTAAATAATTCAAAAGGAAATAAACAAAAATTAACTTGTTTTGAAATAGGTTTGAGATACGTCTCAGGAATGGAAACTCCTTACTCGGCTATCTCTTACCAATTCCACCTTTTTAGTCAAAACAAAAACAAAAAAAAAAAAAACACAAAATATTTTTGTACTTTTTGAAAAATTTTCAATTTTTTTTTTGTATTTTTCAAAAAATTTTGGACTAAAAATAAAACAACATACAAACTAAAAACAAGGTACTAATCAACTAATTCATTTCCCACAACAGTGATAAGTGCAGTTGATAAGAGAGTAATATTTTTGTTCTAAAGTTCTATCAGATTTCACACCTTTTTGTAGCAATGGAATAATTTTTCTGATTTTTTCTTTGATTTTTCTCTATTTTTTATTTATATACAATACCTTCCGTCTATGTAGCGAGTGTTGGGTCGGTAGGTAATTCTTTTACTATTACTATTTAGATTAATCTCCCTTAAAAATAATATATTTACTATTTAAAATTTGACTTAAAAAGGAATACCGCTATATTGGTCGGTTGGCTATTTAATTTAAACTGGTTAAACCTGACTAAGCAAGGATACCGCCAGATTGGTCGGTTGGTAATTTAATTTTGGTTCCGCCTTTATGGCTGGTTATTTTGGTTCCGCCTTTATGGCTGGTTTAACTTAAATTGACTTAATCAGGTTACCGCCTATATGGCTGGTTGGTAATAATCACAAGTTTATATATTATTTTACTGGGAGATATCTAAATAAGTAGTAGTAGAATTAATTCCTTTTACCTTAGCATTTTATTTTATTTTACTTTTAATCTTTTACTTTACTGTAATTACTTTTCAGCACTGTACTTTATGGCTTTTACTTTTAAGTTTTCATTAGCCCTAGCTATGTGTCATAACTAAGTTAGTAATCTAGGGTTGTGATGAATTTCAATATCACGGGTTTATAAGGGGTTAGATTATAATTTGGGTAATATAAAGATTTATTTATTGAGTCTTAATCTTAATGCTTTTTTTATTAACTGGCCACTAATAAAATTGACAAGGTAAACTTAAAATGAACTAGACATAGGGATTTTAGGTTTAAGACCTTAGACTCAATAGCCCACGATTTTCCTTGAGGATAGATAACCCTTTTAATAGATTTCCTTACAGGATAGAATATACCTGTCGAGCGGGGGTAGCCATAATTGGAACTTAATCTTAATGAATCTAGGTAATTTGGTTGACATAGACATATGGTTCAATTGGATTATACTAGGTATTTGTAATTGACTATCGGAAGAGGCTTTTACATAATTTAGTGTTCCAGGTTAATAAATCAATATTTTACCCAACGATAAGATAACCACTTCATCTTTAAATAATATTGGAATAAATCACAACCCTAGATAGTTTTTAATATTGAATTTTCTTAAAATCTACTTTCGAACAATTTTATTTACTTGTCTTTAAATTTAGAATCGTCGCCATTTCAAATCAATTAAAAAACCTGTTAGATACTAGTAATCACTTGACCTCATAAAAATTAATAGATAAGGTTTTAAGTCCTTGTGGGATCGATACTTTTTATACTACTTGAACGATACGTACGCTTGCGTTATACGTGTGTGTTTACGCCGGTCAATAGCACGCTACCTAGTTCATTCCGGGGGTATGCATTGGAAACAGTAATCTATATCCTGAATATAGTTCCTTCTAAGTCCGTTCCTAAGACTTTGTTATAGTTGTGGTCATAAAGGTAGTTTGCGACATTTCCGCATATGAGGGTGTCCAGCACATGTGCTAAAGAACAAGACTAATAAGTTGGAACCACGTTCACATGTGTCCCTATTTGTAGGCTATCCTAAGGAAACTAAGGGTGGATTCTTTTATAGTCCAGAAGATAATAAAGTATTAGTGTCGAAAAATGCTACATTTCTTGAGGAGGATTATATGAGAGAGTTCAAACCTCAAAGTAAAGTGTTACTTGAGGAGTTACTTGCTGGTACGACCAGTGAACCATTGTCAAATGTTGACAAAGACATAACACCTTCTACATCTGAAAGTCAGATGCAAGTTTATCAGGATATCATACCACCTAGACGTAGTGGGAGGGTTGTAAGACAACCTGAACGCTATCTAGGAAATTGATAGGTACAAGTTGTTGCATCTTGTGATGGTATAGATGATCCATTGACCTATCGTAGTGCAATGGATGATTCTGATATAAAGGAATGGCTCAAAGCCATGAACCTTGAGATGGAGTCTATGTACTCCAACTCAGTCTGGGAACTTGTAGACCAATTTGATGGAGTAAAACCCATAGGTTACAAGTGGATCTACAAGAGAAAAAGAGGAATATATGGGAAAGTACATACTTTTAAGGCTATGCTAGTGGCAAAGGGTTATACCCAAAAAGATGGAGTTGGCTATGAAGAGACTTTCTTTTAGTATCCATGCTAAAATCCATCCGCATTTTTCTTTCCATTATCGTATATTATGACTACGAGATTTGGAAAATGGAAGTCAAGACTGCATTCTTGAACGGAAATCTTGATGACAGTATCTATGTACAACCAGAGGGGTTCATAACCCAAGGTCAAGAGTAAAAGGTTTCCAAGTTGCAAATGTCCATTTATGGGCTTAAGCAAACATCTAGATCTTAGAACATAAGGTTTGATACTATGATCAAGTCTTATAACTTTGAGTAGAACATCGATGTGCCTTGTGTCTACAAGCGCATCATTGATGGTAATGTGGTTTTCCTTGTGTTATACATCGATGATATTTTTCTCATTGGGAATGATGTAAAGATATTATCGGACGTAAAATTCTGGCTAGCTAACCAATTCCAAATGAAATATTTGGGAGAGGCAAGTTATGTACTTGGGATTCAGATTATTGGCGATCGCAAGAAATAGCTGTTAGCAATATCTCAAGCAACCTATATCGACAAGATTCTTGTGTGATTTGTTATGCAGAATTCCAAGAAAGGTAATTTATGTTTTAGGCATGGAATTCATTTGTCTAAGGAATAGTCTCCGAAGACACCTCAATTAGTTGAGGAGATAAGACATATTCCATATGGTTCAGCACTTGGAAGTCTTATGTATGTTATGTTATGCATGATACCAGACATCTGTTTTGCAGTGGGAGTAGTCAGTAGGTTTCAATCCAACCCAGGATTAGATCATTGGTGGCAGTGAAACATATTCTCAAGTATCTAAGGAGAACGAGAAATTATATGCTTGTATATTCTAGTCATGATATGATTTTGAGAGCATATACTGACTCTGATTTTCAAAAGGATGTAGATTCTAGGAAATCAACATTTGGATCAGTGTTCACCCTAGGTGGTGGGGCTATAGTATGGAGAATAATAAAGAAATCTTGTATTGCTGACTCCACCATGGAGGCTGAATATGTAGCAGCTTGTGAAGCAGCTAAGGAAATGGTATGGCTCCGTAAATTCTTGACATATCTAGAAGTTGTTCCAGATATGGATAAACCACTCACACTTTATTGCAATAATAGTGGTGCAGTGGCAAATTTCAAAGAACCAAGAAGCCACAAGATGGGTAAACATATTGAGAGGAAATATCACCTCATTAGGGAGATAGTGCAAAGAGGAGATGTCGATGTCACACAGATTCTATCCGCAGACAACCTAGCTGATCCGTTTACAAATACCTTATCGGCTAAAGTTTTTGAAGGTCACCTAAATGGTTTATGATTATATGACATGTCTCATTTACTCTAGTTCAAGTGGGACATTGTTGGGATTTATGCCCTAGAGCTTCATGTATTGTAAACGGAGTTGATTATTGTAATAATAAACACATTATTCTTTTATCAAAGTTGTTTGATTTAAATCGCATATTGTCCAATTGTCTTGTTTACCTTGATTACTCTAGTATTTTCAGACTTAGTGTATGTTTGATGCACAAGAGGATTTAAGTCTAAAACTAGTAATCTAAATAGTCCATTGAGAGGAAACAAAGAGGATACTTTGTTTGTGGTTTATCTATAGCAGTGGTCCATTCTATATTTGTATGACGACTTGATCTGGGATAGTTCATGCAGTTACATGCGAATGGAGGCACCTTGTATGATGAGATCATATAGGACTGGACTCAAATAAATATGAAGTTATTTTAATATCCGTTAATCGAAGAAATTAATTTATCTAATAGATGGTCATATATGGATTCGATCTTAATCCTGAGTGTACTACGAACTCCTACATGTCAGGCTATGTCATTTGATTTACCATGGTGAGGTTGGTGTTGCATTCCCGGTCAATAACTACGTATTTTGGGGATATGATTTGGTGTGTAGTTGGGAACGTTTTACATAGTTATGGAATTCACTCCTTCTTGCGAGAAGTAGAAGAATATCGCTTTTAAGAGTTGATTCAGGACTTGAACAATTTGAGCACTTAACTTTTCTATTGAGAATAGAAAGTTTAATATTTATAATTGTTATGAATTAATTGTTCATTATAGAATCAATGGTGCTTAAGAGACAAAATATTTAGAGGGGTACAACAAACTTATGACACGGCTCTATTTATGAGATATTCGTGAAAGGCTATATCCATATGTAATGACTATATCGATGGACAACGAATTATTCGACTTATATTTTCCATCTACGGTGACGAGAGTTCAGTTTCGAGTTTTTAGTGGAAGAACGCAAAGTTAATAATTTGAAATATTTAATTAAAGAGTTTAATTAATATTTCAAGATTATTGGAGCTCGGAACCATAGGTCCATTTGGTCCCCGTGCTAGCTCGATTAACTGTACCAAACCTAATATAATTAGATTGTCTAATAATATGCTCAAATAATATTAATATATTATTAATAAGATTAATAATATATTTTTGTCAAAAATGAAAAGAATATTAAATTAGTTTAATATTATGTTTTCTTTTATTTTTGATTTTGAGATAATCAAATAATAATTATAAGATAATTATTACATCATTAATAATTATGAGATAATTATTACATCATCATTGATAATGCATAATTATGAGATAATTATGACATCATTATTTGATAATGGTAAATGCATTATCAAGACAAGCCTTAATGGTTTGCCAAATCATCCACCAAGTTTTTGTTAATTAGTTTTGACCTAATTACCTAACTTGTTCCATTATCAAATGGATTTGGTTGACACTCCACTCAAGTGTGTTGGCCATTTACAATTGATAGGGTGAGTGGATGTTGGTGGTTGAATTTGAAAGAATAAATTCTCTACATTCTCCACTCTATAAATAGAGGGAATTAAGCAAAAACCATTTACACAAAAAATAGAGTTAGAGAGAAAATTCAAGCAAACACAAAAGTTGTGAGAGAGTTTGAAAATCTAGAATTTTTTCTTAATAGTTAAGAGATAAAAATTCTACTTGATTTAGATATTGATCTAGTTCATCTCATCTTTCCAAAGTATTTGTGATAATACATTTCTCTAAATTGTTTAGAGATTGATCTTTGTGAGTGAAGCCCACACTTCGATTTGTTGGTTTCGAGATATAGCTCGGAAGATCGGGTGGTTGATTCTATGGTAGAATCTCAAATGAAATTCATCAAGTGTTTGGTGGAGTTTGACTTCAACAAATGAGAAGATAAAGAAAATTTTAAAGGTCCATACCAGAGCCGGTGCCCAAACTAGCAACTTCCATTGCGCTAAGGAAAAGACACATCCTACATTAGTATCTTTGGTGAAACTGAGATGAACCATGTCTTCAATAATTTTGAATACCCTCTAAAAACTTATGGCGTCACACATTGAGAAATCTTTTTCACTCAAGGCGGTTGATCGTTGTGATGAAACCCATTAATCATTGGCACGTATCCTTAATGTATAAAAAAGGTACATTCACTTGGTCTTTCGAACCATTGGGTGTGGAGATCTACTTGTGGACAACCCTTCGCCAATGATATCCTAAGTCTAACCCTTGATAATCCCACATGTGAGCCCATATATATTTTCCCAAGGAATGAGCCTCCCTAATGCATGTGTTTGGGCCTTAGCCATTTGAAGTAATTTAATCTCTCTACCATAAAGTGAAAACTTATTGGGCCTTTTCAACTGGGACAAGTTGGCGTTCCATGATGATTGGGTTGAATGGTATGAAATGTAAATGGGTCAACTTGCATGAAAACCTCATTGGACCTAAATTTTATCTAGTTAGAATCCAAGTGTGTTAGGGCTTGAGTTTGTTGCCTACTATCAAAAAAGTGCGGCCTTGCTTTGGGCCGTGAGGATGCTTCTAAATATTTTGAGGCCGATCCCAAATGACGGTAATTACCAAGGGTCCAATCTGTCATTTCTAGACAACGGTAATACCCCTAAATTAGGCCTAGTCATTGTTGTAAATGAACGTCCATTTTCTCTTAGCAATGGAATAGAACCAAAGTAGTCATGATTAAACCTTTAGTATAGGAGATCCCATGAATTTTGCATACCCCCATTGGTACGTGGTCTAAGCCAAACCTATGACAGATATTGGACTTACCACGTGAGTGGGAAAGATAAGGTTGGAAGGATGTATGCTACGTGAACTAACCTTATATTTCATGAATTTCATGAATATATGCATCATACTAACACTTTGTGAATAAAGCCATCATAGTAGAGCATTGGGTTAGGGAGAAAGGTGGACTAGTTAAGAAGTCGATCCCAAGCAAAACATTTATAATTGGCCAACAACGACAGCTCCCGTGTAAACCAGATGGAAACCATCGTGAATAAATTAATGGAACAAGTATAGACCCTTATAAATGTCATGGCTAATCAGATAGGATAGCAGGGGGCAAGGCTAGTGAGAAGAGGCATGAGGAGCCTTAAAATATGACAGTTGAAGAGAATCCTACTGTGGATAATGATGAAAATGACATGATGGAATATACTATGGGAAAAAAAGCCAAGACCCAAGCTGAGGATGAGCTACAAAAGTTAAAGGAACAAATGGAGTCAGTTACCTAAAAATGAGGGTAAACATGAAGACTTCATAGATTACAGTGCAATGCCTTTCAAATAACAACTCCTTATAGAGTTTAAATTTCCTGATATGACCATGTTTGAAGGGAACAGAGACCCCAAAGTACATCTTCATCAATATGTGTCTATGATGACTGCTATTGGTCTCTCTGAACTGTAAGTTCTAAAGATATTTGGTATATCGCTCAAAAAAGCACCGATGGTATGGTACCAAAGTCTAGAAAAGAAAATAAAAGATGATTGGAGAGACTGGTAGAAGCCTTTCTTAGTCAATACATCATAGACATGGAGATAGATGTCTCTATCTATGAGTTGGATAACACCAAACAAAAGCCAAATGAAAGTTTCAAATAGTATGTGGAGCACTGGAGAAGCTAGCCTTTATTGATGTTGACACGACCCTCGGAGAATGACCATTTCAAGATGATTGTCAAAGGCACAAAACCCTCCATCTACAATAATGTTTTGGAGAATGACCTCCATAACTTCAAACTTTCGACAGTTAAAGGAGACTGTCATGGACTTAGAGGAGGAAGAGGTTGAGAATCGAAAGCATTACAACCATAATAAAAAGACCACGGAAGGGCCTTTTGGCTCCAAACATGGCTCCAAATATGGCACCAAATGGTGGAAGTTTGACAATTTTTATTTTTTATAATGACTTCAGTAATTAAACATAACATAATTTCATATTGTTCAATAATTTCGGTCATGAAAACTTCAGAATTCGAAACTCTTATGAACTTCAACGTTGTAGATCTTTGTGTCTTCTTTAATCTGGAACTTGAATCACCTCAATCTGATATCGGAGTAAAATATTATGTCCAAAATACGAAAATTATGCAAAGTTGAAATTTTCGAAATCGTACTTCGTTAGAACGTCATTACAAGTTTCCAACCTCCAAAATTCAAATGTTAAGTCCAGTTTTTGCCCTTATTTATTTCATATTTCATCCCGATTGATTCCATTGAGTCCCAATTTTATTTTATCTAGAAAATAAACAAAAACACATCAAAATATTCTTCAAACCCGAGAAACTAAATAAAATATTAGGTCAAATGGGCGGTAAATATTGATATATTTTCCGCTCATCACACCCCCAAACCTAAAATTTTGCTAGTCCTCGAGAAAAATAACAAAATAAAATAAAATAAATAACTGAAACTAAATTAAACTAAGCAATTTTCGTAGGGATCACGGTTATATTTAGCGTATGTAACAAGCCTTTAAACCCTCAGGTGTCCCTAGTGGACGAGTTGTAGTCTCGTGAGGGCTTACAGTGACGATACCCACAAATGTCAATTACATGCACATGCAATCACACATAAAAACAAAATAAAAAACAAAAATAATAACTATATATACAATGTCCTCAGAGAATGTCTAGCAACAAAGTTAAAGGAATCTTCAAAATACATACTACAACTAAAATCCTTTCCTTTGAACAAAATATCTAAATCAGACTCTAAGTGTGTGTGTGTGAATAGCTCTGCAAACAGCTTTGATTCTAAGTTATTAACTAGGTGATTGTATGCAATCACAATTCTCAGTAGTTAATGGGTCAAACCAACCTTACTATCTAAAATTGTTCTGTCTACTACAATATGCGCAAAGTGAGGTATGTGATTTTTGTAACATCTTTAATCTATGTAGCGAGCTTTGGGCCAGTGACTCCCAAGCCAGTTGGCTTTAGGGAACTAGGTGTTAAGACACCCCTACGGACTTAATTACTCGGATATCAGATGTTATTTATTAATGTACACATTTTTTTTTATCATCATTCCTCACATCAAAAATAATTGCAGACAGAAACATATATTCAGGCAATCGGTCATTCATCAACTACCGATTATTTTAACTAGTCACTTTGTCAATTCCTTATTATCTAACTGTTACAGAACAATTTTTTAAGTGGATATGAGTCTGACCTAGATATTAGGTTCAAAGTATAGTATAAAACTGAAAGAAGCATTTATCTTTTCCTAGAACTTTTTACTAAGATAAACAATCTCATCATTAGACTATATATTTTTTCTTTATAATTTTTTTTAATAAATCATTAAAACACACAAAATATGCACGACATGCAAGGAATAAAAAATATGCAGGAAAGAAAAAATTCGACGGAGAAAATAAATAAACAAAAACAACCACACCCTCAAACCTAAACCTAGCATTATCCCCAATGCGTTACAAAACAAAAGAAAGATAAGGGAACAATATTACCCTGGTTGTTGGACAATTATGACCCATAGCATCACTATTTGTACAGAACATGGTGTTGTTGTACAAATTAACTATGTGACAAAGGAAATTGCTCTTTTATCATTTGTAATTAGATTACCGGGATATATAATTGATAAAAGTCCATATGATTAGTTCCGGATTGATAAGATATGAGACAGTATCAATCCATGAAGGTTTAATCATTAAAACATCTCTAGTCGGAGTATTATCGATAATGGACATCGATAATGCGGAATAGACTAGTATTGCACTTGTGTGTGTTATGGGAGCATAACAGCATAGTTCTCATATATTTGGGTATTGGATACTCATGCAAGTGTAATAGGAGGTTGTGTTTACCGATGGTACGGAAACAGCTTCGCTCTAGATAGAGCCCTCGGAATTCCATTGGTAGTATGACTATGTGTCTATGGAAGTCCGAATCAGGGGAGGTGTATTTGGTCTTAACCTGATACTTACATCGCTAATACTTGCGACAATCAATGTACTTTGGTTTTGGTCGTCCAGGGCTTTGACAGGTTCTGTGTACGCCTCTTCTGGGTATATTGAGAATCGTAGTGTATTGGGTGTGATGTCAAGATGGAAGTATCACTCCAATCATATGGAGATGATGGTCATGTAGGATACGGAACTAGTACTCTTTAGTACTGCAGTCATCGGGATAATATGACTAGGTCATGATTATCCGATTATAGAGACTAATTACCAAAGATCCGACATGTGCTTCGTACGTGGCAGACACAATTCCAGCCCCAGGCCTAGCACGTGACATCCGATACTGGATCGCAATACGGAATACTATGTATACTACGCCTGATACAGATTATATATTCCTTTAAGAATATTTCTGGAGAACTGGGTAGACACGGTGATTTGCTAGAAGCCAACCATGTCTTGTAAATCGGTAAAAATGTAGTACTAGGTACGTACGTGTTCGGATAGTCCGACGACCGGATTTACTGCTAACATATCTGAGGATCTCATTGGTCACTCCCGAAGATTCACCGATGACGTATGACTCACACATAATTAATCTAGGATTAATAATAAGAGAGAGAAAATTAATCTAGGATTAATTACGGAGATATTTTATCTGGGATAAAATATTATTATAGAGAGAGAGAACGATTAATTTGGAATTAATCGATAAAATAATATATCCGATATATTATACGAAATTGGATTTCGACGCGAAATTAAAATTAGATTTTAATTCGAGCAAACGAGTTAATTTAGAATTAATTCGCTAGCGACATGAATAGTAATTTTGCTAGGCATAATTATTTAATTATATTTGATTTAATTACGTCGCAACAGAAAATTCATTTATTCGGAATTAGCGAACCCGAGCCCAGAATTGTTTGCGGGCCCACTCGTATTTCTAATTCAAGTGCGACCCACAAGTCACATCACGCGTCACATCATTAGTCATTCAAGTGATAGATGTCTTATCACTTTGAGTGATGTGATGTAAGTCACTTGTGATTGATGGGGGTGGTTGGAGACTTTAAAGTCTTGTACCGAAATTTTGAATTAGGATTTGGTATTAGTTTTTAGAAAAACAAATACAACTCATTCTCTTCCTCTCTCTCCCTTCTACATTCGGCCAAGGGCCATTCTTTCTCCATTTTGTTTTCTCCATTGCCGAGAATAAGAAGCTTTAGGAAGAATTTGTGGCAAATTTTTCCAAGTGCTAGCACACTAAAGAGTCATCCAAAGGTGATAGGGAAACAAACCCTTGAGCATGGAATCCATTCCCAAGCTTGGAGCTTGACCGAATTAAAGGAGCACAAATTGGAGCCATGACCGAGAGCTTCAAGGATGGAGCAAGGAAAATTTCTTGTGTTTCATCGCATCGCAAATCCGATCAAAGTGAGTATTTCTGCAACTTTACTTTGTCGTATTCACACGTTTAAATGCTTAAATTGATCTTGGTTTGACCTAGAAAACCCAACAATGGTATCAGAGGCTTGATTAAGCATGAAATTTGAATTAGGGTAAAATTTGGGTAAAATTGATTTGAGCTTGATTTGATGAAATTGATTGTTTGAGTATGCTTGAATGATGATAACTTAGAGTTATGCATGATCAATTTGATAAAAATTGAATTGGATCAAATTTTCCCCAAATTGTTGGCTTGGCCGAAATTTTAGCTTGCCCTAATGTCATGGTAATTTTGTTTTTTGAATCATTGGATGAGTTTAAAAGACTTGGGAAATGTTGATTTGAGATTCAATTGGATTGAAATCGAAATTGAACAAAAACCCTAAAATGCCGTGAGTTACAAGCATGGAAATGAATTGATTTTTTGATTCAATAATGTTGGACAGTGTTGATGATGATTAGCATGATTAATTGAGTAAATTAGTATTTTGGAAATGTTAATTGGTTAATTAATTATGGCAATACACTTGAATTAATTGAATTGTGAAATTGGAATTTTGTAATTTAATTAGTTGGGCTAAATTTGGAATTGGGCTTTTAAAGTTGTATTTGGGCTTAATGGGCTTGGTTAGGCCAAGTTTGGTTTAGGTTAATTGGTTGGATCCAATTGGACCTAAAATCATATCCATAAAGTCCAAATATAATAAAATGGGCCTTTAATATTTTAATTGGGCCTAATGGGCCTAAATTGATTTTTGGCAAATGGTGATTCCTTTTTGGACTTTGGTTGCCAAAGTCCATGCCTTAAGAAATTAATTAAAAGCCCATTGGACTTTAATTAAATTGACATTGGATGTTAATTGGGTTTTAAGACCCGTAAAGATTAGATTTAGAATCTAAGTCGCAAAGACTTATGAATAAAGTGTAATTATTTAATTTAGAATTAGTATTAAATACAAATTAAATTGGATTTAATATTGTAGTTTAATATAATTAAAGAATTCATACTTTGAGTACTTATTCTTAAACGAGTTGGACTCGAGCAAATCAAATCGTTGTTTGAACATTGGATGATAATTAATTTCAGATTAATTAATTGGATTAGATTGATTGATAACATGCTTTGTGTGAATACATGGATGTGATGTATAAATAATGTATATCAGATGGATATTAGATGGGTGAGGGCAATTTTGGAAATTGTTGTAATAAATTTAGAATTTATTTAATTGGACCTGCGTGTCCAGCCTATTACCTCTTGACTCTTTCTATTTCTCTTCTCACATATTCCCCTAAATGTAAATGAGGTTTCTTTAGAAGTGTTATGTAATTGGGTAGAAGAAAGATTTGTGCTAGTGGGAGAGATGAAATGGAGAGATTTGTTCTAGGAACGAAATGTTTTAAATATCCATCCGCATATCATTATTAATTTATTTATCGCGCCTTATTATGCTTTTAGAATGCATGTTTAAGGGTGTATGATGAGACCTAATCAAAGATAATTAATTGGTTGCCAATTACGTGAAAAACCATCAACAAATATTAAACGTTTTTCCTTCCATTGAATGATTCATTCTCAAGATCCAAGATTGGCACTGGTTTGTTGGCCAAAGTCAAGGCCTTTGTCCATCGCGAATGTGTTTGAATCATGAAGGCTTTATTCCATATCACATGTCTTGTCCAAGTTGTTATTTGTTGGCCAAAGTCAAGATCACTTCTTGTCCATCGACATCGATTACGAAGCTTTCCAAGGTCAATGGGTCCCGCTTAACTGGAATCATTAAGTTTGTTGTGCCAAAGCCAAGCCTTAGTTGATTCAGAGGAAAAAAGTTAGGAAAATATATTGGATATATTGGCATATATTAGATATATGTTTCGGATTTGGATGTCCACATACTGGATCTAGGAATTGGATGAGATCCAATTGATCTTAGAGATCTACCTAGTTAAATATCATACAATTTGTTGGCCAAAGTCAAGGTTGTGTGTTATTTAACGGGATCCTAGCTCACTAGGAAATAAGGTTTCCCGAGTACTCAACAGAGGGTTAAAGGCTCGCCGAAAAATAGTGAGAGGCAAGTATTAAATTTGCAATTTCGTTTAGATACTTGCCAATACACGCTCATTTCATTTTTCGTCACTACTTTAATAAATATATTAGTTGGACTAATATTTAATCGTTTTTTTAATTAAACAGTTGGACTGTATTCAAACTACTTCAAATTATAGTTGATTATATAATTGGATTATAGTAATCAATATATTTGAATTTAAATAACCAATCATATTATAGTTGATTATATAGTTAGACTATAGTAATCATTATATTCAATAGTACATGAAATCGTTGATTGGATAGTTGGACTATAGTAATCAAGATAACTGGAAGATTAGTGTTTAAAAACATAATCCTGGGTGAAAATATCATTAAACGGCTTTAATTTTCAGATTGGATATAAAACCTCAGGATAGTCCTGGGAACTAAGAAGTTACTCTATTTGAAAGAACAACCTCTTGGGCCTAAGCCCGGAGTTGAGCAAATAGTGGAGCATGAGTTTTGGATGACTCATGGTGATGATAACTTTAGTGTTCAATCCATTATGCTTACCGCAATGATCTTTAATTCCGTTGTCAAAATTAAGGATTAGATCCTTGTACCAAGATAATGAAATTAAAGATCTTCATAGATTTATTCTTAAATCTTAGAAGTACAAATTGCAGAAGAAGCTCTTTCGCTCACGTATGTCAGATGGTACATCTATCGAGCACTAGGTGTCGAAGATGATTGCTGACATCGATCAGCTAGGTTAGCTGGGCATTACCTACGTGGCCGAGACTACCAAAGATTTGATCTTATAGTCTCTACCCGATAGCTGGGGCAGGTTCATTATGAACCAAGAGTAAACTCTTGGAGAGTTGATGGTTATGCTCTAGGAGGCAGAGCCAGAGCTTCTAAAAAGGGGCAAAGGCAAAATCATCACAGTCTTCTAGGAAGACAAAGGACATATCCCAAGATGTCTGCCTACACTGTGACAAATGGGGTCACTGGATGCGTGACTTCCGTATGGACAAGGCAGACATGAAGGAAGTGAAGAGGGGCAAGGCTCCAGCTTCAAGTATGTTTGTCATAAACATGTTCACTATTAGTTTCAAAATTGGATTTTTGATACTAGATGTGGTACATAAGATATGTACTGATGTGCGGAATCTGCTGACTAGCAGGAGACTGACTTCAGTTGAGATTGATCTGCGAAATGGAAACGAGACCAGAGTCGCTGTTTTAACCGTAGATACCTAAGTTTAGGGACTACCCTTCGGGTATGTACTTAAATTAGGAAACTGTTATAATGTACCTAGTTTGACTAGAAACATTATCTCTATATCAGAGTTTAATCTGTTGCGGATATACCTTTATATTCTAGAACACTAAAGTGTTTCATTTTATAAAGATGATATTGAGATAAACACATTAGATGTGAATAACAGTATTTATATTTTGAATATAAATGAATTTCAAACGTATGACATGACAGACAAATAGCTCAAACTGAATTAATCAGATAAGACTTATTTGTGGCATTGTTGTCTGGGACACATTAAACAAGACTCGTATATCCACACTTTCGAAGAGTGGGTACTAGGACAGATTTGATACTAATCAAATAATGTCTACGAATCTAGTTTATTAGGCAAAATGCCTAAAACGCCTTTTACTTGGTGAAAGTGCAAGTGCCACCGATCTGTTAGCCTTCGTTCATAGTGACGTAAGTGGGCCCATGTCTAGCTAGGCTAGAGGTTGATATTAACAATTCGTAACCTTTACGGATGTAGCATCACATTATGGTTATATGTTTCTTTTGAAACACGAATCGGAAACTTTTGATAAATTCAAAGAGTTTCGACACGAAGTAGACAAACAGATCGGCAAAAGTATTAAAACATCACGATTGGACCGTGATGAAAATACTTAAGAAATAAATTTCTCAATTACTTGAAAGAGTATGATATTCTTTCACAGTGGACTCCTCCCGGAACACCTCAATTGAGCGGTGTGTCCAAACGGAGAAACCGAATATTGTTGGACATGATAAGGTTAATCATTAGTCGCTCTGAGCTACCATTTTCCTTCTAGGGATACGCATTAAACAGTGCAAAACTTATTTTGAATAAGGTTCCATAAAAATCTGTTTGACATACTTAATATTAGATATGAACAGGAAAGAAACCGGGTTTTCTCATTCCTGAAGATTTGGGTATGCTGGGCATATGTTGGATGATACCAAACTAAAACCCAAATCGGATAAGTGCCTAATTTGTGGGTTATCCTAGGGTAACCAAAGTATAAGTACTTATACATCTCACAAGAGAACAATTTAATTGTTGCTCGCCATGCGGTTTTCCTAAGAGGAATACCTATATGCAGTGGTAAGTGGGAGGAAAGTAAAACTCGATGAAAATCAGAGTAATACTATTCAAGGCACCGATTCCTTAATGGAACATAAAAAGTTCATCAAGGATGAAACTATACCAATAATCTTCGAATACACAAGAACCGCGTTAGTCGGAGAGAGTCAGAAAACAACCTGAGAGGTATGGGTTTCTGATCTCACCTCATAAAGATGTCAATCTTATTGAGGAATACGAACTGACTACGTATGAGGAAGTGATACAAGGTATCGACTCCCTATTATGGCAAAGTGCCATGAAGTCCGAAATGGATTCCATGTATACCAACTATGTTTAGACACTAGTTGATGTACTGGAAGGCATTGTGCCTAGGGGCGTGCATCGGTCAGTTCGGTCGGTTAATCCTTGATTTTTTAATCGTAACCGAAATTTTCGGTTAAATAAAAGTGTGACCGATTTAACCAATTTATGACAATAACCATTAACCAATTAACCATTATATTTCGGTCGGTTATGGTTAATTCGGTTATTAACCAATCTAATAAATTAAAATTTAATATTTTTTATAATTTTTAATTTGTAAAATTATATATGATGTAGGTCGGTTCTATCAGTTTTTTCGGAACGTTTCACTTTCAACCAGTCGAACCACTGACACATCAAATTTTTTGGATCACTAATTCGATCAAATATCTGATTCTAAAAATACCGATTCTAACTAAGATTTGATTAAATATATTTATATTTAATTGCATGCGAGAGAAATATTTTTAGAAATTTTAAGGGTCAAGAATCCACCACGATGTAAAATCTACACATTTGAAATTTTATGTATTTTTACCTTTAAATTCTTGAGAGAAATTAAAAAGAGTCAAAACCAAGTTGTTAATGCAGCTTGTCATTTGAATTTTATCAATTTTATTTTCGGGTAGTATTAATCAATATAACTACAACCAATTGAGAATTTACATGCAGACTATCTTAACTCTAAAAAATTAAAGGATTCGCATGCGCTAATATATATATATATATAGTTTAATTTTGGTTAATCGATCGGTTCGGTTATACGAATCTCATAACCGTAACCGAACCGAATAACCAAAAAAGTTAAAAATTTTAACCGCAATAACCGATTTAACCGATCCGTAATAAAAAAATGGGTCGGAACGGTTCGGTTAATCGGTTAAAACCGATTAATGCACACCCCTAATTGTGCCTATTGGTACTATATAAGTCTTCAAGGAAGACATACATGGATGGCAACATACCAACGTACTGAGCTAAGCTTGTAGCGAAAAAGGTATCGTTATCTACATTGTGTCGATTACGACGAAACTTTTTACTCGTTGCTATGGTTAAATCCATTTGGATAATGCTTGCTAATGCTGCATGTTTCATTTATGAAATATGGCAGCTGAACGTCAAAATCACTTTCCTTAAACGGAAACCTTTTGGAGGATGTTTATAACATCCTGACGGTTTTGTCGTACCCAACCGAGCAAACAAGGTTTGCAAGTTAAATCGATCCATTTATCGGGATTGAAGCAAGCATTGAGTTCTTGGAACTATCGTTTTGATATAATCATAATGGTATATGATTTAATTCAAAACGAATATGATTCTTGTGTATATAAGGAGGTTAGTGGGAGCGCACTGACAATGATTGTCCTAAATAATGATGATATATCATTTCTTGGAAATGATATTCCAATAATACAATCGGTGAAAGCTTGACTTTCATGAAAATTCTCCGTAGAATTCTTGGGAGAGACAACCTTTATTCTAGGAATAAGGATCTACTGGGATATATCTAAAAGTTATTGACACTCTCTGAGTACACGCACATTGAAAGAAATGTACGCGACCTGGTGTCTCATATGCTTTGAGCATATGGAGTCACAATCAGGCCAATCCAAGTGATAGTCACTGGATTGATGTTAAGAACATCTTTATGTATCTTATAAGATCTAAAGATGCTTTCTTATGTTATGGAGAAAGAGAACTTGAAGTGACTGGGTTCACTGCTGCAAGTTTCCTAACCGATAATAACGACTGTAAGTCTCAATAAAGACACTATATAGTTTGAATAACGGAACAGTGAGCTGGAAATCTTCCAAGCAAGATACTGTTGCCGAATAAACAACAAAAGCGGAATATTGTTGCAGCTGAGGCAGCAATAGAAGCGATTTGGATCTATAATAATCCTAATTAGATTATGAGTAGTTCTGTTAGCAGCTTAGCTAGGCTACAGCACAGGCTAAAGAATTAATGGTCTCATCAACGATCTAAGTATATACTTTAACTATTCATCTGATTCGTTCGGATCATACATCGTGGCGATGTGATGATCGAATAAATCGCATCAGATGATAACATTGCAAATCCGCTGACGAAATCACTTTCTCAGCAGAAGTTTGAGCGACCCGTACATAGTTCAAGTGTAAGACACTTGAGTGATTGGCTATAGGCCAAGTGGGAGATTGTTGGACAATTATGACCCATAGCATCACTATTTGTACAGAACATGATATTGTTGTACAAATTAACTATGTGACTAAGGAAATTGCTCTTTTATCATTTGTAATTAGATTACCGGGATAAATAAATGATAAAAGTCCATATGATTAGTTCCGGATTGATAAGATATGAGACAGTATCAATCCATGAAATTTTAATCATTAAAACATCCCTAGTCGGAGTATTATCGAGATTGGACATCGATAATACGGAATAGACTAGTATTGCACTTGTGCGTGTTATGGGAGCATAACGACATAGTTCTCATATATTTGGGTATTGGATACTCATGCAAGTGTAATTAGAGGTTGTGTTTACCGATGGTACGGAAACAGCTTCGCTCTGGATAGACCCCTCGGAATTCCATTGGTAGTATGACTATTTGTCTATGTGTGCATAAAATATAAAAATTTAAATTTAAATGAAAATAAATATTTTGCAAGGGTTTCCTCCATGCTAGCGCTAAATTTATCGTCTTCAGCCAGACGTGACTGAAGTCCATCTGTCAAGGAGGTCTCAGCGTGGTTTTGGATGTCCGATTAGAGTCAATCCCATGAGCATTGCTTTTGAAGGGTCTCTTCCAACAGTAAAGTGGGAAAAAGAATTTTTTCTCATTCAGTGCTTATGCCACCTTTTTAAACTCTATTGCTCCAGTGGTTACTGAAAAGAAAGAAAGAAAATCAAGAGGTCGTATGGTGCTTGACTTTGAAAGGGATTTCCATTCTATCAAGATTTTGGACGGTGTCTTTAATTTGTACTCCCCAAAACAGTGATGTTTCTCTTGATTGCATGAGATCTTCAATGTGGTCAGACATTTGCTCCTCCATTTGTTTTGTTTCTTGCTCCACATTTTCTTCACATATGTATTTTAAGATTTCTTTGTTCACCTCTTCATCTGTCATCTGTGAAATGCATGTTTCATATGTGTCAACCTGAGGATTTAAATATGTGTTTAATTGTAGGTCTTTATCCTCTGTGGTTGGTATGAATTGTTCGGGTAGCTCTTCTTCAAACATCAGTACAATGCATGCTCCAAGGTCTTCATTTTGAAGATACATAGTTTCATCCTCACTTGTAGTTGGTACAGATAGCTCTGCTACTTGTTCCTCATTAGAGTCTGGTGAATAATAAAGATAAAATTGAGATTCTGCTGGTTCGGGCTCCTGAATTGATACCTCTGATTCTTGTTATTTCTCAGCCTCTTCCTCTGTTAAAGTGTCATCGTGAAATGCTTGGTATTTGAAGGCTTCGTCAGTGTTATTTGAATTTGTTCCATGTGATATGTTGTTCTATTTTTCTTGGATATGTCTCGTTTGAACTGTTAGTCTCTGAAGTATTTCATCAATCTTTTCGTTTCTTTTCTTGAGTATGTCCACCATCTCTCTTATCATATGTTTTTCCTCTGGTGAATACCGTTCTGGTTCTTGATGAAGATCGTAGGTGGATGGTGGATAATATGGAGAATAAGATTCAGTGAAATATGTCGGTTCATCATACTATGAAGGATTCTGATAGTTCTGCCACCCTGAATTATAATTGTACTCGCAATGATTGCTAGGGTGGTTACCATTACATATCTCACATCTGATCATTGTGTTCTCAAATGGTTGAGCAAATGTTGTGTTGAATGGTTTTGACATCCATGGATAGTTGTTGGGCTGGACAATAGGCCTCAGAAAACTGGACTGTTGCTCCCTGATTTTGGGTGTATCTTCAACTCGTAAAACTTGTAATTCTTTTATCACCCAATAGTGATCCATTTTTCAACCACCTGAAAAATAAAATAATGAAATAAAAATTACATATAAAAGTAAAGAAAATTAGATACAAGTAAAATAGATAGCTTCAAAATTGATAACTCAAGAAAAATAAGTCCCTGACAACGGCGCCAAGAACTTGATCGGCGTGATCACACACGTATAATGTAAGCGCACGTATCGTTCAAGTAATATAAAAATATCGATCCCACGAGGACTTAATTTCTAATGTTGTTATTAATTATTGATACTATTTATTTACACGTATCTAATTAAAGGGAGAAAAGAATGATTGCTTGATTGGTTGGTTGAATGTGGATTTACTAAATAAAATATATAAATAAACATGCAAGACACTTTCTTTTAGGTTTTCATGGAGAAATCCCTCAAAGAAAGCATGAAAATTTTACAAAGTTTAGCTTTGTATTTATAGGCAAATCTAAAGGCTTCCACCAATTGCTCCACCAAACATGGCACCAAATATGACATCAAACATGACACCAAATCCTCCACCAAACATGCAAGCATGTTTGGTGGAAGTTTGACAATTTTCATTTTTAATTTTATTATAATTTTTTTATTTTGAAAATGACTTTAATAATTATACATAACACACTTTTGGATGTTTTATCAATTTCGGTCTTGGAAATTTCAGAATTCGAAATTACTATGAACTTAAAAGTTGTAGATATTTGAGTCTTCTTTAATCTGGAACTTGAATCACCTCGATCTGATATCGGAGTAACAAGTTATGGCCACAATACGATAATTACGCAAAGTTGGAATTTCCGAAATTGTATTCGGTAGAACGTCATTTCAAGCTTCCAATCTCCAAAATCAAAATGTCAATCCAGTTTTTGCCCTTATTTGTTCCATATTTCATCCTGATTGATTCCATTAAGTCCCGATTTTATTTTATCTATAAAATAAACTAAAACATATCAAAACGTTCATAAAACTCGAGAAACTGTACGGAATATTAAGTAAAAGGAGCAGTAAATAATGATATATTTTCCGCTCATCATATGCTAGATTTCCGACAGTGGTATCAGAGCCTAAGTTAATTTGCATGCTTTTGATATGATTTATACATATTATAATTATTATGTTTAAATTTATGGGGCGTAATTAAGTTGAGATTAACATAAATTTGATTTAATTGAGATTTAAATCAGATAAAATTAAATTTAAAATATATACATAAACCACGGCACTGGTGAGAACAGTGCCGTGGGTTGACCACCAGCAGATGCTGCCTGCTGGTGGCCCAAAAAATAAGGATGTAATGAAAGGAAAAGCTGCTAATGTCAGCATGACATCAGCAACTGATTTGTTTAAATAAAAAAAAATTATGTATAATAATTTAAATTTTAAAATAAATTTGATTTATATTAAAATTTAATTAAAGAATTTAATTTTATTTCAATTAATGTATCCTAATACAATTAAAATTTATTAAGAAATAAAATTCTAATTGGATTATGAATTTATCTCTAAAATAAATTCAAATTAAGTAACCTAATAAGATTAGGATACAAATTAAATTTGAATGATTTCTAATTAGATTAAAAATCTAGAATTCAAATTTAAATAGGATACATTTAATCTCAAATAAAGGAAATTGTTTCCTATTAGAATAATGATTCTAATTATGGAATTTTAATGAAGATTAAAATTATATTATAATAAGATTAGGATAAAATATTTAAGTCCCATAAATAATTAAATATAATAAAATAATAGGATTATTACGTTTCACTACTAAAGTTATGATCAAATAACAATTGGGTACTATGAATATTAACATATTACATTTTACTACTAAACTTATAAAAATTTAACATTTTACTACTTTTCCATCCAAACCGTTAGTTGACCGTTAGTTGACCATGACATCATATTGACATCCTAAGGATAAAAGAGTCTTAACACACACATTATTATAAATTATAAATATTATAATCAACGGTGGTAATCGTACGGCTGAATATTGGAAATAATGAGCAATGCGATCATTGTTACTTACGAGTTTTCATAGGAGCTACTCTTGAGCTCAGATGAGTTCTCTTTTTAGCTCAGTTATAGCTCCTCTTTGAGTTAGATTTAGCTCTTTATTTCATAGATTTATTGAGTTATATCTCTTCGGAGTTAGTTCGGAATTTTTGAGTATATCTCTTTTATTGTTATACTTTAAAGTATTTTGGTTATTATGAGAATTTTAATTATTAAATATTTGGTAAATTAAATTCTTATTTTATTGGGTTATATGGATAATTTAGAGATTGAAGTATTTTTATAAATGTGATTGTTGATTGTATTCTTTTATTGTTATATATAAGATTTAGATATGTTTTTTAAAGGGTATAATTATAATTTTCACTTTTATTTTATTTGGAGGATAAAACAGTCTTTTAAAGGTCAACTGACGGTCAACTAACGGTTTGGATGAAAAAGTAATAAAATGTTAAATTTTTATAAGTTTAGTAGTAAAATGTAATATGTTAATATTCATAGTACCCAATTGTTATTTGATCATAATTTTAGTAGTAAAACGTAAATAACCCTAAAATTATAAATTTATCCAATAAGATTGTATAATAAAATATTATGAATATTTTAAAGAAATTGTAATGAACTAAAATACATTAGATGTATAAATAAGAGACCTAATATAAATAGACTTGAAATTTAGCTGCTTGTTTGATTGATGCATGTCAAGCTGGTTCTGTCACAAGGGCGATAAGAGCCTAAGAAGTTTGGGTTTTAAGTGGGACCGTTATGACCCCTCCACTCTTTTGGGCATGTACTTAAACTTACAGACTATTATTATGTACCTAGTTTGACTAGGAATATTATTTCTGTATCTATGTTAGCCCAATGTGGGTATACTTTTGTATTTAGAAACACTGGGTGTTTTATGTATAAAAATGATATGGAAATTTGCACTGCTGATGTAAATAATGGTCTTTATATTTTGAATATAAATCAATCTCAAATATATAATGTAACAAACAAAAGGCTTAAAGTAAGTAACAAAGATGAAACTTATATGTGGCATTGTCGTCTGGGACATATAAACAAGACACGTATATCCACACTTTCGAATAGTTGGTACTTGGACGGATTTGATCCAAATTCATATGACGTCTGCGAATCTTGTTTATTAGGCAAAATGCCTAAAACACCTTTTAGCGGTAAAGGTGCACGTGCCACCGAACCGTTAGCCCTCGTTCATAGTGACATATGTGGGCCCATATCTAGCCAGGCTAGAGGTGGATATGAATACTTCGTAACCTTTACGGATGATGCATCGCGTTATGGTTATGTGTATCTTATGAGACACAAGTCGGAAACCTTTGAGAAATTCAAAGAGTTTCGACACGAAGTAGAAAAACAGACCGGCAAAAGTATTAAGACATTATGATCTGACCGTGGTGGCGAATACTTAAGCAATGAGTTTCTTGATTACTTGAAAGAATATGGTATTCTTTCACAGTGGACTCCTCCCGGAACACCGCAATTAAACGGTGTGTCCGAACGGAGAAACCAAACTTTGTTAGACATGGTAAGGTCTATGATGAGTCGCACAGAGCTACCTATTTCCTTCTGAAGATATGCATTGAACAGTGCAATACTTATTTTGAATAAGGTTTTGTCAAAGTCTGTTCAACAGACTCCGTATGAAATATGGACATGAAAGAAACCGGGTTTCTCATTCCTGAAGATTTGGGGTTGCTGGGCATACGTCAAACGTTTGGAAGGTACCAAACTATAACCCAAATCAGATAAATGCATATTTGTAGGATATCCTAGGGAAACCAAAGGATATTACTTCTATCACCCACAAGAGAACAAAGTATTTGTTGCTCTACATGCGGTTTTCTTTGAGAAGAAATTCCTAAATGCAGTGATAAGTGGGAGGAAAGTAGAACTCGATGAAAATCGGAGTGATACTGTTTCTGGCACAGAATCCTTAACGGAACATGAACAGTCCATCAAGGATGAGACTATACCACAATCTTCGAATACACAAGAACCGCGTAGGTCGGAGAGAGTCAGAAATTAACCTGAGAGGTATGAGTTTCTGATCTCACCTCATGTGGATATTAATTTTATTGAGGAAGACGAGCCGGCTACGTATAAGGAAGCGATACAAGGTATCGAATCCGGTTTATGGCAAGATGCCATGAATTCCGAAATGGATTCCATGTACACCAACTAAGTTTGGACACTGGTTGATGCACCAGAAGGCGTAAAGCCTATTGGTTGCAAATGGGTATTCAAGAGGAAGACCGACATGGATGGCAACATACAAACATACAAAGCTAGGCTTGTAGTGAAAGGGTATCATCAACGACATGGTGTCGATTACGACGAAACTTTTTCACCTGTTGCCATGATTAAATCCATTCAGATTATGCTTTCTATTGCTGCATATTTAGATTACGGGATATGACAGATGGACGTCAAAATCGTTTTCCTTAACGGAAACCTTTTGGAGGATGTTTATATGCAACAGCCTGATGGTTTTGTCGTACCAAGACTTGCAAACAAGGTTTGTAAGTTAAATCGATCCATTTATGGATTGAAGCAAGCATCGCGTTCTTGGAACCAACGTTTTGATGAGATCATAAAAGAATATGATTTCATTCAAAACGAGGATGATCCTTGTGTATATAAGAAGGTTAGTGGGAGCGCACTGATATTCATTGTCCTTTACGTTGATGATGTATTGCTTATTGCCAATGACATTCCCAAGTTAACATCGGTGAAAGCTTGACTTTCATTAAAATTCTCCATGAAGGATCTGGGAGAAGCAACCTTTATTCTAGGAATAAAGATCTACCGGGATAGATCTAGAAAGCTGCTTGGACTCTCCCAAAGCACGTACATTGACAAAGTGTTGAAGAGATTCAACATGGATCAGTCCAATAGGGGACTGTTGATAGTGTCACATGACGTCACTCTATCTAAGGACATGTGTCCTAAAAATCAAGATGAGAGAGACAACATGAGTCGGATACCGTTCGCCTCTGCAGTCGGATCGATCATGTATGCCATGATATGTACGCGACCTGATGTCTCGTATGCTTTGAGCAAGTGTAGTCGCTATCAGGCCGATCCAGGTGAAGCTCACTGGATGACGGTTAAGAATATCCTTAAGTATCTTAGACGAACTAAGGATGCTTTCTTAATCTATGGAGATGGAGAACTTGAGGTAACTGGGTATACCGATGCAAGTTTCCAAACCGACAAAGACGACTGCAAGTCGCAATCCGGGTACATATTTTGTTTGAACAACGGAGCAGTAAGCTGGAAATCTTCCAAGCAAGAGACTGTTGTCGATTCAACAACAGAAGTGGAGTATATTGCTGCAGCTGAAGCAGCAAAAGAGGCAGTTTGGATCCGTAAATTCGTAATGGGATTAGGAGTAATTTCGTTAGCAGCTGAGCCCGTTCCATTGTATTGTGACAATAACGGGGCTATAGCGCAGGCTAAGGAACCGCGGTCTCATCAACGATCCAAGCATGTTCTTCGACGTTTCCATCTGATTCGTGAGATCATACATCGTGGTGATGTGAAGATCGAGAAGGTCGCATCAGAGGACAATATTGCAGATCCGCTGACGAAAGCTATTCCTCAGCAAAAGTTTGAGCGACATGTAGATAGTCCAGATGTTAGATGCTTGAGTGACTGGCTATAGGCCAAGTGGGAGATTGTTGGACAATTATGACCCATAACGTCACTATTTATAAAAGACATTTTGGTTTTTGTACAAATTAACTATGTGACAATGGAAATTACATTTTATAATTTGATTACTTAAATATATAAATGATAAAAGTCCTTATGATTAGTTCCAGATTATTAGATATGAGACAATATCAATCTATAAAGGTTTAATAATTAAATATCTCTAGTCGTAGTATTATCGAGACTGGACATCGATAATGCGGAATAGACTAGTATTGCACTTGTGCGTGTTATGGAAGCGTAACAACATAGTTCTCGTATATTTAAGTATTGGATACTTATGCAAGTGTGATAGGAGGTTGTGTTTACCGATGGTACGGAAACAGCTTCGCTCTGGATAGACCCCGCAGAATCACATTGGTAGTATGACTATGTGTCTATGGGAATCTGCATCAGGGTAGGTGTATTTGGTCTTAACCTAAGACTTGCATCGCTAGTACTTGCGACAATCAATACGCTTTGGTTTTGGTCATCCAGGACTTTAATAGGTTCTGTGTACGCCTCTTCTGGGTTTATTGAGAATCGTAGTGTATTGGGTGTGATGTCAAGATGGAAGTATCACTTCAGTCATATGGAGATGATGATCACGCAGGGATACAGAACTGGTACTCTAATTGGTTGCAACCATCGGGATAATATGACATGGTCATGATTATCCGATTAAAGAGACTAGTTGCTTGTGATCTGATATATGCTTCGTATGGGGCATACACTATTCCAGCCTCAGGCCTTGCATGTGACATCCGATATTGAATCGCAATACGCAATACTACGTATACTACGCCTGACATAGATTATATATTCATTTAAGAATATTTCTGGAGAATTGGGAAAGCACGGTGCTTTGCTAGAAGCCAACCATGTCTCGTAAATCGGTAAAAATGTAGTACGAGGTACGTACGTGTTCGGATAGTCCGACGACCGGATTTACTGCCAACATATCCATGGATCTCATGGGTCGCGTCCCGAAGATTCACCGATGACGTATGATTCAAACATAATTAATCTGAGATTAATTACGGAGAGATTTTATCTGAGATAAAATACTATTTGAAGAGAGAGAACGATTAATTTGGAATTAATCGAAAAAATAATATATTCTATATATTATATGAAATTAGATTTCATGACGGAATTAAAATTATATTTTAATTCGGGCGAGCGAATTAATTTAGAATCAATTCGCGAGCAACGTGAATAGTAATTTTGCTAGGCAAAATTATTTAATTAAATTTGATTTAATTACGTCGCAACGGAAAATTCGGTAATTCGAAATTAGCGAATCCGAGCCCGGGATGTGTTGCGGGCCCACTCAAATTTTGAATCAAGTGGGGCCCACAAGTCACATCGCTAGTCACATCATTAGTCACTTTAAGTGATGGAAGTCTTGTCACCTTTTTGGTGATTGACATCTAGTCATTTTGAGTGATGGGAGTAGTTGAGAGACTTTAATGCAATTTTCCCTCCAATTTTAATTAAGCTTTTTGGAAAAGCATATACCAAAAATTGTGTGAGACTTTTGGCATAAGTTTTTGAGAAAAACAAAACACAAATTAGAAAAGCTCTCTCTCTCTCTCCATCTCTCTTGGCCGAATTCTTCAAGAACTAAATGGAAGATTTTGTTGCAAAATTTTCCTTAGCTAGCACTTAAAGTAACATACAAAGGTGATAGGGAAACCAACCATTGAGCTTGGAATCAACATCAAAGCTTGGAGCTTGGATTTCACATTCAAATGAAAGCTTGGAGATTTTTCTTAAGGAGCAAAAGTTTTGTTCTACGCACATCCAAAATCCGATCTTTGTAATTATGTTTCCGCCGTACTTCATTATGTATTCTCACATTATTTCTTGCTTAAATTGATCTTGGGACACTTTAGAAACCTAACAAATTTAAGTCCATGGCCCTGGCGAGTTCTGAAAGGAGTTTCAGAAACTCTATATATATATTATCAACTTAAGTCAATGTTCTAATAGCCATGATTTAATAGAGTAGACATTTTCCATACTCTAGAGTTGCTGGCGAGATATGTATGAGGCGAAATGATTGAATCATACGGTAATCGTATACTGAATAGGTTTCACTAAATTTAGTATTATTTCTTAATTGGGGGCCATGATGCATTGCTAGATGCCACTCTTGACCTATGTAAATTAGTTTTTTAATTAAAGAGTTAATTGAGGATAAATTAATTAGATTAATTTATCGAGACTTATGAAGTCTATAACTCTCTCCATTGCCAACATAAGAAAGAACCTAATGGGTCATACACTTTAAAGTATTGAGGAGTTAATGATAAATTATGTAGATTTAAGTTTTAGGACTTAAATGTTAAGTTCTTAAACTTTGGGGTAAATTCATAGTTTTAGAAATTATGGATAAAAATGGAATTTTGAAAATTTTAGGACCAATGTGCAAATCTGGAAATTAGGGACTGTTTCATAATTTTCAAAAGTACATGAGTCATTTTGTAATTTCCAAAAGTATAAGGGCTGAAATATAATTAAGCAAAGTATTTGTATTAAATTATAATTTCAGATTTATAGTATTCTAATTTGATTAGAATTGATAAATTTTATTTAATTAATTTAATTAAATAAAATAAGATAATGATTGTTTATTTAGGATGGATTAAAATTCCTATTTGATTAGGATTAAATCTTATCCTATTAATTCTAATTTGATTGGAATTAAAACAACTCAAAACAAAGCATATAAATTAACTCTTTTTCCATTAACTTTAAAACAATAAAATTGAAAAGAAACTTTGACAATTTTGAGAGAGGTTCACGTGAGAAAGAAGAGAATTAAAGGAAAAATTTTGAAAAAATTCTTTATATTCTCAATATTCCATAAATCCTAAAACAAGTCTATTTTCTTAAGCTAGCACCAAAGAAAATGCACTTACATAATATTGGATTTGAGCAATCCAAAAATCCTTAACTCTCTGCTTTGTGTGGATACCGTTGGGGGCCAAATGTGTGGGTGACTCTGAAGAATTTACGGGAACGGAACGATGATTACTTAAAGATTTAAGGTACGTTTTATTTATGTTTCATAAATAAATATTATCATGAAGCATGAAAAATTAATAACGAACTTGAATTGGAAATTTATGTTTAAAATTGAAAAATTTTAATTTTCCGCCGCATATTGTATGCTAGATTTCCAACAATATTCAGAAAAGCTCCCTCACTTTTGACTTATTTTCAGTATACTCCCAATTTGTAAATATTCAATAATACAAGGACCAAAGCCAAAATAAATTAAATTTAACTGCATACTGCAATATATTAACCAACGTCAAATAAATGAAATTTTACTTCTACAGACAGCGAGTGAAGGATGAACGGCGATAACGCGTTTTCTCCCGGTGCCGATTCGCTGTCACCGAACCCTAACCTCGATATCTTGGTAAGTCACCTTTCGATTCTCCTCTAGTTCCGCTCTGTAATTGCTCTGAACTCCAATCTTTTCATCTGTGAGATTGTAATTGCTTGCTTTGTTTCCATGATTTTGTGTTTGTGTTTGAATTTGTGAAATATTTGAAAATTTATTTAAAGGAATGCTTATACTGAAATTTTTATTTTTTCCCTTTTGTTAGTGTTTGAATGCTGTTTTATGAAGTATTATTTAATTTTTTATTAGCTGAAAGTGTTCTAACCTAAGGACTTTTCCTTTTTGGATTGACGATTAAGATTTTGTAAGGCACGTGCGAGCTAGTTGAGTGACTGCTGAGTAATTTAGGAACTTTAGTTCTAGTTGAAGGTGCTGTTTTTCAATTTTTTTTTTTTTTAATTTTGTTTTCCTAATATGAATATCTGACTCCGCTGGGCCGGTTTTTGATATGTGTAATTACATGCAAGTCAGATTTTGTAGCTATTTTGACAAAATGGAATGGTGATTGGTGAATGATAAAAAAGAATGAAATATTCCTTGGATTTATACTAGTCTAAAGTATTCGGTAAACGCTCACTTTTACTTGGCAGCTAATGTTAACCTACTTATACTTGACAATGAGTGATTCCATTCTACAACACAAAGTTAAGTTTCTTTATGTCACCTTGGAATGGTGATCACAGGACTTAGGATTGCTTAAGGTTATCCAAATTCACTTTAATGAGGACAGGCTTTGTTGGGTAGGCTGCAAGAATTGAGAAGTTCAATAGATTATGGTTTGGGATTGGCATATTATGGTAATATAACTTCACCCTGTTTGGATTTGTGTTGTTTTGAGTGTTTGCGTTTTAAAGGCACTCTCTTCATCCTATGCACTTTTTCTATAATATATCTTACATAAAATTGAGTTACTTGCTTGAATTATAATTTTAATATGCGAATTTCTATTTTTGTCTCTTATTTGTATGGTTGGCAATGGGATGGGACGGGCCAAGATTTTTCATTCCTGGTCCCGTCCCATTTATACAACTAGACAAAAAATATTTCGATCCCACCCTATTATTTTTTCCAAGGCAAAAAATGTCTCTAACCATGTCGCATCCCATCCCATCCCATACCACTTAATCCCTGCACCGCTTGTCCTGTCTCGTCACGCTTGAAATTTATGGTCATTTTTTTATCCCATCCCGTTTTCAAATCTGGCCATAAAAATATGTCATAAATACCACGGGATCCCCTTGTGACGAGGAAAATTGCCAACCTTACTTATTTGTTAGTAAATAATGTAAAAAATTAAAGAGATCACTATGGAACCTTTGATTATATATTGATGAGAACCTTTAATCGTATGCAAAAATTCATAAACCTAATTGATACAAAACTCAAACTTAAGAAATTTAGAAAACTAGCCTAAACAGTAATGTTCGAATGAAATAAAAAAATAATTAACCCTGCTTTCTTCTTAACACTGTTCCTTTAAGTGTAATAGCTAACTAATAAAGTTTCACTCACCACCTTGGAGTGAGCAGTGCTAGGACTTACATTGGTGTAAGGTTATCCAGAGTCAATTCCATGAGGATTAAGCATTGCTTTGTAGGCTAGGGTTATTGAGGATTTTGATAAATGTTGCTATTTTGATATGTATCGGTTGAGGATTAGGGTATTATGAGAATGGCTTCAGTGCAATCACTTATGTGGTTATAGGCTGGGGATTAGTATGAAAGGACCTTTTCTTTTTCTTCCTATTTTTTCTCTTTTTATTGGGACCTTGAGTTTCAAAGCTCATGACTAATTTGTTACTTCATATACGTTATTGATATGCTCTTGAAGTTGCTCTCTGCATAACTCAATAGTTATTGATTTTTTTTTTCTTTTTTTCTCATTTCAGATAGAAGAAGGCTCACAAAATAGTGAGCAACTGTTTGAGGATGAATGCAATGAACTTGAGATTGAAGGTAGTGACCTAGGGATTGATAGCAATGATCTTGACCTTGAAGGTAATGACCTTGATATTGAAGGCAATGAACTCGAGATAGAAAGTGATGGCCTTGAGATTGAAGGCAATGACTTTGAGAATGACAGCAAGCAAATCCTTGACATTGAAGTTAATGACCATGGTAATGATAGAGATGATAGAATTGTAGTTGATGCTCAACATACATCTCCAGGGAATGGATATTCCCCTCCAGTTGTCGGCATGGAGTTTGAATCTTATGATGACGCTTATAATTATTATAATTGTTATGCTAAGGAACTAGGATTCGCTATCAGGGTGAAATCATCATGGACAAAGCGTAACAGCAAAGAGAAACGTGGTGCAGTACTTTGCTGTAACTGTGAGGGTTTTAAAACGATTAAAGAAGCAAACAGTCGTCGGAAGGAAACAAGAACTGGCTGTCTTGCCATGATAAGGTTGAGATTAGTGGAATCTAACAGGTGGAGGGTGGATGAAGTCAGGCTTGAGCACAATCACTTATTTGATCCTGAAAGGGCACAAAACTCGAAGTCACATAAGAAGATGGAGGCTGGGAGTAAAAGGAAGGTGGAGCCAACTGTTGATGTAGAGGTACGGACAATTAAGCTGTATCGAACGCCTGTATTGGATTCAGTGGGTCATGGAAGCTCATATTCGAATGAAGAGGAAATCACAGATCATGTAGACCAGTCCAAACGCTTGAAGCTTAAACAAGGTGATGCACATGTCATATATAATTATTTCTCTCGGGTTCAGCTGACTGATCCAAATTTTGTGTACTTGATGGATCTCAATGATGAAGGGTATTTGAGGAATGTGTTTTGGATAGATTCTCGGTCTAGGGCTGCATATGTTTTTTTTGGTGACGTGGTTGCATTTGACACAACTTGCTTGACAAATAAATATGAGATTCCACTCATAGCATTTGTTGGAGTGAATCATCATGGGCAGTCTGTTTTGTTGGGTTGTGGTATGCTTGCAGATGAGACATTTGAAACATATATTTGGTTATTTAGGGCATGGCTCACTTGTATGTTAAGTCGCCCTCCACAAACTATCTTGACCGGCCAGTGCAAGGTTATGCAAAGCGCAATTGCAGAGGTTTTTCCTAGGGCTCACCATCGTCTTTGTTTGTCGCATGTTGTGCAAAGCATTCTTCAAAAGGTGGGAGAGTTGCTGGATTCTGAGGCTTTTCAGATTGCATTGTACAGGACTGTATATGACTCTATAAAGGTGGATGAATTTGAAATAGCATGGAAAGGTATGATCCAGCATTTTGGAATTGCAGATCTTGACTGGCTCCAAGAATTGTATGAAGATCGAGAAAGATGGGCTCCAGTTTACTCAAAAGACACATTTTTCGCTGGAATGTCTACTTTTCAGAAGGGAGAATCCATGATTCCATTTTTTGATGGTTATGTGAATCAGCAAACTTCTTTGAAAGAATTTTTTGACATGTATGAATTGGTCCAGCAAAAGAAACGACAAAAGGAAGCACTTGATGATTTTGAGACAAGAAATTCAAGTCCCATGCTGAACACACAGAGCTATTATGAGTTGCAGCTTTCTAAAGTGTACACGAATGAGATATTCAGGAAGTTCCAAGATGAGGTGGTGATGATGTCCGCTTGCTTTAGCATAACACAAGTTCATACTAATGGGCAACTTGTAACATACATTATTAAAGAGCGTCTCAGTGAGGGAAATCCTACAAATGTTAGGAACATTGAAGTCATGTTCGATAAACCTGGAGCAGAAGTTCGTTGCATTTGCAGCTGCTTTAACTTCAATGGGTATCTATGCTGGCATGCCTTGTGTATTCTTAATTACTGTGGCGTTGAGGAAATTCCATTTCAGTATATTCTGCCGCGATGGAGGAAGGATTTCAAGCGCCTGTATCTACCAGATCATGGGTCCAATAATATTGATATCACAAACCCAGTTCAGTGGTTCGATCATTTGCACAGACGAGCAATGCAAGTTGTCGCGGAAGGAATGATCTCACAAGATCATCATATGATCGCTTGGCAAGCGTTTAAAGAATCTCTGAATAAGGTCCGTCTTGTAGCAGCAGATAAGCATGTCTAATATCAAGATAGCAATGTATATAACTCTTTATAGCATTTAGATGTCTGCCTTTTGCATGTAACGACGTCTTTAATCTGTATGTAAACTTGCTGCAAACTTTGTGCTTTAGATTATTATATCACAATAACGAGAATGGCAAATATATTGCAAATTTAACCATAAAAAACATACCAGAATTCAGATATCTTTTTGCAGCTGAAAGTTGTTATCATTCCCTAATTTTTTTTTTCCTCGGAAACCGGTTTCTTTCTTCTTCTTCCTTTTTATATTTTTAAAGAAATTCAAATATCCATTAAAAGATCAAAACGATCAATATTACCGATTTCTTTCTTATTCTTTCTACTGTTGATTAAAGAGAGGTGGAAGAAATTGTAACATCCCCAATCTGGGAGATGCTACCGGTAGGGAATAGGTCGTACTATCCCCTGAGCCTCTGACTTTCTAATAATACTAAACTCATCTGATGTATAAACTCACGCACGGGACCGTTGCCCAACTTAAGTCATGAATGCATAATGCTTTACAAACTTAATACTCAAACTCACTATACATTGTGACTTTTGTAATGAACACTTATAACTCTTTGTATGCGTATTCTTTACTAAACAAACTACATGTTACATGATGCTCTCTGACATTGTCTGAACTAAACTCTGACTCGACCTGGTGGACCAAACCCTCTAGCGACTGACATAAGTATTCATCCTCTCGAGCTCGTCCTCCGGGAAACTAAGGTCCTTTCAGAAAATAACTTTATATGAAAACCCTTTTGCTTATCTGAAAACTCTGAACTATTTTCAGAAAATCTCGTCTAGAATCTCTTTTATAAACTTATCTTTTCTAAAATATGCTTTTGAAAGTCTGGTTCTGTAAACTTATATCTGAAGGATCTGTTCTGAAATGTCTATTTTCTGAAAACTGTTTCTAAAATCTGATATTACTGTTTTCTAAAAAAAAATTGATATCTGAAAACTGATATTCGTCTCTGAAAAACTTGACGTATGGGGGCGTTACGTATCGTCGTTCCCCCATACGCCTAACTAGAGCCAGAAGTGTAAATCCATGACTTTGGGGCGTTACGTATCGCCGTCCCCCAAAGCATGCCACTCATATCCCTAAAACTAGTGGTCTTAGGGCTTTACGTATCGTCGTCCCCCAAGCCACCAAACTAGAACTGGGGGTGCAGATCTATGTTACCCTCAAATCTCTGAATCTATGATCTAGGGGCATCTATCATCCCTAGTCCTGAACTAGGATCTGGGGGCGTTATGTATCGCCGTCCCCCACTGATGCGGAACTTGCTGGTGACGCCTTATGATAGTGGCGGAGCCGCATCTCTCGGTGATAATCTAGAATTAGCAAAATTCGTTAGTGTCAAGGTTGCAAATTTATATCCTTACTTAACAAAATTTATTCATTATTCATGATAACTCATCCGCGCTATGTTACTAACATTTTAGGGTGGTCTAACATTTCGAGGATCTCACAAGCTACTTCACAAAACTCCATATTCTGTCATCTTTCCAGAAATTTCAGTGCACCAACACTGACTTTGAATGCGCTTAATCGGGGTTGAATATGAGGCTGAAATTTTCATAGAATACTCGCTTATGTGTCTATTTTATGTTGGCTTTTATGGATCGTGATTTTGATTCCTAGAACTCAAGTTGTGGACTGAAGTTCAGGGGCTACGCAACTGAAAAAACTAGGCCTTGATTTTAAAAATTCGGTATGGTCTCATCTTAAGTCCAAAAATCCTGATTTTTGGATATTTTACTCTCCTATGTGTCTAGTTTAAATGTGTTTTAAAGGATCTTAATTTTGTTTCCTAAAACTCGAGTTATAACCGATTATCTAGGCGTTGTTCAGAATTTAACAGAATCAGATCCTAAAACAGGACATCCCACTTTCGTAATTTTCCATAACGTCATCCAATATCGAAAAATTCTGAAATTTTAATATGTTAATCCTTAATGAGTCTAGTTTCGGTTGAATTTTACAGTTTATATATTGGAGACCTAAAACTCAAGTTATAAACAATGTATGAGAATTTGTCCAGATTGCACTGGAATTGAAATCACTGCCTATTCTCACAAACTCATACCTCTATTTAATCCACTTAATTCAGCCATAGTTCCCATGAATTTAAACACAACAATAACACAACTCCTTTCATCTCATCAATCCAACACAAACCATCATCAATTCACAAAGCATAATTTCCTCAACATATTCATTAACATATGAACCTCATTTTATGTTTACACTATCATACGACTCCCAAAACAGAAGCTAACAACCCATTTAAAGTCAATTTAACAATCCCAAATTCTAGGGTTTATAAGGAGCGAATTGGGGCTTTATATTCTTTATTCAAAATTGAAAAATTGAGAAGATAGGAAGAGAATTGAAGCTTACTTGACCAAGAAAACTTGAGAGGTCATCACCATTCCTTCATTGTTTTCATGGAAATGAAGAAAAATTTGAAGATTCCCCCCCCACTTCAAGCTCACGTTTTTCACCTCTTAAGGGATGCATAAATAGTGCCTTATTTATAGGCAAGGTGGCTGATTTTTTGTGATAAAAGGAGTGGTTGAGATTTTGCCACATGTTCCATTTCTAGTCACTTCTCGAAATTACTGTAGCAGTTACGGAAATCATGCTTTGTGACCTATTTCGGGTTCGAATTTGGAAAAATATTCAACACATAAATTGTAGGTCTCGATCTTAGCTTTCCATCAATATAAAATTCATAAAAATTGGAGTTCGTATGAGAAACTTATGGCCAAAATACTATGGGCTGTCTGGAGTGAAAAATCGTACCGTCTCGTATTGGAATCTCGAAAAATATCGATTATCCCAAAAATTATTTCATGAGCGTATATGTGTCCCACATAACTATATTATGTAACATTCGTCTCAGGATGAAACAGTAGTCGAGATCACTGGTCGATGAGATTATCGGTCGTTACAAAAATTTTCAAGTTTACAGGTAGAATGACATTTTTAAGGCTTTTTGTACTTGTTCACTTTCTATTGTTTCCTAAAAAAAAAAAAAACAGTATCATTTGAATCGATTAATGTTCAATTGTTGTCAATAATCTACAATAATTTGATGATAGTTCTCATTCGTAAATTATTAATTTGATTACAAAGAAAAATGGTAATTTTTTTAATAATTTCAACTTCAAAAAATTAAAAACATAAAGTTGGAAAAAAAAATGTTCACAAGCATTAGAATATGAAATGAATAAATATTATTATTACTATCAACATCTCATGATTTTTTGCTCAATTTTGGTTGAAAGACAAATAGGCCTACCTTCATTCTAAATTCATTCAAAACTTTTGTTAATAGAAAAATAAAATAAAATAAAATAAAAATCCCACAATAGTGTCAAGCTCTCTCTTAAAATTTGTAAATTTTTTTTTTTTTTTTGCAACTTTTACTTGACAATTTTTTAAGCAATAAATAAAATTATTTCAAAGATTTTTACGGCTAAAGTAATCTGCATGATGTAAAGGTTCAAGATTATTTGTAAATTGTTGAAATAAGTATTGTAATTTGCCAAAATAGATAATAAAGGCCAATGACCCAGAGACGGAGACCGATAGAGAGACCCAACCATAGGATCCAGAAGAGTTCTCTCAATGGTAGAACTTATTGATGATGAAACAAGTTGAAATATCGACCCGACCACATGAAGGGTGTTGATTTAGGATTTTCTGATAGTTTGTTGAAACAGACTTGATAAAATTCCTATATGTCAACCAGAACTGGTTGAGAGCTAAATGGAAGCTCTGATACTATTATTTGCCTCGGTTTGCCGACCCGAGGAACAAAGATGGTATCACAGGCTGATCTGTATTGGGGTCATGTGACGTATGTCCTATGTGAGAAGATAAACTTTTAGAAGACTAATGAAGACTATGGCTTGGACATGCAGTTTCTAAGTCCCTCCTTCAAGAGCTTGGTTTCTTGCCAAGGAACTCCCTTACTATTGTGTGACAACCTTGGAGCTACTTATCTCAGCTTTAATCCGGTCCAACATTCACGCAAGAAACATATACAAATTGATCTTCATTTTGTGTGTGATCTTGTTCAATGTGGATCGCTCCAAGTCCGCCATATTCATACAGAAGATCAATTAGCTGACCTATTTAACAAAGTCACTATCCTGGCAAAGAACCGAACTCTTGCCAAGATTGAGCATATTTAGCCTACAATCAAACCAAATTATTCAGCCTGCAATCAAGTCAAATCAATTCTGTAATAGCATATAATACTTGGCAAAATTGGTATATATTGCCAAAAATAACTCTCACCAACTGTGTATATAAGTCAGCCTCTCTATTGTTAATTTGATACGAGGAAAAGATCATTTCACTGACACTACATCATCTCTTTCTCTATAGATCTTGGTTAACAGGGTAGTCTTGGCGACTCCCACTATGCCATGTAGACCAATAATTCCAACTTGTTCTTCTCCAAGGCATCTCCAAACTTTGTCAAATGTTGAGTTTAAACCCACCATTGTTTGCTCAAAAGGCCTCTCATCCAGTGCAGGTTGTGGTACCTTCTCAGTCACCACCTCCAAAGCTCCTTCACCCATTAAAGTGGCCATAAGATGCAGCTTTTGAGACACTTTCTTGCCAACCTTGTAGCTTGACTTGCAGTTCTTGGAACAGTAGCCTCCAAATGGTTGGGTTTCACCAACTTCAGTTTCCACTGCTTCAACCCTGGAAAGCCACCCTTGCACTTTGTTCAACCTTCTCATTTGTTGCTGTTCAGCGCTGACGACTCTTGCCATCACAACGTTTTTTTGCTTAAATTAACTTTTGCAGTTCAGTTTTCAAGGCCACAATATTATCTTCGAGCTCACTTATGTATGCTTTTTTTTCGAGAGTGCAATCTGCACAATCACATGAGATTTGGATTTCAAAAATGTTTCCCATTTAGTATAGGATTTCAAAAAGAAAAAGTGATGGAGTCCAGCATGCAAAATGCATGAATACAACATGTAGAAGAAACAAGACTCCACCGAAAGTTGAGGTTGAAAGCAGTGAAGGATGACAGCATGCAGAAAGTTGGAAAACGAGTGAATCCAGCAAGCATGAGTTGGCCAAACCGTGTGGCACTGTTCACACGGTTTTGACACTATAAATTAGAGCCCCCAGACCATTGTTAAAAATCCCAGAAGTGAGAATAATAGAGAGTAAAGAGGGTTGAGAGTTTTTTGTAAAGCTTGGGTTTGTAAGCTTTGTAATTCTTTGTTTGTGTATAATAAAGAAGATTTTTCTCTCACATCTCATCTATTGTGTGTGTTTCATCACAACAAGTGGTATCAGGAGCTAAGGTTCCATGGTGGGATCCCGAAACTCGGTAACAGAGGTTCAGTTTGGAAAGTCGGTTCCGACGAAAGTTGTCGAAAATCGATTTTGAGCATACCATCGGACTTTTCACGGCGAGACGAGCACAGTGGTATTTTCCGACGATCGATCAGAGCACCCAGGAAGCCGTACGCGCCGGACAGAGCCTTATCACGCGCTCCACGCGCAGTTCATGCGCCCCACGCGCTCCAAAGGAAGAAGACGACTGCCACGTCAGCAGTCTAGTCAGCTCCACGTGTCGCCCAGTCAGCGCCCAGTCAGCGACACGTCAGCTGACACGTCAGCAGAGCCACGTCAGCATACCTGGTAAATTTCAGAAAGGTCACTGAACTTTCTTGAAATTACATTTTAGTCCCTTAAATTTTCTGTAATTGCACTTTGGCCCCTGAACTTACGGAAATTGCACTTTGACCCTGTAATTTCTGAAATTTGTAATTTGGTCACTGTGTCAGATTTTGACAAACGAAGTGTCATTTCCACCATTTTCGACCATTCCAGAGGCAACGGTGTGGTTCGTTTTTTGAAATTCTGCTTAGAATTTGTATGATGGAAAGGGGCAACAGAAAAATGATTTTGTGGACTAGTACAATTATTTCACATGGGGATGAAGGATGAAAGACCTTCTATATGTGAAGGATTATGATAGGTCGGTATTTCTGGAGGAGAAACCAGAAGGAATGTCCGATGAGAAGTGGGCTAATCTTCACTAGAAAACATGCAGTACTATTCGTCAGTGGATCAACGACAATATCGTGAACCATGTTAGTGAAGAATCAAATGCACGTGTTTTATGGGGAAAGCTGGATGAGCTTTTCTGAGCAAAGACTGGCAATAACAAGCTGTATTACATCAAGAAGATGATGGGGTTGAAATACCAGGTAGGTACAGCTGTGGCGGACCATATCAATGATTTCCTCGGCACCATGAAAGAACTGTCTGGATTGGGCATAGACTTTGGTGATGAGGTAAATGGCTTAATACTCCTTAATACGTTACCAGAATCTTGGGAAACGTTCAGATCTACGGTGATAAATTCAGCCGCGGATAGGAAAGTCACTATGGAGATGGCGAAAACCAGGATCTTCGAGGAAGAAAAGAGGACGAGAATGCTGGAGTCAGCATCAGCCTCAACCTCAGAAGCTCTAGTGACAGAAAAGAACACCAAAAGGGGGAGAAGTAAAAGCCGAGGCCCAGGTAAATCAGATAAGAACCGGGGGAAATTAAGAACAATGGAAATAGAATGTTTCCACTGCAAGAAGAAAGGCCATATGAAGAGGGATTGCTGCAAGTTGAAGAACGAACAGTCTAGGAGAGATGGTGACTCTAAGCAAGAAAAAGTTGCTACTACCACCGACAAAACCTCCAAAGAATTCTGTATTATATACGAAGAAGATGTTTTGAATCTTGCCAGCCACGAGACCAGTTGGGTGATAGATAGTGGCACCTCCATACACGCCACATATCACAAAGACTTATTTTCATCTTACACACCAGGAGACTACGGTGCTGTAAGGATGGGGAATGACAGACAGTCCAAAGCCGTCGGTATTGGAGACATCTGCCTTGAAACAGACAACGGGACAAGGCTAGTGTTGAAGGGAGTCAAGCACATCCCTGACATCCGGTTAAACCTGATCTCAATAGGCAAGCTGGATGACGAAGGTTTCTGCAGCACCTTGAGTGGCGGAACCTGAAAGCTCACTAAAGGATCAATGGTGGTGGCACGAGGTAAGAAAGATTCAACTCTGTATTTGATGCATGCTAAGATTTCCAATAGTAGCATAAATACAGTCAACAATAATGAGGCAGCCGAGTTATGGCATAAAAAGCTCGGTCACATGAGTCAAACGGGGATGGAAATACTACGCAGGCTGAATGTTCTTCCCGAATTGAAGAACTCACACTTACGGAAGTGTGAACACTGCATGGTTGAAAAGCAGAACATAGTGTCCTTCCAGAGCTCCCCGCCTCAGCGGAAACCGGAGGTACTTGATCTCATACATTCAGATGTATGTGGTCCGATGCAGACACGAACACTTGGTGGGTCACTGTATTTTGTGACATTTATTGATGATCATTCAAGGAAAATCTTGGCATACACCTTGAAGAGAAAAGATCAAGTGCTGGGAGTGTTCAAGGAGTTTCATGCCTTGGTGGAGAGAGAAACTGGTAAGAAACTCAAATGCATCAGAACAGACAACGGTGGAGAATACAGAGGTCCGTTAGATCAGTACTGCAAGACGCAAGGAATCCGACATCAAATGACACCTCCAAAGACACCTCAGCTGAATGGCCTAGCTGAGAGGATGAACAGAACCTTGTGCGAAAGGGTCAGAAGCTTGCTGTCACAAGCCAAGCTGGCGAACATATTTTGGGGGGAGACACTCAACACAACAGTACATGTTTTGAACATGTCCCCAGCAGTCGCACTGAAAGGTAATGTTCATAACCAAGTTTCGACAGGTAAATAAGTGTCATACGAACACTTGCATGTCTTTGGGTGCAAAGCATTTGTACACATCCAAAAGGACGAGAGATCCAAGCTTGATGTAAAGACGCGACAATGTGTCTTTATTGGCTATGGTCAGGATGATTTCGGCTACAAACTGTATGATCCTGTGGAAAAGAGATTATCAGAAGCCTAGATATTTTCTTTGATGAAGACCAGACCATAGAAGATATCCGGAAGGAATTGAAGACAATGCCCCAGAAATACAGAGATGTGAATCCAGAACCTCACACACCGGTGCCAGTACAAGTTGAAGATGAGGTTCCTAGACATGAGGGTACATGTGATGAAGCTCCTAGAGATGATGATCATGATCAACCACCAGTACCAGAAGCTACACCAACAGTTCCACAGAGAAGGTCTGACAGAGAGATGCGACCTTCAACTAGATACTCTGCATATGAGTATGTGCTGCTTACTGACGGGGGAGAACCCGAGAGCTACCAGGAGGCTGTGGAAACAGAGGACAGAGAAAAGTGGGAGGAAGCCATGCAAGATGAGATGAAATCTTTGCATGACAATCACACTTTTGAGTTGGTGAAATTGCTAAGAGGCAAATGGGTTTTGAAGAACAAATAGGTATACAGGGTGAAGCAACAGGAGCACACTTCACAACCCCGGTACAAAGCCAAATTAGTCATCAAGGGATTCAATCAAAGAAAAGGCATTGACTGCGATGAAATCTTCTCTCCAGTTGTGAAGATGTCATCCATCAGAGTGGTACCCAGCTTAGCAGCAAGCCTCGACTTGGAAGTTGAGCAGATGGATGTCAAGATCGCATTTCTTCACGGAGATCTGGAAGAAGAAATTTACATGGAGCAACCAGAAGGCTTCAGAGTCAGAGGGAAAGAGGACTATGTGTGCAGACTCAGGAAAAGCCTCTAAGGTTTGAAACAGGCACTGAGAGAGTGGTACGTGAAGTTCGAGTAAGTTATGAGGGAGCAGGGATACAAGAAGACCACTTCAGACCATTGAGTTTTTGTTCAGAAATTTTCTGACGATGACTTTTGTAGGAAACGATTTCCCTCGCGCAGCGGAAGCGAATAGGCTCACGGACCGAACTTGAAAATTTTTTCTACTCTTCCCTTGCTTTGGCCAAACCTTACCAGTGATTTCACTGATGTTTTGGACAAACTTTCAGCTTCGGAATAGCCCTGAAACAGTCCCCGAACAGCCCCTCAAACTGCAATGAAATAGCGGACTGTTTTGGACCCGATACACACGCGAACTGCACTTATTTTCTGTTCAGTTTTGCGCAACTTTCTGGTCAAATTCAGATCTGATTTTTCAGTAAAAATCAATCCTAACACATCCCTAAAATTATCCCAAAGCGTTTCCCAAAATCCCGAATGAAAACCAAACAAAACCGAGCTCCCTGGGGATGATGATGCGTGCGGCAGTGGGCTGAGAAATTGCCCACTGCCGTGACTTGTAGTGAGGGTTAGAAGAGTCTTTTCAACGTCACGAGGTCTTCTAAACTATGTCTCGACACTAACGGAGTGTAGTGTGGGCTACACTCACAAATTAATCTCTAAACGGTTTAGAGAATAATCACACACACCGAAAAGAATTCTCAACTCTTGAGAGCTTGGAGAAGGAGATGGAGGCTAGGGTTCTAATCTCTTGGATCTGAAAAATTAAATCATAATTTTTCTTTTACACTTATGGTTAATTTGTTTCATAAAACAAATCAACCACTAGTCTCCCAATTACTCTAAAATTCAGCCAAAGGGGGGGGGGGGGGGGTAGGAATCCTTGTTTGATTTTGCTTCCAAAAATAAACAAATCCAACTCCTATACCAAGTGTAAAATTCGGCCATGGCTAGGGAATTGGGATTTTGATTTTGTTTCTTAAACAAACAAATCCTATTCCTTATCCAATAGGGTAATTTCGGCCAATGGGGAATTATGATTTGATTTTGTTTCTCAAACAAACAAATCCTATTCCTTATCCAATAAGGAATCCTACATTGGTAATAATTCTTAGCCTTATTAAATTATATCATATATAATTTAATAATTATCATATAATTATTAATACTTTATATTAACTTTTAATATAAAGTCTCAAGTGTGATATAATTAATATTATTAATCACATTAATAATATTTATTCCTTTTGTTAGTATATAATTGGACCATCCAATTATATTAGCTCCGCTACAGTAAATCGAGCTAGCACGGGGACCAAGTGGACCTACGATTCTGAGCTCCAATAATCTCGAAATATTAATTAAGCTCTTAATTAAATATTCCGAATTATTAACTCCAGGTTATTCCACTAAAAACTCGAAGTTGCACTCTCGTTGCCGTAGATGAAATATTAAGCCGAACCAAGTCGGTGTCCACCGATATAGTCATTGCATACGAATTGATCCTTCACGAATATCTCGTAATTAGAGCCGGGTCATAATGTCTGTTATACCCTTCTAATTATTTTTACCTTAAGTACCATTGATTCTCTAATGAACGATTTATTCACAACTGTTATGAATATTAATATTTCTATTCGTAATAGAAAAACTTGAGCGCTCAAACCGTTCAAGTACCGAATTAACCCTTAAGAGAGATACTTATCTACTTCTCGTAAGAAGGAGTGAATTCCATGTCTATGTAAAACGTTCCCAGCTACATAACAGACTATGCCCCCAAAGTACGTAGTTATTGGTTGGGATTGCAACACCAACCTCACCTTTGTAAATCAAAGGGCATATCCCGCCATGCAGGAGTTCGTAGTACACTCAGGATTAAGATCAACCCATATATGACCATCAAGTAGATCGAAATGACTTTCTTTGTTTAACGGATATTATAAGAATTTCATTTCTATCTAGGCCCAGTCTTATATGATCACATCATATAAGGTGCCTCCATTCTCATGTCTCTACATGGACGATCCGGATTAAGATCGCCATCCAAATATAGAATGGACCGCAACTATAGATAAACCACAAACAAAGTACCCGGTTTGTTTGCTCTATATGGACTATTTAAGATTACTAACTTCAGTCTTAAATCCTCTGGTGCATGACGTTCATACACCAAGTCTGAAGGTACATAAGTAATCTATGGTATTTATGAAGATATATAATATGCGATATTGAAAAAACAATTAGATAAATGAATAATGCATCCTTTTATTTCTAAACACATGAAGCCGTTTACATCACATGTAGCTCTAGGGCATACATCCCAACAATCTCCCACTTGTACTAGAGCAAATGGGACATGTCTCGCAAACCTAGACCATCTAGGTGACCATCAAACACTTTAGCCGGTAAGGTCTTTGTAAATGGATCAGCAAGGTTCTCTGCGGATGCAATCTTTATGACGGTAACGTCGCCTCTCTGCACTATCTCCCTGATGAGATGATATTTCCTCTCTATATGCTTTCCCCTCTTATGGATTCTTGGTTCTTTGGAGTTTGCCACTGCTCCACTATTATCGCAATAGAGGGTGAGTGGTTTATCCATATCTGGAACAACTTCCAGATCTCCCAAGAATTTACGGAGCCAGACTGCTTCTTTAGCTGCTTCACAAGCCGCTACATATTCAGCCTCCATGGTGGAGTCGGCAATGCAAGATTGCTTTATACTCCGCCAAACAATAGCCCCACCACCTAGGGTGAACACTGATCCAGATGTTGATTTCCTAGAATCGACATCTGTCTGAAAATCAGAATATGTATATCCTCTTAGGATCATATCCTCTCTAGAATATACTAGCATATGATCTCTCGTTCTCTTTAGATATTTGAGAATGTGTTTCACAGCCACCCAGTGATCTAATCCAGGATTTGACTGAACCTACTGACTACTCCTACTGCAAAACAGATGTCCGGTCTCGTGCATAACATGGCATACATGAGACTACCAACTACTGAGGCATATGTGATATGTCTTATTTCCTCAACGACTTGAGGTATCTTAGGAGAATGTTCCTTCGACAAATGAATTACATGCCGATAAGGCATATTGCCTTTCTTGGAATTCCGCATCCCGAATTGCACAAGAATCTTGTCGATGTAGGATGCCTGAGACATAGCTAACAGTCGTTTCTTGCGATCTCGAAGTATCTGGATCCCAAGAACATAACTTGCATTTCCCAAATCTTTTATTTGGAATTACTCAGCTAGCCAGTTTTTTACGTCTAATAATATTTTTACATCATTCCCAATAAGTAAGATGTCATCAGTGTATAAAACAAGAAAAACCACCTTCCCGTCAATGACGTGCTTGTATACACAAGGCTCATCAATATTTTTCTCAAAATTATAAGACATGATCGTTGTATCAAATCTTATATTCCAAGATCGAGATGCCTGCTTGAGTCCATAAATGGACCTTTGCAGTTTGAAAACTTTTTGCTCTTGACCTTGGGCGGTGAACCCTTCTGGTTGTATCATATAGATACTTTCATCAAGATTGCCATTTAAGAATGCAGTCTTGACGTCCATTTTCCAGATTTCATAGTCATAATATGCGGCTATAGATAGAAGAGTGCGAATGGATTTTAGCATAGCTACTGGCGAGAAAGTTTCCTCATAGTCAACTTCCTCTTTCTGGGTATAACCCTTGGCCACTAGTCTAGCTTTGAAGGTCTGTACCTTCCCATCTGATCCCCTATTCCTCTTGTAGATCCACTTGCAACCTATGGGCTTCACTCCATCAGGTTGGTCTACAAGTTCCCAGACTGAGTTGGAGTACATCGACTCCATCTCCAGGTTCATGGCTTTGAGCCATTCTTCTTTGTCAGGATCATCCATTGCACTATTGTAGGTCAATGGATCATCTACACCATTGCTGGAGGCGACAACTTGTGCCTCTTCAACCCCTAAGTAGTGATCAGGTTGTCGTACAACCCTCCCACTACGTCTGGGTGGTAGATCATTCTGACTTGGAAGTATCTGACTATCAGATGTCGAAGGTGCTATGTATTTGTCAACTTTTGTCAACGATGGCGCGCTGGTCGAACCAGTAAGTAACTCATCGAGTAACATTTTACTACGAGGTTTGAACTCCCTCATGTAGTCCTCCTCTAGAAACGTAGCATTTATCGATACAAATACTTTGTTATCATCGGGACTATAGAAGAATCCTCCCCTAGTTTCCTTCGGGTAGCCTACAAATAAGCACACCTGAGAACGTGGTTCCAGCTTCGTAGTCTTATTCTTCAGCACATGTGCTGGACACCCCCATATGTGGAAATGTCGTAAATTAGCTTTATGACCATTCCACAACTCTAAGGGAGTCTTAGGAACAGACTTAGATGGAACTACATTAAGGATATGCATTGCGGTTTGCAGTGCATATCCCCAGAATGAACTAGGTAGTGAGCTATAACTAAATATAGATCTCATCATATCTAGTAGAGTTCGATTTCTCCTTTCTGCAACACCATTTTGTTGTGGTGTTCCAGGTGCTGTGAGCTGGGATACTATCCCGTGCTCAACTAAGAATTCCTCGAATTCTCTGTCAAGGTATTCTCCTCCACGATCCGATCGTAGAGTTTTGATTGTCTTACCTAATTGGTTCTCAACCTCAGCACGATACTCTTTGAACTTTTCAAAGGTATCTGATTTATGATGCATTAGGTAGACATACCCATATCTTGAATAGTCATCAATGAATGTGACAAAGTATTCATAACCACCTCGGGCTTTTACATTCATCGGTCCTCAAACGTCCGAATGTATTAGCTCTAGTGGTTGATTGACTCTTATAAATTTTCCAGAAAAAGGTCTTTTGGTCATTTTTCCTTCTAGACAGGACTCACAAACAGGTAAAGTCCCGAGCTTTAACTGGTTTAAGGCTCCGTCCTTTATCAATCTATTTATTCGGTCATGGTTGATGTGACCAAGTCTAAGATGCCATAGATATGTGTCATCGTGAGAAATCTTTTGCCGTTTCATTTTTGGTTTTTCAACCTTAAACATTTCAGTGTTGAGCAGTGACTTATGCGTTAACGGTCTTAACACATACAAGTTATTTTCTGAGTTTCCTCTACATATAATCAATCTATATCTACCAATAATAACCAAATTGCTATTAAAAGAAATAGAATAACCATCATCCATAAGTCTAGAAACAGAAATCAGATTCCTGCGGAAACCAGGAATGAATAACACATCGTTCAAATTTAAATAACTATTATTAATAAAACTTAAACTAGAAACTCCCACTGCTCTTGCTGAAACGGCATCCCCTGTCCCGACTCTCATGGTGTAGTCACCTTCAGCAAGGCCCCTCCATGAATCAAGTAGCTGTAAAGAAGAACAAACATGGTTAGTGGCCCCAGAATCAATAATTCAAGCGGATTTGTCATCCTCCACCAATAGAGATTCAATAACGAGTAAATCATATTTACCTGTTTCATTTTTCTCCTTTAGCTCAGCAAGGTATTTAGGACAGTTCATTTTCCAATGCCCATTCTTGTCGCAATGGAAACATTTTCCTTTGGGCTTGGAATCCTTGGAGCCTTTCTTGTTCTTTCTTTTCATGGCTTTACCTTAGCCTTTCCAGTGCCTTTCTTCTTCTTCTTTGCAGATTTAGAAGATTCGGCAACATTTGCCTCTGCACTGGATTTACGAGGATCCACCAGCATGGACTCGTAATGGGTGAGCTCATTTAGCAGTTGGGTCAAAGTAAAAGTCAACTTGTTCATAACATAGTTGCTCTTAAACTGCAAGAAACTCTTCGGAAGAGTTTCCATGATCATGGTCACCTGGCTACGCTCGTCAATACAAGCTCCATGGGTTTCAGTAGTATTGAGATAAGTCATCATCCTCAAGACATGCTCTCGGACTGATGTCCCATCCTTCATCATAGCAGTCATCGCTGAGACCATGGCCTCATGGCGTTGACGCTCCAAAGGTTGCCAAAACATGCCCTGCAATGACTCCATCATATGTGATGCTAGAGCCATAGGTTCATGCTTTGCAGCAAGAACCTCAGACATCTCTGCTAGGAAGTAGCAGCGGGCTTTCTCATTTGCTGCGACCCATTTCTGATAGGTATCGCGCACCACTTGCCCGGCATTTCTGGCCGACTCAGGAGGACGTTCCTCCGTCACGAAAAACTTTAGGTCTTCACATACCAGGATATCGTTCATGTTACTTTTCCATTTTACATAATTTTCTCCGGTCAACTTATCATTTGAGAGAATGGAAATAATTGGAGAAACCATGGCTGAAAATAAAATAAACATGCATTTAACATTCATTCATCGCATATTAAAATCATCAAAGAATTTTGGCATAAAAATTAAACATGATGCATGAATCATGAATAATGAATAAGAAACCTAAAAGAATTACTATACCACGGAGATCCATCATCCCACAAGTAAGTGCCGCCGTAGGGTAGGTCAAGTACTCGCATGATGGATTGAGACAATCTCATCTGTTTTAATATATGCGGGAATAACTCTTATTCCTATATTAAACAACTACCGTTTTATTTGATCAAGGAATTTCATTAACAGTTAATTATTCCTTTGTGAGTGTAACCCGCCGTTTCGGGATTCTTTGACTTAACGAGTGAAGTGCCGCCGTAGGGTAGGTCAGTTCACAAGATACATCTAGAATCTCTATCCTTTCGGAACCCAAACTTGATATTGACCCAAAATGGACACCATCCGTAGGGGAACGAAAACAAAACCGTCTCGAGGCGCCTTTTGAATCTCACATTTTTGGACTAACAATGGAGATCGTGGGATGTACTGTCGTATATCCCTCTCCACTCACTATTTTAAATATTAAGGTTTCTATCTAAAATATCTAATATTTAATTTTAACTAGTGTGAATAAACTTATGGCGGCTAAAGCATAATTTATTTACACTAGTTTGTCATAAGTGAGTTAATCAATTTTAACCATTAAATTGTGTCACTAATATTCTATTAGTCTCTACTAACAGTTTTACTCTATTAAACTAATTTAATTAGAGTGGTATAAGTGAGCTACAATATTTTAACCCTTAAAATACTAGGCACTTAAAAGTCTAAAAACATGGAATTCTAAATGGTCAAAATTTTAATTAAACATTTTAATAAATCTTAGTGCGTTATAAAATTCAATGGTACGTGGAATTGTATCCAGAGTGCAGACCATATTTCCGTCCATACGGAATCGGCTATGGAATTTATATCCGAGTTTCCATCCTATATACCAATGGAATTTATTATGCACCAATTAAGTCCAATATATTAGAATTCAAGTTTTAGACTCTTATTCCCATTAATCTAATTAATGATTTCAAGCATGCATATCATTTTCTAACTTAAACATTTTAAATTACATAAAATCATAATTTTATGTCTATAATGATAATGCATCTATGACATGTTATGGCAAGTAAAATGCACGAGTAGGCACCCTAGGCTATATGACATGTTATTCAAACAATTCGAAATAAACATACATATAACATAATAAAAATTATTTTGCATTGACCGGGCTCTTATTTTTCCTATACTAACTAATTAGTACAAGAGATTCACCAAGGCATTCCTTGGCCTTCAAATCCCGCTCCAGAGTGTTGTTGCTCTCTCTTTGCGACTTCGGTGCTCCAAATTACAAGAATTTGCTAAATTACATTGAAACTTTAAAATTAAAATTACAACAAATATAAACAATGGCCTTATGGCCTTACATCCCAAAACCAAAACCAACTACAAAATAAGAGCCAGAAAAATTTACGACCAATGCAAAATCCATTCATCACATGAAATAACAAAACCATTCATCACATGAATATCACAATGTGCCCACTCATCTAAACATGCATATCATATTTATAACTCATATAAACATATTAAAACAGAAACTTTAAATGAAAAAGTGAAGGGTTAAGAGCACTTTTCAACCTCGTTCTTGATGCCAATTGTAGGAAACGCTTTCCCTCGTGCAGTGGAAGCGATTAGGCTCACGGACCGAACTTGAAAAATTTTTCTGCTCTTCCCTTGCTTTGGCCGAACCTTACCAGTGATTTCACTGATGTTTTGGACAAACTTTCAGCTTCGGAATAGCCCCGAAACAGTCCCCGAACAGCCCCTCAAACTGCAGTGAAATAGCGGACTGTTTTGGACCCGATACACGCGCGAACTGCACTTATTTTCTGTTCAGTTTTGCGCAACTTTCTGGTCAAATTCAGATCTGATTTTTCAGAAAAAATCAATCCTAACACAGCCCTAAAATTATCCCAAAGTGTTTCCCAAAATCCCGAATGAAAACCAAACAAAACCGAGCTCCCTGGGGATGATGATGCGTGCGGCAGTGGGCTGAGAAATTGCCCACTGCCGTGACTTGTAGTGAGGGTTAGAAGAGTCTTTTCAACGTCACGAGGTCTTCCGAACTATGTATCGACACTAACGGAGAGTAGTGTGGGCTACACTCACAAATTAATCTCTAAACGGTTTAGAGAATAATCACACACACCGAAAAGAATTCTCAACTCTTGAGAGCTTGGAGAAGGAGATGGAGGCTAGGGTTCTAATCTCTTGGATCTGAAAAATTAAATCATAATTTTTCTTTTGTACTTATGGTTAATTTGTTTCATAAAACAAATCAACCACTAGTCTCCCAATTACTCTAAATTCGGCCGGGGGGGGGGGGGGGTATGAATCCTTGTTTGATTTTGCTTCTAAAAATAACAAATCCTACTCCAATACGTGTAAAATTCGGCCATGGCTAGGGAATTGGGATTTTGATTTTGTTTCTTAAATAAACAAATCCTATTCCTTATCCAATAGGGTAATTTCGGCCAAGGGGGAATTAGGATTTGATTTTGTTTCTCAAACAAACAAATTCTATTCCTTATCCAATAAGGAATCCTGCCTTGGTAATAATTCTTAGCCTTATTAAATTATATCATATATAATGTAATGTTTTAATTTAATAATTATCATACAATTATTAATACTTTATATTAACTTTTAATATAAAGTCTCAAGTGTGATATAATTAATATTATTATCACATTAATAATATTTATTATTCTTTTGTGAGTATATAATTGGACCATCCAATTATATTAGCTCCGCTACAGTAAATCGAGCTAGCACGGGGACCAAGTGACCTACGGTTCTGAGCTCCAATAATCTCGAAATATTAATTAAGCTCTTAATTAATATTTCTAATTATTAACTCCGGGTTATTCCACTAAAAACCCGAAGTTGCACTCTCATTGCCGTAGATGAAATATTAAGCCGAACCAAGTCGGTGTCCACCGATATAGTCATTGCATAGGAATTGATCCTTCACGAATATATCGTAATTAGAGCCGGGTCATAATGTCCGTTATACCATTCTAATTATTTTTACCTTAAGTACCATTGATTCTCTAATGAACGATTTATTCACAACTGTTATGAATATTAATCTTTCTATTCGTAATAGAAAAACTTGAGCGCTCAAACCGTTCAAGTACCGAATCAACCCTTAAGAGAGATACTTATCTACTTCTCGTAAGAAGGAGTGAATTCCATGTCTATGTAAAATGTTCCCAGCTACATAACAGACTATGCCCCCAAAGTACGTAGTTATTGGTTGGGATTGCAACACCAACCTCACCTTTGTAAATCAAAGGGCATATCCCGCCATGCAGGAGTTCGTAGTACACTCAGGATTAAGATCAACCCATATATGACCATCAAGTAGATCGAATTGACTTTCTTTGTTTAACGGATATTATAAGAATTTCATTTCTATCTAGGCCCGGTCCTATATGATCACATCATATAAGGTGCCTCCATTCTCATGTCTCTACATGGACGATCCAGATTAAGATCGCCATCCAAATATAGAATGGACCGCAGCTATAGATAAACCACAAACAAAGTACCCGGTTTGTTTGCTCTCTATGGACTATTTAAGATTACTAACTTTAGTCTTAAATCCTCTGGTGCATGACGTTCATACACCAAGTCTGAAGGTACATAAGTAATCTACGGTATTTATGAAGATATATAATATGCGATATTGAACAAACAATTAGATAAATGAATAATGCATCCTTTTATTTCTAAACACATGAAGCCGTTTACATCACATGTAGCTCTAGGGCATACATCCCAACAAATTTATCATCTTACTACTATATATAGATGATATGTTGATAGTTGGCCGGAATCAATCGAGGATTGATAATTTGAAGCGGCAACTGAGTAAGTTTTTTGAGATGAAAGACTTGGGGCCAGCTAAACAGATTCTTGGCATCTGGATCAGTCGTGATCGGAAAGCCAGAAGATTATACTTGTCACAGGAGGAGTACATTGAGAAGGTACTTCAGAGATTCCAGATGGACAAGGCTAAAACGGTTAGCACTCCTCTTGCTACCCACTTTAGATTGAGTACACAACAGAGCCCCTCTACTGAGACAGAGAATGAGGAAATGAAATAGGCTCCATACACCTCAGCAGTGGGAAGTCTTATGTATGCCATGGTGTGCACGAGGCCAGACTTAGCACACGCAGTTGGATTGGTCAGTCGGTTTATGTCAAACCCAGGAAGGGAACACTGGAATGCCATCAAATGGATTATGCGGTATCTACGAGGCACAAAAAAGATGAGGTTATGTTTTGGAAGCAGCGAACCAGTGTTGATGGGCTACACCGATTCAGATATGGCAGGAGATGTGGATACCCAAAAGTCTACTTCGGGGTATCTGATTACTCTCTCAGGGGGAGCTGTGGCATGGCAGTCTAGGTTGCAGAGATGTGTTGCACTTTCTACAACAGAGGCATAATTCATTGCAGTGATAAAGGTTTACAAGGAATTACTGTGGATGAAGACATTCGTCCAAGAATTGAATTTCAAGCAGGAGAAGTACATTTTGTACTGCGATAGCTAGAATGCTATCTACCTTGGTAAAAATTCCACATTTCACTCGAGGTCAATGTTGGTTTCTATAATGTGTCCCAAGGAAAGATTAAGCATACATGAAATACAACAAAGAATATATATAAACATGAAGTATGGCGGAATCATACTTACAATGCTTTGTTGATGAAGAAAAATCAAACCAAATGGAAGCTCCAAGGTTGGGATGATTCGGCCAAGGAAGACAAGAAGTAGGAAGCTCCAAGCTTTGTGTATTCCTTGCTCTATGATGGTTTCCCTATCACCTCTTTTGATTCCTTGATGGTGCTAGCCTTGCATGTGAGAAGATGTTCCAAACAACAACCCTTTCTTCAAGCTTTTGGCAACCAAAATTGAAGAAGATGAAGACCAAAACTGCATGCAGTTTTCGGTCATGAAAGAGAGAGAGGAGAGAAATTTCTTTTGTTCTAATTGATTTTTGATACCAAAAATCAATTTATATTTATGCCATAATATTTATTAATAATAATAAATCTATGACACAAGCCATGCAAAGGCTTAGAGTGTCAAACACTCAAATTCCATGCATAACATTAGAGTGTATTATACACTATCACCATGCAATGCATTATCAATAAAATAATACATATAATGACATGTGTCAAGTGGGCCCCACACGTTTCCAAATGAAAGTGGGCCCACGTCCACTCACGCGTTCAGATTCGATATTTCTGAAATACCGAACTTGCGTCGCGACGTTAATTAAATCGAATTTAAATAAATAATCGCTCCTAGCGAAATTATTATTTACGTCGCTAACGAATTAATTCTAAATTAACTCGTATGCCCGAATTAAAATCTAATTTTAATTTCGCGTCGAAATCGAATTTCAATTATTATATTGAATATAATAATTTTATCGATTAATTCCAAATTAATCGTTCTCTCTCTAAATAAGGTACTTTATCCGAGATAAAGTTTCTCCGCAATTAATCCAAGATTAATTAAGTTCGAATCAAATATCATAGGTGAATCTTCAGGAAGCGACCCAAGAGATCTCCGGATATGTTGGCAGTAAATACGGTCGTCGGATAATCCGAACACGCACGTACCTCGTACTACGTTCTTACCGATTCACAAGACAAGGTTGGCTTCTAGCAAAGCGCCATGCCTACCCAATTCTCCAGAAATATTCTTATAGGAATAAAGATCTATATCAAGCGTAGTATACCGTAGTATTGCGTACATCGATCCAGTATCGGATGATCACATGCTAGGCCTGGGGCTGGAGATGTGTCTGCCCCGTACGAAACATATATCGGACATCAAGCAACTAGTCTCTTTAAATCGGACAATCCTGACCTGGTCATATTGTCCCGACGGTTGCAACCTTTTATAGAGTACTAGTTCTGTGTCCTGCGTGATCATCGCCTCCATATGTCTGAAGCGATACTTCCATCTTGACATCACATCCAGTACACTACGATTCTCGATAAACCCAGAAGAGGTGTACACAGAACCGGTTAAGGTTCCCAACCACCAAAACCAAAGTTTACCGATTGTCGCAAGTACTAGCGATGTAAGTCTCAGGTTAAGACCATATACACCTACCCTGATGCGGCCTCCCATAGACACGCAGACATACTACCAATGGGATTCCGCGGGGTCTATCCAGAGCGAAGCTGTTTTCCGTACCATCGGTAAAACACAACCTCCTATCGCACTTGCATAAGTATCCAATACTTAAATATATGAGAACTATGCCATTGTGCCCTCACAACGTGCACAAGCGCAATACTAGTCTATTCCGCATTATCGATGTCCAGTCTCGATAATACTACGGCTAGGGATATTTAATGATTAAACCTTTATGGATTGATACTGTCTCATATCATCTCAATCCAGTACTAATCATATGGACTTTCGCCATTTATATATCAAAGTAAATAATATTTACAAAATGGCAAAAGGCAATTTCATTATCACATAGTTAATTTTGTACAATAATACAATATCATTTACAAACAGTGACGCTATGGGACATAATGTCTAACAGTCAAAACATATCGATGTGAGGTATCACTGGATACGGGACGTCTTGAGCTCAAGGCTGTTAGAACTCAGGAAGATTCACACCGATGACAACGGTGCCGATATGTTCCCCAAGGTTTTGCCTAATGAGAAGTTTGAAATCTGTCGTGCCATGGCCGGGATGACAAAACTCTCCACATAGTCAGAGTGGGGAGATTCAGAGAACTACGATTGACTTGATCCCAACTCAGGGTACATAGGCAGTCATACAGATGCAGCCAGGAGTGGATCTTTTTGAGGATTCGGTTTGGATGATTGATGGTCGACTCAGATTTTGGGTAAATCTTCACCGATGGGGAGATTTGATGGAGTCCAACATGCAAAATGCATGAATACAGCATGTAGAAGAAACAAGACTCCACCGAAAGTTGAGGTTGAAAGCAGTGAAGGATGACAGCATGCTGAAAGTTGGAAAACAAGTGAATCCAACAAGTATGAGTTGGCCAAACCGTGTGGCACTGTTCACACGGTTTTGGCACTATAACTTAGAGCCCCCAGACCATTGTTAAAAATCCCAAAAGTGAGAATAATAAAGAGTAAAGAGGGTTGAGAGTTTTTTGTAAAGCTTAGGTTTGTAAGCTTTGTAATTCTTTGTTTGTGTATAATAAAGAAGAATTTTCTCTCACATCTCCTCTATTGTGTGTGTTTCATCACAACAAAAAGGAAGAAGATTATCTTGTTATTTGAGCTAATTACAGTTAGAGAGTTAAATTCTGAGAACTAACAAAGACTTTATCTGGATTAGTTGGGAGTAATTGCATCTCAAATTAAATTAAAAAAATAAAATAAAATGGAGAACCCTTTTCGATTTGCTATGACATAGGATCCTCTTACCTTTAAAGCAACTACTGACATATGTTCATCATCACCATGTACGTTCAAGATATGTTTTTTTTCCATTCATCCAAATATGTCAAGGAAATATTATTATGAAAAGGGTGTATTAAAATATTATTTTGACAATAATATTAAGGAAATATTATCTTTTTATTATGAAATCAATCTCTAATATAGAATTTCTAGTAATCTTAGGATTTGTGATTTTGTTATATTTCCATATTATATGAAAATTTCTTATATTCATTATTATTGTATATAATTATAGGAATCATTTTCTATTTTCTTTTTTTATGTAGCCTATATAAATGTCCGTACCATTGTAAATAAAAAATATAGTAAATTCAAAATTATCCATTGATTCAAAACTGTAAACATCCTGTCCAGAATTATCCATTGATTCTTGTCGCACTAAACAATCTTTGATTTGACCCATTTGTGTTGCATAATCTTGTGAAACTGTTAGGTAGAAAATCAATCATCTAACACATGATGACCAAATTGCACCACGAGAAAGAGTAGGGACCCGTAGCTAGAGTCTGACCTCAAGACCCTCAGTCAGAAGTTGGCCTAAGAGTCTCGTTAGCGCCTGAGTTCAAAACCTTATGCCACAGTCTGAATTCAAGATCTCTCGGCATAAGGACCGCTTCAAAATCACTCACTAGAAATGGAAGTGGGGGTCGTATGAGGAGTTAGCTAGAGTCTTTAGGAAACTGAGATGAAAATCTGTGTTTACGGTTTTCTAAAATTACCAAACTCAAGAAAGTTCGCTCAATTAAATAAGAAAGAGAGGCACCAAGAAATACAAAGTCTAGAATATATGAATTCGCTACTCACCATAAGGAATATGTATCCAACCATCTGACACCGACGATGGGCATCACGACAATCTGGAATGAGATGATGAATCAAATGGATGACTAGATACATGCCATGAGAAAACAATTCCAGGAACAACTGCAAGTTATATAACGCTCAAAGCCAATATCCACTGCTTTCATCATTGAAATGGGTTGTTCTGCTTCATGGTGAAGCCGTTTGGATTAAAAAATATGTGAGCCACTTATCAAATGCTAATCAACAAGATGTTCCAGAGCTTGATCGGGCAAACAGTTGAAACTTACATAGATAATATGGTGATCAAAAGTAAGGCAGCCTCTGACCATATCCGAGATGCAAAAGAATGCTTCGCCATATTCAGGAGGTACAAGATGAATCTTAACCCCCTTCAATGGGCATTCGATGTATCAATAGGGCAATTACTACACCACATTATGAGTGGGAGGGGAATCGAGGCCAGCCCAACTCAAACCAAGACCATATCAGAGACTGAGGAGCCACAGACGGTTCATGTGGTTCAGTGCCTAGCGAGAAAGATAGCATCCTTGAGTTGGTTCGTTTCCAAAATATCTGACAAATGCAAGCCTTTATTCAACAACATCAAGCGAACAAAAACACTTATCTGGGGAGATGAGCAGAGTCGGGCCCTGAAAGAGATCAAGGCATATATGAGCAGGGCCCCCACACTCGCAACACCAATAAATGAGGAAGATCTATATATGTACCAGGTTGTGTCAGAAATAACAGTGAGCGTGGTGTTGGTAAGAGAAGAGAATAAGAAGCAACAACTCGTATATTGCACAAGTAAGATGCTGTCAGATGTAGCATCCTTGAGAAGATGGTACTGGCCCTAGTATTGGTGAAGAATAAGCTACGACATTACTTCGAGTCCCATACAATAATTATGGTGACCTATTATCCGATCGGTGAGGTATTGTTGAAGCCGGACCTGTCGGGATGACTCACCAAGTGGGCAATCGAGTTGGGAGTATATGACATCCGCTATGCTCTAAAGACATCAAGGAAAGGACAAGCAGTATGAGACTTCCTGGTCAAAATTCAAAGTTTCAAACCAATTAAGAATGAACAGTTGACCATATCTGAAGAAACTATTCAATAGACTCTACACACTGACCGATCTGTGAACAAATGAAAAGTCATAATAGGAGTTGTGCTCGATTCAGACTCAGTGGTACTCATAGAAGAAGCTCTCAAAATCTCAGACACTTCCACTAACCTCGACTCTAAATTGGTGTCAGGACATCTGGATGGGAGATTCGAAGCAAAAGACCTGAGAATTCATGAGTATGTAAAAAGGGTAAGAAAGGCATTGGAGAAATTCACAAAAGTTGAGGTACAAGCCACAAGAGAAAATCGAACGCCAGGGCCGGTCTGGCAAAAATGGTAGTACTAGGAGAGCTCGAATCCCATTGCTTATTGAGCCTGGTGCCATCTAGTTTCTTTAAATAATAGGCATAGGCCTGATGAGCTCGGTTACTTTATCGGGCCCTTCCAATTTCGCCTCAAGTGTGCTTTCTTCTGTCTTCTTTATGTTCAAGGTGAGTCTTCTATGCGTCATTGCTTGAAATATTGAACTAGATGGGTAGCCATCCCAATCTTCACTGGTATCACTGTTTCATATCCATAAGCCAAGGAAAATAGAGTCTCACCCATAGAATCTTTATAAGTTGTCCAATGCGCCCACAAGACTACTGGCAACGCTTCCACCCATAAGCCTTTTGCTTGACTCGAGCCTTACTTTTAAATAGTTCTTTATAGTCTTGTTAGTTGCTTCATCCTGACCATTAGCCTTGGGATAAGCAGGTGAGGTGAATCTCAGAGAAATCTAAAGGTCCCCACAAAGCTTCTTAAAGCCCGTGCTATCAAACTTCTTTATGTTGTCTGTAATAATAGTCCACTAAATTTCAAACCAACAAACAATATTTCACTTTACGAACTGTTATTATTTAGATTAATCTCCCTTAAAAATAATATATTAACTATTTAAAATATTGACTTAAAAATGACACTGCCAGATTTGTCGGTTGGTAATTCATTTTAATCTGGTTTTAAACCTGACTAATCAAGGATACCGCCAGATTGGTCGGTCGGTAATTAAATTTTCTTACCGCCTATATGGCAGGTTTATTTTGGTTCTGCCTTTATGGCTGGTCGGACTTAATTTGACTTAATCAGGTTACCGCCTAAATGGCTGGTTGGTAAAATAATCACAAGTTAATATATTATATAAGGGAGATATCTAAATAGTAAATAGTAAAAGTTGATCCTTTTACCTTAGCATTTTATTTTATTTTACTTTTCAACTTTTACTTTATGGCTTTTACTTTTCAGCACTTTTATTTTATGTCTTTTACTTTTAAGTCTTTACTTGCCCTAGTTATGTGTTAGTTATCTGGGGTTGTGATGAATTCTAATATCACCGGTTTATAAGGGGTTATTTTATAGTTTTGGTAATTTAAAGGTTTACTTATTAAGTCTTAAGCTTAACGCTTCTTGTTGTCTGATCACCAATAAGATTGATGTGGTAAATCTAAAATGAACTAGACATAGGGATTTTAGGTTTCAGCCTTAGACTTAATAGCCCACGATCTTCCTTGAGGATAGATTCAGGTTATTCGATCCATGTATAGATTGAAGCAAGCATTGCATTCTTGGAATTATTGTTTTGATGTAATCATAATGGTGTATGATTTAATTCAAAACGAAAATGATTCTTGTGTATATAAGGAGATTAGTGGGAGCGCACTGACAGTGTCTGTCCTATAAAATAATGATAATATATATCATTTCTTGGAAATGATATTCCCATAATATAATCGGTGAAAACTTGGCTTTCATGAAAATTCTCCGTAGAATTCTTGGGAGAAACAACCTTTATTCTAGGAATAAAGATCTAATGGGATAGATCTAAAAGTTGTTAACATTCTCCGAGAAATCGTACATTGAAATAAATGTACGTGACCTGGTGTCTCATAGGCTTTAAGCATATGAAGTCATAATCGGGCCAATCCAAGTGATAGTCACTAGATTGATGTTAAGAACATCCGTCAGTATCTTAGAGAACTATGGATGCTGTCTTAATCTATGGAGAAGGAGACCTAGAAGTGACTGGGATCACTGTTGCAAGTTTCCTAACCGATAAAAACGACTACAAGTCGTAACAACGGTACTATAAAGTTTGAATAATGGTACAGTGAGCTGGAAATCTTCCAAGCAAGATACTGTTACCAAATAAACAATAAAAGCGGTTCTTGTTCATCGACCTCGATTACGAAGCTTTCCCACTGTCAATGGGTCACGCTTAACTGGTTTCATTAAGCTTGTTGAGCCAAAGCAAAGGCTTAGTTGATTCAGAGGAAAATGGTTAGGGAATATATTGGATATATGTTTCGGACTTGGAGGTCCACCTACTGGATCTAGGAATAGGATGGGATCCAATTGATCTTAGAGATCTACCTAGTTAAGTTTCATACAGCTTGTTGGCCAACGTCAATGTTGTGTGTTATTTAACGGGATTCTAGCCCACTAGGAAACTAGGTTTCCCGAGTACTCCACAGAGGGTTAGAGGCTCGCCGAAAATAGTGGGAGGCAAGTATTAAATTTGTAATTTCGTTTAGATACTTGCCAATACGCGCTCATTTCTTTTTTCGTCATTAAAATTTATACCCAGTTAGTGAAATAGTAAATAACCATAATGGCATATTTTGCCTATATTTTACCCACGGGTAATGGACCGATAAAATTTAATCCTCATTGGGTGATCGGCCATGGGCTGGACAAGATTGTCAATTGCTCGGGCGATTTTTCGAGCACATTTGCATTACTCTGACATCCATCATAGGCATGAGCCACATCCAACCCGTCCTGACTCATTGTGGGCCAATAGTAGCTTTGACATAGCACTTTATGCTTGATAGACCTTCCTCCCCCGTGACTCCCGCAAATGCCTTCATTTATTTCCCTTAGGATAAAATTGGCATCTGTATGATTAAGACCCCTCATATACGACATTGTGTATCCTCTTCTATATAAAATTCCATCCATAGGGCAGAAACGAGCATTGCGATAATTCACCCCTCTCCATTCCTTCTTGTCCTCGAGAAATTCTCCAGATTATAGGAATCTCTTGATCGAGTCCATCAAGGACGGCTTGGCTTCTGCTTCTACTTCCTTCATATCTCCATTACCTATAGTCTTCGGACCGAGGATTTCCAGGGGATGTACTGTGGTATCATTGTTAGGATTGGTGCTCAGAGTGCCAATCCGAATCGTATTTATGTCTGATTCATGAATACGAACAATTAATTTTTCTATAATATTACTTATTTAATTTTAGCACCTCTGGTCTTTTATATGCATATTCGATCTAATTACGATTAGATATCTAATTATGATTATATTGAAACTGAATCTGATTTAGTGATATATGTATATTAGACAAAGACCCTAGGATTTACAATGTAGTGCGCAGTTACAACGTAGTTTGTAGTTGACATTGGGAAGCGTCACTATAAGTTGTATATCATTAAATAGAGTTTCTGGTCAAGATTTACTAATATAGGTCGGTTAGTAAAATCCGCTGAGACAAGTACATGACATATATCGTGACTTGGTCCGATGGTTTATCCCAATGAAACATGAGTCTCAAGAGACTCGTATAGACATATAGGTGTGTATTTGATAAATACTGAATGACTCACTGAAGATTCCCTAATAGATGGTACACCAACGTCAATAGGAATCTTCTCGAGTTGAGCGAGCATAATGATCCTTCGACTTGAGATACCACAGTTGATATATGAGTTATCCTTCACACTTTGATGGCAGTCACGTCACCGATCTATTTAGATCAGACCTCCGCCTGTTCGTTGGGTGTGGACTGATGTTAATGATGTCCAGTGCGTATCAAGATAGAATCTGTCAGTCATGTGTTCATGACATAGGTATCCTACACGTGTTTGCGATCTAGTAAATCCATGGCCATGGTATAACTTCCGAAGTAAGTTCCGAGTGTTATTTAGAGATCATAAATTTGAAAAGTCAACTATATTATACCATAAGGATTTGATGTTCTTATCTATATCCCAAGTATAATATGGATAGCTTGTGACAGAGGGATTATACGTATGCAATGACCTCAACTTGCATAGTTTAGCAAGATTATTCATGGTCATCATAATTCATGAGTGGGTGAATTATGGACACGAAATTGGATTTCATGACAGATAAACCTAAACTTAGAGAGTCCCACAATATGAAGTGTACTCGTTGAGCACTTGGGTAACACTTTATGAATAATACAAATTATTCATAACACTTCACCCGATTAAATGAGTTAATTCGAATCGCTTAAATGGTTAAACGAAAACAAATACATATGGGTATTTTTTTGGTCAATCGTAATTATTGTGTATTTGTATTTGATACATAATTTGAATAGATACACATAAATTATTTGTCAAATGAGATTTTAACACTTGCCATTAATATATGTATTTATTATTTAATTTAAATAAAAATACATATATAATAATAATTATATTAATTAATGACTTAGATATTTAAATGTTCAATATCTTATTATTTATTAATTAGGTTAATCAATCCAAAATGATAAAAATACCCCTCTAAGTCGATCAAGCATGGTTTTTAGGTTAGAAAATTTTGTTTTCTCATTCACAAGCCTTAGCTTGGCTGAATATCATCCTCCAAAATAGCTCTCAAATTTTCTTGATGATTCAAGAAGAAAAGTGAAGAAAATCAAGAAAAAGGCTTAAGGAATTAGGAGAATTAAAGGTAATTTTTTATATCCTTAAGCTTAGAAAGCATGTTTCTTGTTTCTTGAGCATCTAGTGAGATTCTAGGGTTTCTTCTTTTCTAGAGAATTTGGGGCTTTTTGACTTGGAGGATGGAATAGAAGGCTTGGTGCATGTGTGAAGTAGATTTGAATGATATTATTGTAATATTGGTTCAATTTAATCATTTGATGATATGTTGCCATTCTAGAGTGTTATGACCACTCTTTTAATGCCTATAATTGTTCTTGGGCGCTTCATTGGTGGTGGCTTGGATTGGTGTTGTGATTAATTTGATTAATGTTAAGAAAATTGGATTAAAACATGAAAAATTGGTATTTTTGCTTTCTGGATCAGATCTGAAAAAACTGTTTTTATGGTGATGACAATTATGTCATATAAATATATTGGATGTTTTTGGGTGTTGGAACAATTTCCGGAAACTATTTCGGAGTTGAAATATGCGAAAACGACAAAAAATGGCGTTACCGGGTGACTTTTGAGCCAACCCAATGACGGCTGCCCAAACAATGAATTAGTCACTGTTTGGGCAGCCCATGAACTACCCTAGTACTTTTGGGGCTGACCTGGGCAGCCCTCATGTGCATTGGGTGGTCGGTTCGGTCAAAAACACGTGTTATGCCATTTTACGGAAAAATATTTTCGTAAAAGTTTCGCGATGTTTCTTAACTATTTATGTCATTATTTGATATCGAATAAATATGTTTATGTGAAATATGAATGAATTATTCATATTGGATATTGAATAATTTATTCGGTAATTTAAAAATTTTAAAATTACGATTTCACCCGAACCGTGAGCTTCCGCTGCGCCCGCGCCAAAATCCCAACAATCATAAACTTGATTGAGGATGCCAATCTCGCCAACGAGTCTCTTTGTTGATTACATTCCCGAATGATTTTCTCAAATGTTACATTTCTCATCACTTCAAGTAATTTCTTCACCTCTATGAGATAGACTATCATATTAGGCTCCATAGCCTGAAACCCATCTTTCAAGTGTTGAATAGCCAGTTTGGAATCACTTTTCACCACAATATATTTTACCTCGACAGTATCACACAACCTCAACTCGGCCAAAATCACCTCATACTCATTGTTAGTAGCCTCAAATGCAAACCTCAGCGCATATCTCAGCTCATTATCACGTCGGTTGCTGAGAATAATATCGGCCCCACATCCATGTGAAATGACCGACCCGTCCATATATAACTCCTATTTTTCTTCTTTTTCTCTGACAACCAAATCAGATAGAGCTTGCCCATTGATGGACACTCGATGAAGATAACAAATATCATATTCACTTAGCTCTACTAGCCATCTCACAAGGCGACTAGATTTTTCTAGTGTCTGTAAAATCTACCTAAGTGGGTGATCAGTGTATACCCTGATAGGGTGTGCTTGGAAGTAAAGATGTCATTTTCTGATCGTCGTAACTAGTAACAAGGCCATTAATTCAAGGGGCAGGTCCATAGTTTATACATCTAACAATGCCTTAGTAGAATAATAAACCGACTTCTGGACTTTTTCTATTTATTATAGTAGTACCGAGCAAACAGTATGCGGTGAAACTACTAAGTATAAAAATAATTATCACTGAAGTAGTATTGAATAATATTATTGTAATATTTATTCAATTTGATCATTAGATGATATGTTTCCATTCATTCTAGAGTGTTATGACCACTCTTGTAATGCCTAGAATTGTTCTTGGGTGCTTCAATTGTGGTGACTTGAATTGGTGTTAGTATTAATTTGATTAATATTGAAATAATTGGATTAATGCATGAAAAATTGATTATTTTTGTTAAAAAATTCAGATCTGCAAAAACTGGGTATATTGTGATGAAAATGATATCATATAAATGTATTGGATATGTTTTGGGTGTTGGAACAATTTCCGGAAATATTTCGGAGTTGAAATAAGCGAAAATGGTGAAAAACGGCATTACCGGGTGACTTTTGAGCCAACCGGGTGACAGCTGCCCAAACAATGAATTGGTCACTGTTCAGGCAGCCCATGAACTGCCCTTCTACTATTAGGGCTGACCTGGGCAGCCCCCATGTGCATTGGGTAGTCGGTTCGGTCAAAAACGTGTTTTATGTCATTTAGCGGAAAAATATTTTCATAAAAGTTTCACGACGCTCCTTAACTATTTATGTCGTTATTTGATATTGAATAAATATGTTTAGGTGAAATATGAATGAATTATTCATATTAGATATTGAATAATTTATTCAGTAATTTAATAAGTTTAAAAATTATGATTTCACCCGAATCGCTAGCTTCCGCTGCGCCCGTTCCAAAACCCCAACAAAAATGGTATCAGAGCAGGTTTGATCCTTCATCCATTACATTAGTCATGTTTGATATATGATATATAATCCAATTTTGATGTTTGTACATGCACGTATTCTATATGTTTCTTGACTTTTCGGTTCTACGCTAATGGGAAACGTAACGAAAATTTAATAGTTAAGTTAAGTCTTGTTTTCTAAAGGTAGAATTGAATTGTTTAGAAAATGATCTAGATTTAAATTCTGCATATGATGTAGAACAATGCTTTCTCGAGGAATATCCCCGCTTAAATAAGGCTGTAAAGTGACATGTATTGGATGCATGTTTCTTAGTCCGTCTTGTCAATACGGTTTATAGGTATCTTTCTATGGCTGCATCCGAGATCGTGCCAAAGCAGTGAGGGTGTAGTTGATAGAATTTTATCGATGCCAGATGTATATTTGATACTAGACAAATTCAAGTAAGAGTGAAAATCCTGAATGTGCCAAAGCTGTCAGGACTACATCAGTAGCTTGAGTTTTTCATTGGCAAGTAAAGCCTTGATACGCCTCATTGTGAACGTTCTAAAGTTTTCATAACGAGAAACGGTCAGGACCAAAATCATAAGTCACAATGAGTGTGATTGACAATGAGTTGTCTACCTAATGAATATACGTAGGCAAGATCATGCCAAAGCTGTGAGTCGAAATATATTCATGGGGTCCACCTCTCACTATGGAATTTGATTTAATTATTGAATTCCCATTTTCCATTGGGGATTACGGTATTACATAAAGTAGTGGGAGACACTGCTGGGTTAAAAATCCATAACTAAAGCAGTGTGTAATTTTATGGAAATCGCTGCTTTTGTTTTCCTTTATTCTATATTGTTAATAGAATTATGCTTCTAATCCACTGCATGCATATTACTTGAATATTTTTTCTGACTTCACTTATGGTTGCGTATTTCTAGAATAGGTTCTAGAATGTTAGTAGACTTGGATATTGTTAGATTAGTCAAAACCATCGGGAACTGTTGTTCCGATTTTCTTGAAAAGCAAGATGGTTAGTTACTTAGTTTCTAAGTCATGATAAGTAATCTAAATAGATATATGTTTTAGGATATAATTGTCTAGAAAGAATAGTTTCTTGTGCAGAAAGAATTGACACGAATTAGTTCATGTCTCGAGATTCTTGACTGGCATTAAGAAAACTCTATTCGGATTTGTTTATCTTATAATGACGTTTCTTGGCTTTAGTGACTTTTAGAAGTCACGTGTTTGACACAGTTTTTTAATCAATTATTTGCAATTGTTGTGAACAATTGAAGGTAAATTATAAAGCTTAAGAAAAGAGATGTGTATAGTTGTGTATAGAGAATATTGATTTTCACGATACGACAATTGTAGGTATTGGATATCAGATCTCCCATCTATTTATTTAAAGTAATGTTTAATGATTATTTTTGATATTTGATATCAAACTTGTGACTATTGGATAGTTACTTGTTCTATATAAGAAATTGTTACATATTTTTAATATGACTAGTAATATCATTAATGAAGAAATAAACATTAAGAAAAATATTCGGTTAACTAAATAACTTAGAATAGTACTTTATGAGATTTTATCACATAAGCATTAGATGTTTATTCTGTATGGTAAATGATGGTATGATATGAGATCACACCACATATCCTTATCCATTTAATGAATATTGTATTCAGGATGTGATTAAATCTCATTTAACCAATGATTATCATTGGACTACAGATTTATTAAACTAATACCTGGATGTATGTAGTTTGATGAATTATAAACTGCATTGGATAGTTTTCTTTACTTTGTAACTTAGTTAATGAATTGTCATGACTTAGTTACATGTTTCTAAAAGAATATATATTGGATGTCTTGAATGGTTCGAGAAATTTCAATATGTTTGATGAAACTCAGATATAATATTTTGACTGGTTCAAAGTTATTTTATTTGAAGTGTTGAAAACTATATTTTAAAATTCATCATGTGTCTTTGAATTATTCAAAGACGTTTGATATGATCAAACATATGAATTAATAGAAATTAGTTCTAAAGTTATTCTATGAATATGATTATTACTCAATATGATTCTTCTACGATTCTATCATGATGAATTGATCAGTGGGATAAATCGAGTCTTATATGATCTGATTCGTTTGATATTGAGTGTTACCGGATTAGTTTTACAATACTCTTGGGTTATGCTCCAGTTACACTGTAGGCACTACATTTTTGCATGTAAGTCCCTATGATGAGTCTCATTTAGAGGCACTACCTTTTAAGTCGCGGAAGCCGTGGGAAACGGACGTCGGAAGGGAAAAGTCAGAAATTGGCATTTTGTTGGATTTATTCGCTTGTTTAGCTTCGGGTTCGCTTGTAGGACTTCTGTTTTAAAACACCTTAGCCCAAACCCCCGCAAGTCACACACCAAGCCCATCTCACCCAAGCCCAATCCAAAAATAATTAAAAAATTTAAAATACATATCATAAATTAAATTAAATTAAATTAAATTGAAATTAAATTAAATTAAAATCTAATTAAATTAAATTCCTAATTTAATTAAATCAATTCCTAATTTGAATAAATCACCAACCAATTTAAAGAAATTCCACACCAAAAATTACAATTATCCTTTCCTTTTTTTAACTAATCCAATCCATCCCATTTAATTGATTTTTGTTTCCTTATTTTAAAATCTCATGCACAACCCTAACCCTAGCTTGTCACTATAAAAATAACACAAAACCCTTAACTCATGGAGCTCATTCTCACGGCAAACCCTAAAAAAACCTAATCCTCTCTCTAAACACACTAATTCTCTCGCCTCTCTCAAAACCAACACATTAAACAAACCCTAACTCTCCTTCAAAAGCTTCACACAACAAACCTTACCAACTGACCAAACAACTCTCCACGTGAACTGAAACAAACAAAAACTGCAGCCTTACACTGCCCCTAACTCTCTTCACCCAGCACACCACTACCTTCAACTCACATAACACACGTAACAAGCCCTTGTCCACGCCACGATCACACACTGCCTAACCTTTCTCACGTTCAGCGCCCTCACAAACGAACAAAAATCCAGCCCTCACGTTAAAATAAGCCACGAACTACTTCCCACTCACCAAACAATGCAAAAACCATATCACGCGACCTGCCTCCTTCCTCCACTCACGTCAAAAACAACTTCACCAGCCTCCACACTGAACCATAAAGCCATTCAACCCCACTCACATTACTAGTTCATAACATCACTACCCTCACGTACTCCTCACAAAACAGTCACGCTTAATTCCCTTCACACATAGCCTTGCCTCACAAGAAGCCATCTTCATTCACATTCACGTACCCTTTAAACAGCCTGACCTTTACGCACAAATCAACCCTCACAAGCAGCTCCTTCAACACGCCCAAAACAGCCTTCACATGAACCTCTCATATTCACACCAAATTAGCCCTCACAGTAGCCTTCAACACGCCCGAAACAGTCCCCAAATCTCTGAAAACAGTCCCCAAATAGTGAACAAATCACCCTGAAACAGTCCAGAAAACTGCAGTCCAAAACAGCAGCGAAATGGAGTGAAAACAGTAGCTCGAGCAGTGAAAACAGCGAGAAAGAAGTGAACCAGAGAACCAGAAAATTTGCGGAGTTTTAGCCCTTCCGACGGCCTTGTAACGTGCTTCCGAGAGTCGACATAAAAGGTTAGACCTGAGGGCATCTTTCTAATTTATTTTCATTCATCTCGTAATTATTTATTAAATTTTATTTGCATGAGTATTGTGGAATGATGTGTGTTGTGGCCCTTGAATAAATGGAAAATATGTCGCCTCTTGTGGTATATAGGATGGAAACCCAGACATAAATTCCGTAGCCGAATCCGAATGGACGGTAGTGCGGTTTATACTTGGGATACAACTCTATGGTACCACTTGAGAAAATGGCACATATTCTGATTTATGTTATCTTGTTTGTTTATTATCCGCACTTTTATTCCGCCATTTAATTTATGTATGATTATTTGCGTGTGTATTGATGATATAATGGGCATGGGCTTAGTATGTTGGTCTAAAGGTTCTCTATTTGAGGGAAGAAAAGTCTAAAGGACTACCTTTACGATAATACTTTGCCGCGCCGGATAAAGTGTGTTTGATTGAATGTGATATATGTTTAATCAAATATACGAAGTCCTATATTGTTGTCTTTACTTTTTATGCATTGTGATGTAAATCGCATGGCCTTAGTATGTTAGTCTAAATGTTCTCAATTTGAGGGGAGAAAAGTACAAAAGGCTACCTTTACGACAGTACTTTGCCGCGCCGGACGAAGTGTGTTTGATTAAATGTAAGATACGTTTAATCAGATATACGGAAGTCCACATTATTGTCTTATTCATTTTAATGCATAATGATGTAATGCGCATAGGCTAGCTAGGGTGGATTAAAGGTCTTCTATTCGAGGGAAATGCCTAAAAGGCTACCTTTACCACGATGTTTTGCCGCGCATTTTGTTATGTTATTGACCTTTCGCAAATCATTGCTCTATTTACGCATGTATTGCATTCTAGTGTGCATGGGCTAACTAGGGTGGATTAAAGGTCCTCTATTCGAGGGAAAATGCCTAAAGGCTACCTTTACCACGATATTTTGCCGCGCCGGACGAGGTATACTCGATTGAATGAGAATGAGTTCAATCGGGCACACGGGGTCCTACATTGTGCATCTATGTATGTGTTTGTGTAATCTATCATGCATTAGGTCCTGTCTCGTTCGAACGCATTCTCGAACTCTATACGAACGCGAACCTTCTGTTTCTCGTTCAAACGCGTTTACAAACGCTACTCGAACGCGCATGCATTTTTGTTCAACAGGTCTTGCCTCATTCGAACGCGTTACCAACGCTATACGAATGCGAACCTTCTATTTCCTATTCGAACACGTTTTCGAACTCGTTTACGAACACTACTCGAATGCGAACCTTCTGTTTACCGTTCGAACGCGTTTTCAAACGCTACAACGAACGCGCATACACGAACTGATTCCTTTTCATCACATTTCATGCATAATTGCTTCTTGGGTGGTTTCTCTTGTATCATGTAATTAATCATACCATTCCATTATTGATACTTTCACTGTTATCATCTATTTGTATCCCCACATTTATCTATTTGATGTGTTCATGAGATAGTGTTCAAGCATGATTAGGTCGTTAGGATGTTACTTGTTCTCAAGCATGATTTAGCCATTAGTATGTTATTCCTCTATGCATGATCTTGTCATCTCCTTTCGCAATAGGTGTTTCTTTATGTTTATGTTTAGGTTGTTATTTATCTTTCATGTTTGATGATTCAACATGTTCATGAGATTATTGTGTGATATCATATGTTTGCCGTTATGATGATTACTTTCATGCATGTGAACTTAAAAGTAGAATACTCTTGGAAATATGTTGCGTAGATTCGATTAAATTATTGCACAAATCATTTCATTACGAGTGGCATAAGTAAGGGACCATTCTGAACCCAACGGTTTGAGGTCTTCCCTTGCGAGGGGTGAGTGCGGCCTTAAATCATTTTCCCGGTTCACACCGGGTGGCAACTCCATGTTATTTCTCCGGTTTAGACCCCCGCGGGCTACTCCGTACTCCCAACCAGACAGCGAGCCCAGGACAGTGTCGTCCAACATCTGTGTCCTACAGTCTGGCGACTCCACTGGGGATAGAGATTTGGCCCCGAAATAATGCTTTGTAATGATTGTGATTTGTGCTTTAATTAACCGTGTTTACCGTGGGTTGAAAGGGGTTTAATCAAAGGCGTTTTTAAGGCTAGGTAATGGTTTGGTGTCTTACCTCATTCACTACCTTTCTATAAGGAAAAGCTGCGAAGGCACCTAGATAATCATGTACTCATAGCCTATTGTGATGGACTAATTTGGAGGACTCGTTGTTTATTCCTGTAACCAAGCGATAAGAGCCTAAGAGGCTTGGGGTTTTAAGAGAGTTCGCTCCGCCCTCCCTCTGGGGAATCTACAATGGGAAATCCATTTGACAGTCAGTCACACACTATAACTCATTGGCACGTACCGTAAGGTATAAAAAAGGTGCGCTCACTCGGTCACTCTAACCCTTGAGTGGGGAGACCTAGTTGTGGGCAACCCTTCGCTAGCGAGAGTCTTTGTCTATACTCCCGCAAACCCACACGTAGACCAGAGTTGTATGACCTATGGCAACTATTTCCTTGTGCTTGTGGACCATCCTCATTTGGATGCAGTTGGACTTCTTGTCAGAAATGCGAGCTTGTTGGGCCATTTAAACTGGGACGAGTTCGTATCCTATGACAATTGGGCCAAAAGCTTCTGAAATGGGATGGGCCGCTCTGTAGAAATTATTGCTTGAATTATCTCTTTATGCTTGTATTTGTGGACCATCCTCATTCGGATGCAGTTGGACTTCTTGTCAGAAATGCGAACTTGTTGGGCCATTTAAACTGGGACGAGTTCGTATCTTATGACGATTGGGCCAAACGTCTCTGAAATGCCGATGGGCCACTCTTTAGAAATTATTTCTTTATGCTTGTGTTTGGGCCCCTTATCATTTGAAGTCGTTTAGCCATGTTATCGCAAAGTGTAAACTTGTTGGGCCTTTTCAACTGGGACAAGTTTGCACCGCGCAATGGCGTGGTTAAATGCTTTAAAATGGTAATAAGCCGACTTATATATTCCATAGATCGCACGTATCTCATGCATCTCATGCATAATACATCATGTTAACTCTCTTGTGTCTTAAGAGCCATCATAGATATCCGTTGGTTAGGGAAAAAGGAAGACTAGTTAAAAGGCCAATGGCAAACATGAGCGAATCAGAGAATGAGGTATCCCGTATGGATCAGTTTGAGAACAGTCTTGCCAAGATTACTGAACAGTTACAAGCCCTGACTACTGCTATGGTAAATATGGTTGTGCCCCGTGCTGGGGGAAATTCTGAGAATATGAGGCGTGAGGAGCCTCCGAATGGGTTGGGGGATGACATCCCCACTTTTGATGATAACATGGCTGAATATGCCGCGGGAAGAGTAGCCGGGTCACAAGCTGAATTACAGAAACTCCGTGATAAAGTAGAATCGGTTACCAGCAAGATGAGGGGTAAACATGAAGACTTATTGGACTATTAGGAGATGACCTTTGAGGAGCAGCTACCGGCTCAGTTTAAAATGCCCGACATAGCCAAATTCAATGGGAACGGGGACCCGAGGGTCCATCTCCAGCAATATGTCTCGGTTATGAGTTCAGTGGGCCTGTCACAACGCTAAGTTCAGAAGTTGTTTGGGATGTCGCTTGAGGGGGCACCCGTAGTGTGGTACCATAGCCTTGAAAGAAAGGTTAAGAAAGATTGGAGGGAATTGGCAGATGCATTTCTGAAACAGTATGTTACAGACTTGGAGATTGATTCGTCACTCCGCGATTTAGAGAATACCAAGCAGAAGCCGGAGGAGAGCTTCAAGGAGTATGTAGATCGCTGGAGGAGCCAACTTCTGAAGATGCAGACTCGGCCTTCGGAGAAGGACCATATCAAAATGATCATCAAGGGCACCAAGCCCTCTATTTATGGTAAGATGAGGAGGATGAGTTCGATGATTACTGATTTTCGACAGTTGAGGGAAACTGTCATGGATATTGAGGACGAAGAGGCCGAGAATAGAAAGTTCTATGGCCAGAATAGAAGGACTTTTGGGGGGCATTCTGAGACTAAGCCCGCTACTGCCGAAGTTGCTGCCATCAGGAACCGGTATTTCTCTAACCTGGGGAAGCCTTTATCTAAGGTGCTTGAGAAGCTGAAGGCGCAAGGACTCCTACAACCCTAAGAGCCTAAACCACTTCCAGATCATATACCACCCAACCTTGACCTAAGCCTGTATTGTCACTTCCATCAGAGGAGAGGCTATGAAACTAACAGCTGCACCCACCTTAGGCATGAAATCCAAAACCTCATTGATGCCCATAAAATACCCGATCCTGAGAAAGAACAACCCAACACACATCGGAACCCCTACCAAATTACCACTCCGTTCCACCACCCACCTATATGATCAACTCCGGCCTACCCGAAAGCTTCGTCCTCCAAGCTCTCAACCACTTAGCTTCTTTAATGGGGATAGGGGATGACAGCAGTGAAGAACCATAGGCCAAGGAAGAAGGCAATGCTGTGAATGATGAAGTTGTTCCTCCTAGTTTATTTGATCCGACATTTTTAATATAGACATTGATTTTGCCTACTTGTTCGAACCATTTCTTAATGATAATAAAGGCGTTCATTCCATTTTCTTGCCTGAGTCTCATCCTTTCAACCTGCAACATGAGTATATTTGAAAAAACATTCAACCTTGGTACTATGATACTGAGTGATGTTTAGAACACGGGGGATCTTCGGAAAAAGCAAGCAAAAAAGATAGGATAGCCATTCAGAAATTGGGAAATGAGGCAGTGAGACTGTCAGACTTGGAAAGGAATGAGTTCACCAAGCTGATCAACGTGGATAGATTGAAGCAGTACTTTGCCTGAGGAAGAGAAGACCGAGTATTCACCGGCAGAAGACCTGACCCAACGGGATAGGAAACTCATGCATGCATGCATACACGTAACCTATTTTTGCATTCCTTTTGTGTTTGTTTTGTTTTGTATTCACAGGTCAAAGAAGAAAAAAGAGAAAGCGGTAAAGACAAGCCAATCGGAAGCAGCAACAGTACAGTGTCAGCAGTTTTCAGGAATGAATCACAGGGTTGAGGCCCACATCAGTATCAGTCTGGGGCGAGCCCCATATCAGTATCAGTCTGGGGCGAGGCCCATATCAGTATCAGTCTGGGGCGAGACTGATATCAGTATCAGTCTGGGGCGAGGCCCACATCAGTATCAGTCTGGGGGCGAGGCCCGCATCAGTATCAGTTTGGGGCGAGGTCCATATCAGTATCAGTCTGGGGCGAGGCCCACATCAATATCAGTCTGGGGCGAGGCCCATATCAGTATCAGTCTGGGGGCGAGGCCCACATTAGTATCAGTTTGGGGCGAGGCCCACATAAGTATCAGTTTAGGGAGAGGCCCATATCAGTATCAGTCTGAAGGCGAGGCCCACATCAGTATCAGTCTGGGGCGAGGCCCATATCAGTATCAGTCTGGGGGCGAGGCCCACATCAGTATCAGTTTGGGGTGAGGCCCACATCAATATCAGTTTGGGGCGAGGCCTATATCAGTATCAGTCTGGGGGCGAGGCCCACATCAGTATCAGTTTGGGGCGAGGCCCATATCAGTGTCAGTTTGAGGGCGAGGCCCACATCAGTATCAGTTTGGGGCGAGGTCCATATCAGTATCAGTCTGAGGACGAGGCCCACATCAATATCAGTCGAGGCCCACATCAATATCAGTTTGGGGATGAGTCCCGAGGGTCGAGGCCCACATCAGTATCAGTTTGGGGCGAGACCCATATCAATATCAGTCTGAGGGCGAGGCCCACATCAGTATCAGCTTACGGGCGAGGCCCACATCCGCATCAGTTTGGGGGCGAGGCCCATAGCAGTATCAGTTTGGGGGCGAGGCCCACATCATTGTCAGTTTAGGGGTGAGGCCCACATCGGTATCGGTTTGGGGGCGAGGCCCACATCAGCATCATGCATCCATGCATACATGCATACATATCACATACATACATTTTTTATTTTGTGTTCGCAGGATTGTAGCGGTAAAGACCATCTCATCAAGTAATGGTTCAAAAATGAGCCACCTCTCATCAAGTAACAGTTCAAAAATGAGCCATATTCTCACACAGCACGGTTCGGAAATGGACCACTACCACATCAGACGCCGAAAATGGCGCTCCAAAATGGAGAACAGTCCGAAAAATGGACAACTATCACAACAGATGCCGAAAATGGCACTCCAAAATGGGGCACACACAACAGATGCAGAAAATGGGGCTCCAAAATGGGGCACACACAACAGATGCCGAAAATGGCGCTCCAAAATGGGGCACACACAACAGATGCCGAAAATGACACTCCAAAAATGGAGCACAGTTCGAAAATAGACCACCAGATCACCTTAGTTCGAAGCAACAGACAAGTCAAGTGGCAGCTGGCGAGCCAGGTAAGTAAAAATGCATTGCATAGACTTTGATAGGAATGTCATTGTCACACACTGTACAAGTCCCATCAAAGTGGGGGCGGCTGTAGGCACTACATTTTTGCATGTAAGTCCCTATGATGAGTCTCATTTAGAGGCACTACCTTTTAAGTCGCGGAAGCCGCGGGAAACGAACGTCGGAAGGGAAAAGTCAGAAATTGGCATTTTTGTTGGATTTTATTCGCTTGTTTAGCTTCGGGTTCGCTTGTTGGACTTCCGTTTTAAAACATCCTTAGCCCAAACCCCCGCAAGTCACACACCAAGCCCATCTCACCCAAGCCCAATCGAAAAATAATTAAAACATTTAAAATACATGTCATAAATTAAATTAAATTAAATTAAAACCAATTAAATTAAAATCTAATTTAATTAAATTCCTAATTTAATTAAATCAATTCCTAATTTGAATAAATCACCTACCAATTTAAGGAAATTCCCTACCAAAATTACAATTATCCTTTCATTTTTTTAACTAATCCAATCCATCCTATTTAATTGATTTTTGTTTCCTTATTTTAAAATCTCATTCACAACCCTAACCCTAGCTTGTCACTATAAAAATAACACAAAACCCTTAACTCCTGGAGCTCATTCTCACGGTAAACCCTAAAAAAACCTAATCCTCTCTCTAAACACACTAATTCTCTCGCCTCTCTCAAAACCAACACATTAAACAAACCCTAACTCTCCTTCAAAAGCTTCACACAACAAACCTTACCAACTAACCAAACAACTCTCCACGTGAACAGAAACAAACAAAAACCGCAGCCTTACACTACCCCTAACTCTCTTCACGCCCAGCACGCCACTACCTTCAACTCACATAACACACGTAACAAGCCCCTGTCCACGCCACGATCACACACTGCCTAACCTCTCTCACATTCAGCGCCCTCATAAACGAAAAATCCAGCCCTCACGTTAAAATAAGCCACGAACTGCTTCCCACTCACCAAACAATGCAAAAACCCTATCACGCCACCTGCCTCCTTCCTCCACTCACGTCAAAAACAACTTCACCGGCCTCCACACTGAACCATAAATCCATTCAACCCCACTCACATTACTAGTTCATAACAGCACTGCCCTCACGTACTCCTCACAAAACACTCATGCCTAATTCCCTTCACACATAGCCTTGCCTCACAAGCAGCCCTCTTCATTCACGTTCACGTACCCTTTAAACAACCTGAACTTTACACACAAATCAACCCTCATAAGCAGCTCTTTCAACACGCCCAAAACAGCCCTCACAAGAACCTCTCATATTCACACCAAATTAGCCCTCACAGTAGCCTTCAACACGCCCGAAACAGTCCCCAAATCTCTAAAAACAGTCCCCAAATAGTGAACAAATCACCCTAAAATAGTCCAGAAAACTGCAGTCGAAAACAGCAGCGAAACGGAGTGAAAACAGTAGCTCGAGCAGTGAAAACAGCGAAGAAAGAAGTGAACCAGCGAACTAGAAAAGTTGTGGAGCTTTAGCCCTTCCGACGGCCTTGTAACGTGCTTCTGAGAGTCAACATAAAAGGTTAGACTTGAGGGCATCTTTCTAATTTATTTTCATTCATCTCGTAATTATTTATTAAATTTTATTTGCATGAGTATTGTGGAATGATGTGTGTTGTCGCCCTTGAATAAATGGAAAATGTGTCACCTCTTGTGGTATATAGGATGGAAACCCAGACATAAATTCCGTAGCCGAATCCGAATGGACGGTAGTGCGGTATATTCTTGGGATACAACTCCACGTACCACTTGAGCAAACAGCACATATTCTGATTTATGTTATCTTGTTTGTTTATTATCCGCACTTTTATTCCGCCATTTAATTTCTGTATGATTATTTGCGTGTGTATTGATGATATAATGCACATGGGCTTATTATGTTGGTCTAAATGTTCTCTATTTGAGGGAAGAAAAGTCTAAAGGACTACCTTTACGATAATACTTTGCCGCGCCGGACAAAGTGTGTTTGATTGAATGTGATATATGTTTAATCAAATATACGAAGTCCTATATTGTTGTCTTTACTTTTTATGCATTGTGATGTAATGCGCATGGGCTTAGTATGTTAGTCTAAAGGTTCTCAATTTGAGGGGAGAAAAGTCCAAAAGGCTACCTTTACGATAATACTTTGCCGCGCCGGACGAAGTGTGTTTGATTGAATGTGAGATACATTTAATCGGATATACGGAAGTCCACATTATTGTCTTATTCATTTTTATGCATTATGATGTAATGCACATGGGCTAGCTAGGGTGGATTAAAGGTCATCTATTCGAGGGAAATGCCTAAAAGGCTACCTTTACCACGATGTTTTGTCGCGCCTTTTTTTATTTCATTGACCTTTCACATATCATTGCTCTATTTATGCATGTATTGCATTCTAGTGCGGATGGGCTAACTAGGGTGGATTAAAGGTCCTCTATTCGAGGGAAAATGCCTAAAGGCTACCTTTACCACGATGTTTTGCCGCGCCGGACGAGGTATACTCGATTGAATGGGAATGAGTTTAATCGGGCACACGGGGTCCTACATTGTGCATCTGTGTATGTGTTTGCGTCGTCTATCATGCATCAGGTCCTGTCCCGTTCGAACGCTTTCTCGAATGCTATACGAACGCGAACCTTCTGTTTCCCGTTCGAATGCGTTTACAAACGCTACTCGAACGCGTATGTATTTTGTTTCATCAGGTCTTGCCCTGTTCGAACGCGTTACCAAACGCTATACGAACGCGAACCTTCTTTTTCCCGTTCGAACGTATTTACGAACGCTACTCGAACACGCATGTATTTTGTTTCTTCAGGTCTTGTCCCATTCAAACGTGTTATCAAATGCTACACGAACGCGAACCTTCTGTTTACCGTTCGAACGCATTTTCAAACGCTACACGAACGCGCATACACTGAACTGATTCCTTTTCATCACATTTCATGCATAATTGCTTCTTGGGTGGTTTCTCTTGTATCATGTTATTAATAATACCATTCCATTATTGATACTTTCACTGTTATCATCTATTTGTATCCCCACATTTATCTATTTGATGTGTTCATGAGATGGTGTTCAAGCATGATTAGGTCGTTAGGATGTTACTTGTTTCTCAAGCATGATTTAGCCATTAGTATGTTATTCCTCTATGCATGATCTTGTCATCTCCTTTCGCAATAGGTGTTTCTTTATGTTTATGTTTAGGTTGTTATTTATCTTTCGTGTTTGATGATTCAACATGTTCATGAGATTATTGTGTGATATCGTATGTTTGCCGTTATGATGATTACTTTCATGCATGTGAACTTAAAAGTAGAATACTCTTGGAAATATGTTGCGTAGATTCGATTAAATTATTGCATAAATCATTTCATTACAAGTGGCATAAGTAATGAACCATTCCGAACCCAACGGTTTGAGGTCTTCCCTTGCAAGGGGTGAGTGCAACCTTAAATCATTTTCCCGGTTCACACCGGGTGGCAACTCCATGTTATTTCTCCAGTTTAGTCCCCCGTAGGCTACTCCGTACTCCCAACCGGGCCTCGAGCCCGGGACAACGTCGTCGAACATCTGTGTCCTACATACACTAATTCATCCTTTTAATTATTGTTCCATTTGTTTTCTACAATTACGTATATGATATGTATAAGTAGAAAATTCGAATCTTGAAAAGTTTGAGATTTGAATCTTTCTTTTGTATAATAGTTATATAATTGAAAGTACTTGCGCCTTGGAGGTACAAATAAAAGTTTATCATTTATTATATTTAATAAAATATTGTATTCTATTTGATAGAATATCTTTTCTACGATCCCGAGTATAAAATTATTTTATTACTTGGTGTGTAACATTAGATGTTAACAATTGAAGAAAAAACTTGACTTATTGAAGTCAAATGTGAGAGTGATAAACTGTAATGGAGCTACATAATTACTTAGATGAAATGGCCCTACAATATCTTCCGTATAACTTTAATAGGATGTCAAAATCATTTACAAAAGTATTTGATACTTAATGGTTCTGTTGTTTACTTATCGAAGAAAATTATCCTATAACTTATAGTTGGAGCGATATTTGATATCGATTTCGGAAATTACCATTGAACCATAGATCTAAGATTGTTCATAGCTTACTACGATCAAGTTTTGAACTTGATTGAGCTTTCGATATGAATCGTTCATAAAATGTGCAAATTGTTTACGCATCAAAAGCAAAGTGAGCTTATTAAGGGTTTGACCTTTATAGTATGACAGTGAGAAAGGTTATACTCATCAATCTATTGTAGATCCTGAGGAAACTTGTCTCTAGTCGCACTAATTGAACAATTAAGGATCTGTTGGTTAATGTTGATATTAAACTATGTATTTTAGCTAAAGAATGCAAAATGGCGTTCTTGAGTGGTTTCTTCGAATGAGAGATCTGTTGTGGTTTCTTTGTTTGAAGATTTCATTCTAGAATGGCCCTATAGTTTGTATTCTGCTAAGATCACAGTTTGATATACTAGCTTATAGAGCCTATTATAGACTCATATAACTTTTCCGAAAAACTGTGTTCTCTAATTTTGATACAGTCAGATTGTCTGATTTTATCAAAGCATATAGAATACATTTATGATAGAAAGGGTCAGTGAGAGCGTACAAATTTCTTTCTAGTGTTATATATCCTAACGACATTATCATTATTAATGTAATAATGAAATGTTTGTGAGGTAAAAGGTTTACCTAAGTCTTCTTTTCTCCGTGAAAGTAGTGGGAGTAGTCTCTGTTATATTTGATATAAAGTTTTATATATGATATAAAACTAGAGACTTGTGAGATACTCCCATTAGTCGTGCATTAGATATGATCTAATAAAGGACACAACAAAACTATATGTATGACAGTTAGTATAACCGTTTGACAGTTAGTGTGTCTCTTGTATATAGTATTAATCTTTCGTAAATGATGATTCCTTTGTCGAAAGAGAAATTGATTAGAATATCTAGTCAAACTGATGCATCATATGATGATAGCATAATGAATACTATATTATGTACGATTAAAGATATCAATTTAATTGTAAATGTTACGAGTTATTTTGATATGATGTAGACCATATGATGTATCTTGAAACATGTTCTTTATTATCTTTGAGATATTAAGAACGAGTTTCTTATTCATGGAGAATATAATCCGCAACCATTAGGATCAAATTAGTTTTGAGTCTAATTATGACGTTAGATGGTCTACGTCATATGAAGTCAGAAAAGATGCAGTGGGAGTGTCACAGTTGATTCTACTGAATCAATAGAATTAGTTGTAACTTATGAAGTATTGACTTATGAAGTTGTATAGTGACCTTATAAACTAGAAGTTTTGATATTAGTATTATGTTTGCGGTTGTCTACATAGTATTTTGGATTTGATCTCTAAATACATAGACAACTTAGTAGCTATAGCACAATATTGATATCACATTTGAGTCATATTGATGTAGAACTTTGGTTCTACGAAATATGAATGATGATGGTTAAGGGAAACGATTGGGTCTGTTAGAAAAACTCAATTTGTAAAAGCGCGCTTACTTGTTGTTGCCTACCTCTTGAGTGCTAGGTGAGCTCTTGAGGGCCATGAGTATATGATACATATTGAGATGTCTATAGGATACTGTGGATTGGCACTAGAGCAAGTGGGAGAAATTGTTAGGGTTGGTGCTCAGAGTGCCAATCTGGATCGTACTTATGTTCGCTTCATGAATACGATCAATGTCTTTCTCCATAATATTAATTATTTAATGGTAGCACCTCTTATCTTTTATATACATATTCGATCTAATTACGATTAGATGTCTAATTATGATTAGATTGAAACTAAATCTGATTTAGTGATACGTGTATATTAGACAAAGACCCTAGGATTTACAATATAGTGCGCAGTTACAACCTAGTTTGTAATTGACATTGGGAAGTGTCACTATAAGTAGTATATCCTTAAATAAAGTTCATGGTCAAGATTTACTAACACGGGTCAGTTAGTAAAATCCATTGAGACCGTTACATGTCGTATATCGTGACATGGTCTGATGGTTTATCCTAATGAACCATGAGTCTCGGGAGACTCGTATAGATATGTAGGTATTTATTTGATAAACACTGAACGACTCACTAAAGATTTCCTAATAGATGGTACACCAACATCAATAGGAATCTTCTCGATTTGAGTGAGCATAATGGTCATTCGACTTAAGATACCACTGTGGATATATGAGTTATCCTCCACACTTTGACGGCATTCACATCACCGATCTATTTAGATCAAACCTCCGCATGTTCATTGGGTGTGGACTGATTCTCATGCTATCCATTGCGTTTCAAGATAGAATCTGTCAGTTCTTTGTACAGGGTATAGGTATCATGTATGTGTTTACGATCTAGTAAATCCATGGCTGTGGTATAACTTCAGAAATCAGTTCCGAGTGTTATTTAGAGATCGTAAATTTGAAAGTCGACTATATTATACCATAAGGATTTGACATTCTTATCCATATCATAGGTATAATATGGATAGCCCGTGACAGATGAATTATACGTATGCAATGACCTCGACTTGCATAGTTTATCGAGATTATCCAAGGTCATCATAATTCACGAGTGGGAGAATTATGGACACGAAATTGGATTTCGTGACGGATAAACCTAAACTTAGAGAGTCCCACAATATGAAGTGTACTCGTTGAGCACTTGGGCAACGCGTTATGAATAATACAGATTATTCATAATACTTCACCGGATTAAATGAGTTAATTCGAATCGTTTAATTGGTTAAACGAAAACACATGCATTAGGGGATTTTGGTCAATTAATAATTAATGTGTATTTGTATTTGATACAAAATTTGATTTGATACATATTAATTATTTGTCAAATGAGATTTTTACACATGCCATTAATATATGTATTTGCTATTTAATGTAAATAAAAATACATATATATATATAATGGTGAGATAATTAGCATGATAAATGGTGAGATATTATTGGTAACATGTGGCATGATTTAATTAAACTTTAGGTGTGCAAATTTGATTTGCTAATACAAAGTTTGATTTATTTAATTGAATTAAATTTGGAAAATGACCAAACTACCCTCCCTAAAGTCGGTCACAACAAGAATTAAAGTAAAAAATTTGTTTCTCTTTGTTTCTTACCACCTCCATGGCCGAAAATACACCAAAGAAAAGCTCTCAAGTTGGTTTGAAGAAACCATGAAGAAAGTGAAGAAAAAAATAAGAAATGCTTAAGGATAATTAGAGATTAAAGGTAATCTTTATCATTCTTGAGTTTAGAAAGTTGGTTTCTTGTTCTTGTGGTCCTATAATAGTTCTAGGGTTTCTTTACTTGTTGAAAATTGGGGCTTTTGGTTTTGGTGGATGGATTTGAAAGCCTTGTGCATGTGTGAAGTCGTATTGAATAATATTATTGTAATATTTATTCAATTTGATCATTATATGATATGTTTCAATTCTAGAATGTTATGAGCACTCTTGTAATGCCTAGAATTATTCTTGGGTGCTTCAATTATGGTGACTTGAATTGGTGTTAGTATTAATTTGATTAATATTGAAATAGTTGGATTAAAGCAAGAAAAATTGAATTTTTTGTTACAAAATTCAGATCTGGAAAAACTCAGTTTATTGTGATTAAAATGATGTCATATAAATTTATTTTATGATTTTTGGGTTTTGGAACAATTGCCGGAAATTATTTCGGAGTTGAAATAAGCAAAAACAGTGAAAAATGGCGTTACCGGGTGACTTTTGAACCAACCGGGTGACGGTTGCCCAAACAGTGAATTGGTCACTGTTCGGGTAGCCCATGAACTTCCCTAACACTATTGGGGCTGACCTGGGTGGCCCCCATGTGCATTAGGTAGTCGGTTCTGTCAAAAAACACGTTTTATACCATTTTGCGGAAAAATGTGTTCGTAAAAGTTTCGCGACGTTCCTTAACTATTTATGTCGTTATTTGATATCAAATAAATATTTTTAGGTGAAATATGAATGAATTATTCATATTAGATATTGAATAATTTATTCGGTAATTTAAAAAGTTTTAAAATTACGATTTCACCCGAACCGCGAGCTTCCCCTGCGCCCGCTCGAAAACCCCAACATTATGACCCTACTCGACTTATGAAGTGTGTGTGTCAAAGATCCTTCACCTTCTGGAACCTCATGTTCCTCCTATGGTTCATTAGTTATAGGCTGAACTTCATCAAGTTCAACTTGTCTATGATCTCCTCATTTTGCCAAAAATTATATTTCTAGAAATTTTACGAAGGGAACTACGAACACGTTTCGACGCTCGGAATCATAGAACAAATATCCTTTCGTATTGGAAGGATACCGAACAAACTTAAACTTTTTCCCTCGAGGTAAAAGCTTATCCTACTGCGCCACTCTGACATACACAAGACAGCCCCAAACCATAATATAATTAAGGTTCGGTTTCCTACCAGTCCATATCTGATATGGGGTCGTAGGAACAGTTTTGGAAGGAACTCTGTTCAAAAGATGAACTGCAGTAAGTAGCGCCTAACCCCATAGGTAATAAGGTAGATCCATAGAACGGACCATATCCAATAAAGTTCAATTTCTCCTACCAGACACTCCATTATATTGTGGAGTACCTGGAGGAGTATATTGAGCGAGAATCACATTCTCCTTTAAATAATCAGTGAACTCACAGCTCATATATTCACCGCCTCAATCCGATCGTAGGCATTTGATGAATTTTCCAGTTTGCTTTTCCACTTCGTTTCGAAAATCATTAAACCTTTCAAAAGTTTCTGATTTATGATTCATCAAATAAACATAACTATACCAAGATAAATCATCGGTAAAAAGGTAACGAAGTATGAATAGCCACTGTAAGCTGATGAGTGGTAAATGTATCACTATTTCCCACTCATTTGACCTAATATTTTGTATATTTTCTTGATTTTTGTGAATATTTTGATGTGTTTTGTGTTATTTTGTAGATCAATAAAGTTTCAGGACATTCTAGAGGTGATTTGGGGCTAAAATAGTGAAAAATGACAAAAAGGACAAGTTGGTAATTTTGCGCGTCGTGACGCCTAACATGCGCCATGAGCTGCTATGTGCGCCGGGGACACGAGTCAGAATCTGAGAAGTTTGACTTTGCTAACATGCGACATGCCACATGTCAACATCACAACCGATCTTCTAACGTGCGCCATGCCACATGTCATCATCCTATGGTGCCGACAATCTCCATCGCCACGTGTCGCCACATGTCACTCCACGTGTCTGACACATCATCGTCCACATCAGTACTAGACCGATTCAACTCACCACGTCAGCATCAGCCAATCACAGCGTGCCACGTGTCATAATCCTACAGTGCCGACAATAACTATCGCCATGTGTCGCCACATCATCGCAACGTCAGCATAATTATTGAGTCAATTATCCACATCACCATGTCATCGGATAAGAATCTGAAGCAGCCAACCAGAGTGCGACACGTGGCGCATCGCAAAGCGAAGCGCGCGTCGCGACACGCACATCCTACCGAGGCCTATAAATTCAGCTTAATTTTCTGATTTCATATATCCCTTCCTCTCTTAATTCTCTAATGTAAATATAGAGTTTTATATCTAGTTTCTTTTAATTTCAGTTTTGTAATTAATTTTAATTACGTTATGTAATAATAATTTACTTTCTTTACTTTTTCAATTTTTTACTATTCAACATGAGAAGGTAACTTCCCCCTGTTATGGTGAAAGGTAAAACTTTTATTACTGCTATTTAGATAAATCTCCCTTAATTATAATATATTCACTACTTAAAATTTGACTTCAAAAGGATACTGCTATATTGGTCGGTTGGTAATCAATTATAAACTGGTTTTAATCTGACTAAGCATGGATACCGCCTGGTTGGTCGGTTGGTAATTTCCGCCTATATGGCTGGTTTATGGACTTAATTTGACTTAATCAGGTTACCGCCTATATGGTTGGTTGGTAATATCACACAAGTTAATATATTATATTAAGAGAGATATCTAAAATAGTAGTGATAAAAGTAGATCCTCTAGCCCTAGCATTTTCTTTTATTGTAACTTTCTTTATTTACTTTTCAGCATTTTACTTTATGTCTTTTATTTTTAAGTTTTTACTCGCCCTAGTTATGTGTCATAACTAAGTTAGTTATCTAGGGTTGTGATGAATTCTAATATCATCGCTTTATAAGGGGTTATTTTATAGTTTGGGTAATTTAAAGGTTTACTTATTATTAAGTCTTAAGCTTAATGCGTCTTATTAACTGGCCATTAATAAGATTGATCTGGTAAATCTAAAATAAGCTTGACAAAGGAATATTAGGTTTCAGCCTTAGACTTAATAGCTCACGATCTTCCTTGAGGATAGATAACACTTTAATAGATTTCCTTACAGGATAGACATATACATGTCGGGCGGGGGTAACCTTTATTGGAACTAAATCTTAATGAATCCAGGTAATTTGGTTGACATAGACATATGGTTCAATTGGGTTATACTAGGTATTTGCGTCTGACCATCAACAGAGGCTTTCGCATAATTTCGTGTTCCAGGTTAGTAAACCGATTTATTACACAAACATGAAATAACCACTTCATCTTTTAAAAAGATATTAGAAAGATTCACAACCCTAGATAGTTTCTTAATATTGAATTTTCTTAAACTTACTTTCGAGTAATTTTATTTACTTGTTTTTAAATTTAGAATCATCACCATTTCAAATCAATCAACCTGTTAGATACTAGCAGGTTCCATCACAACTTGGAACACTTTAACCATAAAATTTCTTGCAAAGTACTTTCCACCAGCCAGAACTGGAAAATGAGGAATGACATCACATCCTTTGTACAAGAAGACTCGGAAACTCTCTATAAAGCTTTGGAAAGGTACAGAGATTTACTCCGGAAATGTCCTCACCATGAGATTCCAAAATGGCTTCAAGTCCAAACTTTCTATAATGGACTTTCTGGACCGATGAGAACCACAATCGATGCTGCTGCTGGAGGAGCTTTAATGGCAAAAGGAGAAGATCAAGCCTGAGACCTAATCGAAGAAATGGCCAATAATAATTCCTTGTGGCCAACATAAATGAGCATGATCCAAAGAATTACTGGAATTTATGAAGTTGGAGCCAATACAGCAATCAACGCCAAGCTGGATCAGATATGCAAATTCATGCAGACTCTTACCACTGGATCCACAAGTTCATCATATGGAGGAGCACCAGAACCAAACCAACTTGAAGAGACGGTGAATTATGTCAACAATTTCAACAAACAATAGAACAATCCATATTCCAATACCTACAACCCAGGGTGGAGGAATCATCCCAATTTTTCATGGAGTAACAATTCAGGGCAAAAGAACTATCCACCACCAGGATTCCAACAGCAAAACCAAGAGTTTGAAAAAGAACCAGAAATGAAAGAATGGATTGCAGAGATGTTCAAAAAGCAACAAGCATCATATGATTCTATTTTTCAAAGTCAATCTACTTTCATTAAAGCACTGGAGAATCAAATTGGACAACTGGCCAATGCTCAGAGTTACAGACCGCCAGACACCCTTCCTAGCAACACAGAGCCAAATCCAAGGAACATGGGAAATGAGCAATGTCATGCCAACATGTTAAAAATCGGTACTAAAATCAACAAAGATGTTGGAATCAAGGAAACAATTGAAGATATTCCAAAAGAAGAAAAACAACAGATGGAGGAAAAAGAAGCAAAGGAAAATGAACCAGAAAGAATCACTACCTCCACATTTTCCACAGCGACTTCAGAAAAATAAACTGGACAAGCAGTTTGCTCGATTCTTGGAGATTTTCAAAAAGCTGCACATCAACATCCCATTTGCAGAAGCCTTGGAACAAATGCCCAGCTATGTCGAATTCATGAAAGACATTCTTTCATGAAAATGGAGATTGGGAGATTACGATACAGTAGCATTATCAGAAGAATGCAGCGCTATCATTCAAATGAAGCTTCCCATAAAGTTGAAAGATCCTTACAGTTTTACCATTCCTTGCATCATATGAGACCATAACTTCGGTAGAGCTTTGTGTGATTTAGGTGCGAGTGTTAACTTGATTCGTTTTTCTATTTTCAGGAAATTACAGATTGGAGAAACAATGCGCACTTCAATCTCTTTACAAATTGCTGATAGAACACTCGTATTTCCAAGAGGCGTAGTTGAGGATGTGCTAGTCAAGGTTAACAAATTCATTTTCCCAACAGATTTTATTGTCCTTGATATGGAGGATGACGCAGACGTGCCAATCATCCTCGGGAGATCGTTCTTGGCTACAGGTCGAACCATTATTGATGTACAAAAAGGAGAATTAACCATGATGGTACAAGACCAAGAAGTAACATTCAATGTTTTCAAGGCCATGAATTTCCCAGATGATGAAAAGAAGGAGGAATGTTTCAGACTTGATGTAATACATAGTACCATCCAGAATTATGATGAAAGGAAAAGTTCTACTAATAAACTTAAAGCATGTCAATTGCATGTGGAGCCTGAAGATAAAGCGTCTTATGCATTAAAGATACAGATTCTTACACTACAAGCAACAGAAGAGAAACAGTTCCACCAGCTCAACAAATTGGAAGAATTTCACATACAACCTTTTCAGAATGCTAAATTATACAAAGAAAAGGCCAAAAAAAGACATGATGAGAAGTTAGTGCGCATACAACTGGAACCAGGGCAGAATGTACTGTTAAAGAAATCAAGGTTGAAACTCTTCCCATGGAAGTTGAAATCAAGCTGGTCAGTGCCATTTGTGATCACCAAAGTTTTACCAGACAAAGCCGTTGAGATACATGATCCCAACTCCAACAAAAAATTCAAGGTTAAAAATAAGCGTGTCAAGCACTACTGGGGAGAATCATTTGAGCGACAAAAATAAAGTGTCACACTTTCAGATCCAGCATAACGTTCGGGCAGTCATGTCTAGTTGACGATGTTAAACTTAGCGCTAGCAGGGAGGCAACCCATGCAATCTTTGTATATATTGTGATTTGGTGTAATTTAATTTTGTGTGTTTAGTTTTTGCAGATTAAGTCATTTCAGGATGGAAGAAGTTCTCGCAAATCTTCACAAGCAATTTCCTTCTCTCCCTCAAAAAACTCTGATGAAAGTTTACAATGCTCGCTTGGAACGGATGAGACTACTAATGATCAAAGGTATTCCTACTGATATTCATTGATTATTGAAGCAAGGGTCCGATTAGCAGGTGAGTCCTCTGATCCTTTTATTTCACATCTGCCTGGTTTAGGAAGAAGCACATATGCTAAAAAGAGAAGAGCCAAAAGAATGTGTGTTTGTTATAAATGTGCTCGCATGTTTTGTAATACGCGTTGTCGTTCTTTAGGAATGGTGTCTGATAACCTCGAAGATAAGATTAATTTCATTAGGGATGACTTGAGTAAAGAGTCTTTGGATGACATATCTAAAACTCTTGAGACGTATCCCAATGGATGTGTGTATCATGAAATTCGCGTGTTATATGCACAATTCCAAAAAGAAAGACAATTGTTAAGTCTCGGGAATCTGACTCAAAAGACCATGTTTGCCAATTTATAAGAAAATTGGATGGGAAGCTTGTCCCCGACGCATAGACATCAATCAAGCTGTAAACTATTGTAAATATTATATCTCTTTGTCTTTTCCTAATAATTGTGATTTGTTTTGTTGTTTTCTTTTATTTTCTCCGACAGGATCTAGACCTTTTTGATTATCACGATTCATTTTACTGTTTAACTAATAATTATCATTTGGCAGGTACTAGTGCTATTATGTTTACTCACCCTTTTCAGGTGTTATAAATTAAACTCATCATTGCACTTTTGAATACATCAAGAGTAAAACATGGAAGCCATTTCAAGAAGACGAGTTAAAAACATCTGTGTATTTTGCGGTACTAGTGTTGGAGTTAAACCACAATACGTAGCGGCAACACAGGAATTGGGTCGAGTCTTAGCTGCAAGAAATATGCACTTAGTATATGGCGGAGGCAATCTTGGACTAATGAGGATCGTTTCAAAGACTGTACAGGAAGAAGGCAGTCAAGTCTTGGGAACCATCCCAAAACCCTTGGTGGAGGCAAATCTTATTGGACCATCAAACGGAGAAGAACTAATTGTGCCAGGTATGTCTGAACGACCGGTAGAAATGATTAACCGTACTGATGCTTTTATTGCTTTGCCAGGTGGCTTGAGTACATTGGAGGAAATTTTTACAATGTTATCTTGGACAAACTTAAACATACACCAGAAACCGCTTGGACTATATAACGTTGAAGGATTTTATGATTTTCTTTGTGTATTTTTTATGATGCCCGGAGAAATGGGTTCGTGACAAAACCTATGAAAGAACTCATCTTTACTACCAGAACTGCTCCGGATCTAATTGACCAAATCTTAGCCTATGAACCACAAATTGACCCTATCATTTTCAAAGATAAATTGGCCCGAGGACGATCGTGGTAAGAGGCGTCGGATTAATCTGGATCTTAACCTTTAACTTTTCGTGTAGAATTTCAGCTAACCAGGCACTATCTTCTAAACTCTTCTTCTAATGTTTAAGACATTGGGGACAATGTCTCATTTAGGTTTGGGGGAGTGAATTAGTTTATCAGTATCTTGTTTTTAGTTGTGTGTTGCTTTTATTTTTAGTCCAAAATTTTCCGAAAAATACAAAAAAATGAATTTTTTTCAAAAATTACAAAAATATTTTGCGTTTTTGTGTTTTATTTTGACTAAAAAGGTGAAATTGGTAAGAGATAGCTGTGTAAGGAGTTTCCACTCCTGAGACGTATCTCAAACCTATTTCGGAACAAGTTAATTTTTGTTTATTTTCTTTTGAATGATTTAATTTGTGAATTCTCCATAAAACAGACTAAAATGGATCATCATATGCTCAGTTGGCCGGTATTATCAACATGCATGGTAACATACGGACATGAGCTATAATGGAAAAGTTTGTAATATTCAGTGCTCTAGTTTAATTGGAGGAAGCATCTCAAAAAGTGATGGAGTAAAAAAAAATAAAATAAAAATCTGAGATCCGAGTTATTAAGTCTGTAAGGGTGTTTTAACACCTAGTGCACTAAAGCCAACTGGTTTGGGAGTCACTGGCCCAAAGCTCGCTACATGGATCAAGGATGTTGCAAAAATATATATATCTGAAGTGGGGGTGGCAATTTGGGTCAGGATTCATTTATTCGTTCGATTCGATTCGCTTTAAAGCGAATACGGGTTTGGAAAAATGGATTCGTTTAATAAATGGGTCAATTCGATTCGATTTGTTTATTAAACGAATCAAATACGAATTTAAGCTCATTGATTCGTTTATTCGTTTAGGATTCGTTTTATTATTTTTATTTACTAGTTCTTGTTAATTTTCAATTAAGATTCGAGAAATTATAGCTAATTATCATATAAAAAGTAATATTTTCGATATTTGATGAGATATTTTTAGTAAATATATTAATTATATATTTCATATGTATATATTTATGAAGAATTAATGTAAATCAAGTGTGTTAAATTATTTTATTAAATAATATCATTGACTAAACGAATATTCGTATTCGATTCGTTTAATAAACGAATCGAATACGAATCCGTCACATTTTGATTCGATTCGTTTAGGATTCGATACAAATTCAATTCATTGATTCGTTTTGACACTCCTAATCTGAAGTCTGAGTAATTAAGTCCTAAGGGTGTCTTAACACCTGGTGCCCTAAAGCCAACTGGTTTGGGAGCCACCGACCCAACACTCGCTACATAGATGGAAGATATTGTATATAAATAAAAAAAATCAAAAATCAAAGAAAAAATCAGAAAAATTATTCCATTGCTACAAAAAGGTGTGAATTCTGATAAAACTTTAGGACAAAAATATTACTCTCTTATCAACTGCACTTGTGACTGTTGGGGGCAAAATGAGTTGATTAATATTTTATTGGCTGTGCATATGGAGAATGGTAAATATAATCGGAGAATTTACTTATTCAGTAATTTAGAAAGAAAGAAAACAACTAGTAACTTGGAGTAGAAGTTTCACCTGATTAGTCACTAAATTCTTTATTCTATTTTCTATTTTCTCTTGTCTTTTTATTTTTGTGTGCATTAGTTTCGCTACCTTTTTACTTTTGTAAAATGTTTATGGGTATCATTGTTGTAAACCCTCACGAGACTACAACTCGTCCACTATGGACACCTAGGGGTTTAAAGGCTTGTTGCATACGCTAAATGCAACCATGATCCATACGAAAGTGGCTTAGTTAAATTTTATTTTAAAGAAGTTTATGTTATTTTATTCCGTGTTTTGCTCGAGGACTAGCAAAATGTTAGGTTTGGGGGTGTGATGAGTGGTAAATGTATCACTATTTCCCACTCATTTGACCTAATATTTCTTATAGTTTCTTGAGTTTTGTGAATATTTTAATGTGTTTTGTGTTATTTTATAGATAAATAAAGTTTCAAGACATTCTGGAGGTGATTTAGGGCTAAAATAGTGAAAAAGGACAAAAAGAGCAATTTGGTAATTTTGCGCGTCGCGACACGCAAGCCTTTGGCGTCGCGATGCCTAACATGCGCCATGAGCTGCTACTGTGCGCCTAGGACACGAGTTAGAATCTGAGAAGTTTGACTTTGCTAACATGCGTCGTGCCACGTGTCATCATCCTATGGTGCCGACAATCGCCATTGCCACAAGTCGCCATGTGTCACTCCACGTGTCTGACACGTCATCATCCACATCAGCACTAGACCGAGTCAACTGGCCACGTCAGCATCAGCCAATCACAGTGTGCCACGTGTCGCAATCCTACGGTGCCGACAATCACTATCGCCACGTGTCACCGCCACGTCACTGCCACGTCAGCATAATTATCGAGTCAATTATCCATATCGCCACATCATCGGATAAGAATCTGAAGCAGCCAACCAGAGTGCGACAGGTGGCTCGTCGCGATGGTGCCGACAATCGCCATTGCCACATGTCGCTATGTGTCACTCCACGTGTCAGACACGTCATCATCCACATCAGCACTAGACCGAGTCAACTGGCCACGTCAGCATCAGCAAATCACAGCGTGGCACGTGTCGCAATCCTACGGTGCCGACAATCACTATCGCCACGTGTCACCGCCACGTCACTGCCACGTCAGCACAATTATCGAGTCAATTATCCACATCGCCACATCATCAGATAAGAATCTGAAGCAGCCAACCAGAGTGCGACATGTGGCGCGTCGCGACCCGCACATCCTACCGAGGCCTATAAATTCAGCTCAATTTTATGATTTCAGATGTACCTTCCTCTCTGAATTCTCTGATGTAAATATGGAGTTTTATATCTAGTTTCTTTTAATTTCAGTTTTGTAATTAATTTTAATTACGTTGTGTAATAATAATTTACTTTCTTTACTTTTTCAGTTTTTACTATTCAACATGAGGATGTAACTTCCCCCTGCTAGGGTGAAAGGTAAAACTTTTATTACTGCTATTTAGATTAATCTCCCTTAATTATAATATATTCACTACTTAATATTTGACTTAACAAGGATACCGCTATATTGGTCGGTTGGTAATCAATTATAAATTGGTTTTAATCTGACTAAGCATGGACACCGCCTGGTTGGTCGGTTGGTAATTTCCGCCTATATGGCTGGTTTATGGACTTAATTTGACTTAATCAGGTTACCGCCTATATGGCTGGTTGGTAATATCACACAAGTTAATATATTATATTAAGGGTTATATCTAAAATAGTAGTGATAAAAGTAGATCCTCTAGCCCTAATATTTTCTTTTATTGCAATTTTCTTTATTTACTTTTCAGCATTTTACTTTATGTCTTTTATTTTTAAGTTTTTACTCGCCCTAGTTATGTGTCATAACTAAGTTAGTTATCTAGGGTTATGATGAATTCTAATATCACCGGTTTATAAGGGGTTATTTTATAGTTTGGGTAATTTAAATATTTACTTATTAAGTCTTAAGTTTAATGCGTCTTGTTAACTGGCCATTAATAAGATTGATCTGGTAAATCTAAAATAAACTTGACAAAGGAATTTTAGGTTTCTGCCTTAGACTTAATAGCTCACGATCTTCCTTGAGGATAGATAACCCTTTATTAGATTTCCTTAAAGGATAGACATATACCTGTCGGGCGGGGGTAACCTTTATTGGAACTAAATCTTAATGAATCTAGGTAATTTGGTTGACATAGACATATGGTTCAATTGGGTTATACTAGGTATTTGCGTCTGACCATCGACAAAGGCTTTCGCATAATTTCGTGTTCTAGGTTAGTAAACCGATTTATTACACAAACATGAAATAACCACTTCATCTTTTAAAAATATATTAGAAAGATTCACAACCCGAGATAGTTTCTTAATATTGAATTTTCTTAAACTTACTTTCGAGTAATTTTATTTACTTGTTTTTAAATTTAAAATCATCACCATTTCAATTCAATCAACCTGTTAGATACTAGTAATCATTTGACCTCATAAAATTAATAGATTAGGTATTAAGTCCTCGTGGGATCGATACTTTTTATACTACTTAAACGATACGTGCGCTTGCGTTATATGTGATTACGCCGGTCATAAGCAGTGAGACTCATGGGACCACATACATCAGAATCTTCTAGTTCCAATAAGTATGTGGCTCGATGTCCTACACTGGTATATGAGGCTTTTGTCATTTTACTCAGAATACAAGATTCACAAGTCGGGTCAGGCTCAATAGTGAGATTGTCAATCAAATCATTCATAACCAACTGGGTAAGGCGTCATACGCCAATATGTCCTAACCTCATGTGCCACAGTTCAATATCATTAACATCAAATCTATTTCGTTTATTAGTCCCAACATTCAAAATATCTCTTGATGGATGCAAAATGTAATAACCATTCTCATTTGCACATTGAATGATAGGAATATTATACTTATTATATAAATATAAAGAACGGTTCTTAATATTTACACAAAAACCTTATGTATCAAATACAACAAGTGATATAGTATTTGCCACACATCCTGGCATAAAATAACAGTCATTTAATAAAATGCTCCCACTGGACAAGGGAATCTCATATACCCTAACTGCAATTGCATCTAAAGAGTCTCCACTCCCGAAACGCAACTACAACGTTCCAGATTTCAACTTTCTACTTTCCTTCAGCCCCTGCAATGAGTTGCAGATGTGAACATGACAAGCAGAGTCTAAAATCCAACTGGAAGAAATAGTTTCACAAGTTAAAGAGATATCAATAACGGGAAAAATAAATAGACCTGAAGCAGAGGCTATGTCTCACTTTAATTGCGCAAGATTTTCAGGACAGTTATGTTTCCAGTGTCCAACCTTGCTACAGTGCTATCTTGGATTTAGGTTTCACTATCTTACACCGATGAGCAATCTTTTTACCTCTCTTTTTCTTTCATTTGCTCTTCTTCCTCAGCAGTGACCAGCATCCTATGCAACTCTCTGTAAGAACAGAAAATCCCATGCATATTAAAATTCAGCACAAACTGGCGAAATGAGCTCGGGAGTGAGCCTAGTATCAAACTATGTCCAAGAGTTTCATTGAGTGGAAAGTCATATCGCCTAAATTGATCAATCAAATCAATCATAAGAAGCATATACGGACTGACTGGTTTACCCTCATCCATTCTTGAGTGAAACCGTTCCACCACCACTCTATGAACTGTAATTTGCTCTTGATTCATAAAGAGCTCACTAAGCCGAGAGATTATGCAATATGAATAAGGCATATCGATATATTGCCTCTTTAGCTTTAAAGTCAACGATCCGATGATGTATGATTTAACTTTTAAATCATCATCCTTTTATTTCTGGAAGGTTTCATGCTCATCGGGTGTTGACTCGGGTGGTATAGCTAGAGGAACCGGTCCATCCAACACATACCATAATCTCTCATATTCAAGGATGATCCTTAAATCCATTTCCCAATCAGCAAAATTTTCAGGGCCCAATTAGGTTATTCGTATCAAGCATATGAGATAAAAGATTAAAAGACGAAGAGCTGGCCATCACAAATCTGTCATATAGATAGCGAAAGAAAAAATTAGCAGATTATACAGTTTCATTCAATATCAAACATAACATCAAATAAATCATGAAATTTTAACTTAAATGATGCCCTCCCACTGAATCATGTAATATTGTAATCCCCAAATAGAAAGCAATAATATAATCAAATTAAATTAAACAGCAGGAAGTAGATCCCATAAATATATTTCGGCTCACTATTTTGGCACGTTCTTGCCTACGTATATTCATTAGGTAGACAACCATTGTCAATCACAAAAAGTGACTCATAATTTTCGGTCCTGATCGTTTCTCGTTGTGACAGCTTTGGCATGTTCATAATGAGGCGTTTTCAAGGCCTAACTTGTTAGTGACAAACTCAAGTTACTGATGTAGTCCTAACAGCTTTGACACGTTCAGGATTTTCATTTTCACTTGAATTTGTCTCTTATCATATAAGTTCTCCCGACGCAAATGAACTATCATCAGCCATAACTGCACAGATTTGGCACGATATAACTACAGCATCAGGAAAACATTCGAATCCGTACTGACAAGGCGGACCAAGGAAAAAGCACACACAAATACAATTTACTTTAGAGCCTTATTAAAGGGAATTTTCGCTTAACTGTCAAACATATTATTTAGATCCTATCTAAAAAGCATGTGTTTACAAGAAATATGTCTTAGATTACATATCAAATATCATGCTAGAATCATTTTATGGATTAGGAATCAGACTAGCTCTGATACCATTTTATTGGCGTATTTGCGGTTTTACCGGGTAGCGCAACGGAACGTGAAAAATCCGATTTTTAAAATTTTTCTTTGGACTATTAAAATAAAATATTTATTTTAATATTTAATCCCAAATCAAATTTGGAATTATCCAAATTACCCTTTAGCCGACAATTGCCTAATGTGTAAACTTTTTGCATTTTGCTCACTTTAGTCCAAAAGTGTCAATTACACAATTAAGTATTTTCAAAACACTACCAAAATGATTAATATACATCTAATGTACCCAATTTAATCCATAGAATGAAAAGCCCCAATTTAGTATTAGGCATAAACCCTAAAAATTTCAATTAATCAAATTAACCAAATTTCCATCAAATTGAGTTTCAATCTACATTAGATTAATCATTCCAATATTTTTAAAGTCTCACCACATTCAAAAATACCCAAGAACAATTCTAGGTTTCTATAAAATGACATAGAAATTATAGAATGACAACTTATTTTCCTAGATTAAATTGAACTCAAATGACAATTATTAAGTTCAAATAATCATCACACATGCATATAATCTTCCCAAGAAGCATCCAACAAATAAAAAAAAAAAAAAAAACAAATCCAAGAGAGGGAAAAACATTATACATCATATGTATTATCAAGAATTCAAAAGAAACATTTTCCAAGCTAAAAGATTAATAAATATACCTTAAATTTGAATAATCTTTAAGCTTTTGCTTGAATTTTTAATCTTCCAATTTTTCTTTCTCTCTTAGGTTTCTTTTCTCTCTTTTTTGTTGTTGAAGAAATGGGAATAGTTCCCAAAACCTTGTTGGCCGAAAATATTAGCAAGTAGTGGGAGAGATAAATTCATTTTTTTATTTGATTTAATAAAACAATTGAATAAATCAAAAATAAATATCCTATCCCACTAATATTTCCAACAAAGCCACATGTCATAATTATAAAGCATCCAACACATGTCTAATACATGTGAAAAATATATTTTTTATTGCTAATACATTCATTTAATAAATTAATTAATTAACATATTACTTAATCAATCCATTTAATCAAATGTATAATGTATTTCTACATTTACAACAAATGTTAAAATACATTCAAGGTTGACATGTGTCCCAAATATTATTCGATAATTAATTAATACATATATAATCAAATTATGTATCTAGTACATATACATATTAATTTAGGGAATTACCGAATACCTCGCATGTGTTATTTTTCGTTTAACCGTTAAACGATTTCCGAATAATCAATATTATTCATATTAAGTCGCCCTAGTACTCTACGAGTATTTTTGATTATGTGAGACTCTCTAAGTTCATGTATATCCATCATGGAATCAAATTCCGTGTTCATAATTTACCCACTCATAAATTATGACGACCACATATATTCTCGCTGAACCATACAAGTTGAGATCTTCGCATACGTATAATCATTCCTTCATAGGTATCTGGACAAATACCAGAGACATATATATAATTATCAAATATCATATGGTATTATCTTGTCGACATATAGATTCACGATTTCTCAAAAATACTCAGAACTCATTTCCGAGTGTACCATGTCCATGGATTTTATAAATCGCAATCTCATGAATTGGATACCTAAATCCTGTACGCAAGACTGGCGGATCCTCTCTGGACACATCGCCGGATATCATAAGCATCAGTCCACACCCAACGAACAGGCGGAGGTCTAACCTAAAAAGGTCAAAGACGTGACTGTTATCAAAGTGTGGAGGATAACTCATAAATCCACCGTGGTATCTCAAGTCAAAGAACCACTATGCTACTCAACTCGAGAAGATTCCTATTGAAGCAAGCGTACTATCTATTAGGAATCTTCCGTGAGTCATTCAGTGCTCATCCGCTATGGACACCTACATGTCTATACGACTCTCCCTAGACTCGTGGCTCACTGAGATAAACCACCGGAATCCAATATTTTGATATACGACATGTACGAGTCTCCCGGGTTTACTTTCGGACCTAGAATATAAACCTTGACCAGGAACAGTTTAAGAATGATACAGTTATAATATTTCTCAATGTCAATTGCGACGCTTTTACAATTATGTTATAACTTAATCATTCATAAGTCTAGTACGTCTTTACCATTTCTAAGAAAATATATTGACGAAACCGTAAATTTTATTCATAACAAAATATTGTTTATACACGTAGTTACAAGGAAATACATGAGAAATCGGCACGCCGAGTACCAACTCCAACACGAACCACGTAAAAATATTTATGTGCAATCTGTAACCTTATCTCTTTTAATTTGCTTATACTTGCATATTTGAGATAATTGGACAAATATTACAGTTGAATGATATTGGATATTAATTTGTTAAATTCATTTCATTATCATCATATTGAGATTACATGTTTAAGGATGGAGTTAAGGGGATTGTGTTGGTTTCTAAGGTCATCCCAATATCATATAAAGCATGAAACATGTGAATACTCAAAGTAAAGTTACGGAAAAATACTCACTTTGAACGGTTGTAGGATGTGTGTAGAACAAAAAATTTCCTTTAAGAAGTCCTCCAAGATCTCCTATTTGAAGTTGTTTTTTGAAGCTCCAAGCTTGAAGGTTGAGATTCCAAACTTAAAGGATGATTTCCCTATCACCTAGTATGAATCTTTGTGTGCTAGCAATGGAGAAATTTTGCAACAAAATTTCCCCAATAATCCTTGTTGTATTCGGCCAAGGTGAGAAAGAAAGAGAGAGTTTTGTTTTTCCTTTGTTTTGTTTCTAAAACAAATACAAGTTATGAAAAAGTCAAAACAAATTTTGGTATATCATTTTTCAAAAAGCAAAAACCAAGATTTGGAGGGAAAATAGCATTTTTACTCGCAACTTCTCCCATCACTTAAAGTGACTAGATGTCTATCACCAAAAAGTTGACATGACTTCCATCACTGAAGTGACAATTGATGTGACACGTGATGTGACTTGTGGGCCCCACTTTAATTCAAAATCCGAGTGGGCCCGCAAACACATCCCGAGCCGGGTTCGTTAATTCCAAATTAACGAATTTTCCGTTGCGACTTAATTAAATCAAATTTAATTAAATAATTATGCCTAGCAAAATTATTATTCACGTCGCTCGTGAATTAATTCTAAATTAATTTGTCCGCCCGAATCAAAATCCAATTTTAATTCCGTGTCGAAATCCAATTTCATTTAATATATCAAATATATTATTTTATCATTTAATTCCAAATTAATCGTTCTCTCTCTTCAAATAGTATTTTATCCCAGATAAAATCTCTCGGTAATTAATCTCAGATTAATTATGTTCGAATCATACGTCATCGGTGAATCTTCGGGAAGTGACCCATGAGATCCTTGGATATGTTGGCAGTAAATCCTGTTGTCAGACTATCCAAACACGTGAGTACCTCATACCACATTTTTACCAATTATAAGACATGGTTGGCTTCTAGCAAAGCACCGTGTCTACCCAATTCTCCAGAAATATTCTTAAAGGAATATATAATCTATGTCAGGCGTAGTATACATAGTATTGCGTATTGCGATCCAGTATCGGATGTCACATGCAAGGCCTGGGGCTGGAAAAATGTATGTCCCGTACGAAGCATATATCGAATCACAAGCAACTAGTCTCTTTAATCGGATAATCATGACCTTGTCATATTATCCCGATGGTTGCAACCCATTAAAGTACTAGTTCTGTATCCCAACGTGATCATCATCTCCATATGACTGAAGTGATACTTCTATCTTGACATCACACCCAATACACTACGATTCTCAATAAACCCAGAAAAGGCGTACACAGAACCTGTTAAAGTCCTGGACGACCAAAACCAAAGCGTATTGATTGTCGCAAGTACTAGCGATGCAAGTCTCAGGTTAAGACCAAATACATCTACCCTGATGCGGATTCCCATAGACACATACTCATACTACCAATGAGATTTTGAGGGGTCTATCCAGAGCGAAGCTGTTTCCGTACCATCGGTAAACACAACCTCCTATCACACTTGCATAAGTATCTAATACTTAAATATATGAGAACTATGATGTTACGCTTCCATAACACGCACAATTGCAATACTAGTCTATTCCGTATTATCGATGTCCAGTCTCGATAATACTACGACTAGGGATATTTAATGATTAAACCTTTATGGATTGATATTGTCTCATATCTAATAATCCGGAACTAATCATAAGGACTTTTATCATTTATATATTTAAGTAATCAAATTACAAAATGATAAAATATAATTTCATTGTCACATAGTTAATTTGTACAAAAACCACAATGTCTTTTACAAATAATGACGCTATGGGTCATAATTGTCCAACAGATTGAAATACTATAATTGAATTGAATTGAATTTGTGAATTTTAGGTTATTTAGCCTTGAGATTTTTTATTCCCTCAATTGGATTATTTAGTTAATAGATTATAAGGAATTTCAGTTAGTTTATCAGTTGTTCCACTTGATGAGTTTGATGTTGTGTAAGGGATGGAGTCCTTGAGGGTGTTTAACATGATGTCGCCACCTCGATAGAACTCCATGTGTATCTTGGAGAGTAAGCTCTTCTCTCAGCCATGCAACTCAAAAGGAGAGTTTTACATAGATAAGATGATAGAATTTATTTACAACATGATCTTTAACACAAGAGCTTAGAATACAAATAAAAGAATTAATCAGATGATTCAGGAAGTGTATCTGATTTAGAATCCATTTATGCAGCAGAAATTTCTGTAGATCTGTTGATAACTTACACTAAGGAGATCACCCTCTGCTCCCATTTTCTTGATGGTGAGAAACTTACTCTCCCTATAAGCTTCCTTATCCCTGATTTATTCAAAGCTTATGCTTCTCACTCTCTCAATTCTAATTCTTCTATTCTTGGCAATTGTAAAGAATCGCCCACTGTGCATATATCTTGAATTGCTTCTGTGTGTGTGTTTTCTTTTGTTTTGTTCATATATTGTTAGACAACCAATTGCATGCATTTATATATATGCTGCACACATGTTACACTTGCTTCATGGAGCAAGTGTAACAAACACACAAAAGTAACAAACACACAAACTTACTAAGTGTAGTAAGTATAACAAATGCACAATTAGCTTAGAGAAGTAAGTGTACTAAATGTTGGACAAATATGACCAATAACATCACTATTTGTAAAAGACATGGTGTTCTTTGTACAAATTAACTATGTGACAAAGGAAATTGCTCTTTTATCATTTGTAATTAGATTACATGGATATATAAATGATAAAAGTCTGTATGATCAGTTCCAGATTAATAAGATATGAGACAATATTAATCCATGAAAGATTTGATCATTAAATACCCATAGTCGTAGTATTATCGAGACTGGACATCGATAATACGAAATAGGCTAGTATTGCACTTGTGCGCGTTATAGAAGCTTAACGACATAGTTCTCATATATTTAAGTATATGATACTTATGCAAGTGTGATAGGAGGTTCTGTTAACCGATGGACCGGGAATAGCTTCGCTCTGGATAGACCCATCGGAATCCCATTGGTAGTATGACTATGTGTCTATGGGAATCCGAATCAAGGTAGGTGTATATGGTAGTAACCTGAGACTTGCATCGCTAATACTTGCGACAATCAGTATGCTTTGGTTTTGGTCGTCCGAGACTTTAACGGGTTCTGTGTACGCCTCTTCTGGGTATACTGAGAATCGTAGTGTATTGGGTGTGATGTCAAGATGAAAGTATCACTTCAGTCATATGGAGATGATGATCACGTAGGATACAAAGCTAGTACTCTTAAATGCTACAGCTATCGGATAGTATGACTAGGTCATGATTATCCGATTTTAAAGACTAGTTGCTAGTTATCCGATATGTGCTTCGTACGGGGTAGACACAATTCCAGCCCTAGGCCTAGCATGTGACATCTGATACTGGATCATAATATGCAATACACTATATACTACGCCTGATAAAGATTGTATATTCTTCGTTGAATATTTCAGGAGAATTGAGTAGGCACTGTGTTTTGCTAGAAGCTAACCATGTCTTGTAAATCGATAAGAACTTGGTACCGAGTATGTATGTGTTCGGATAGTCCGACAACCGGATTTATTGCCAACATATCCAGGGATCTCTTGGGTCACTTCCTAAAGATTCGCCGATGAGATTTGACTCGAACAGAATTAATCTAGGATTAATTATGAGAGAGAAAATTAATATGGAATTAATTACTGCAATAATTAATTTGGGATTAATTATCATAGAAAGAATTAATTTGGGATTAATTGCGTCGAGAATTTATTTGGGATTAAATTCGTCGATAGGAGAGAACGCGATTAATTTGGAATTAATCGGTAAAATGAATTTAATAGAAAAATTAGATTTTACTATTTAATCAATTGGGCTAAAATAATATATTAGATATATTAATTGAAATTGGATTTCAATGCGGAATTAAAATTGGATTTTAATTCGTGCGAACTAATTAATTTGGAATTAATTTACGAGTGACTTTCGTAATAATTTTGCGAGGCATTATTATTTAATTTAATTAGATTTAATTACGTCGCGAGTAAAATTCGTTTAATCGGATTAAACAAACTCGAGTCTGAAGTGTGCAGTCTCACCTAACTTGAATTTTGAATTTAAGTGTGGGACCCACCAACTTACATCACCAGTCAATCTAGTTGATGGAAGTGGTTAAGAGCAATTATGGAAACTTGCTTAACACACTTTGACTTTTACTTTTGGAAAAGTATATACAATTTTTTGGAAAAAGAAATTGGTAATTATTTTTTGAAAAAAAAAACACAAAAACTCTTCTCTCTCTTTTCTCTACCATGGCCGAATGGGTTTCTTCTTGGATGAGAAATTTTTTTCTTTCAATTTTGTTCTTGCTAGCACATAAAGGAGTGAATCAAGGTGATATGGAAACTCACCCAAGTGTTGGAAACACTCTACAAAGCTTGGAGCTTCAACAAATACAAAGAAAAATTTTGAATCTCATCCGATCAAAGTAAGTTTTTCCGCAACTTGTCTTTGGTATTTCACACAACAAATCATTTTAGTGATCTTGTGGCATGTGTAGGACACTAACACTAAATACACATAAATAAGAGAGATAAATTTAATGAGAGAGACGAAAAACTTAACAAATAAATCAATCTTGATGAAGCTTATTGAGTAAGTTATTATAGGAGAGTGAGGGTGAGACCTTAGCTCACTAATTTATGGAGTGTAATGGGATCACCCATCAAAAGCCCATAACACCCCCAAAGCCCGCTCTAATGTCCACACATCAAATAATATAGAGTGCAGCCCACTTTATTAGATCATACAATTGGGCTTCACAGTTTCTATTACAAAACCAATTATCTTAGCGCTTTATTAAAACCTGTATCACAATTAATAGAAGCCCATAATTAGAATAAAATATTCTAACATTCTCCCACTTGGGCGATATCAATTATGGATGTTTTAATGCTAAGAAAACTTTATGGATCCAAAATTGGTTCAGAAACAACTCTAGTATACCATTTCGTCCAATAAGATCGTAGATATAGAATCATGGCGGTACCTACATTATAATGCAACATAGTCCCTTCCATGGTCACATATATCAAACAACTTTATCGACATGAACAAGATGTGATAGAGTAGTAAGATACAATATCACTCACTTTATGATCTAAAATTCATGTGCTATTTTCTCTTATCAGTCACCAATTTCTCTACCTTATGCAGCCCAGGCCATATGAGAAATCAAGGCTTAAATAATTAGCATGTATGTCTTTTATAACTTTATTATCTCGAGATAAACTTTATGTGTCACAAGACATACCAACAAGGCTTTGTAATTTATGCCCCAAACCAATGCTTATGATTGACAAACATCATAAGACTTTACACAATGATATATCAAACAATAAAATTAATATCTTCCAATGAAGATGCACCTTTATAGATAATCATTGCAAAATACACAAAATACATGTACGAATGTACAAACAAAATAACATAGAGCAATGATGCCTCCCACTAACCTAGGGTATTAAAAGACTTTACCAAACCCATACAAGCAACATGCTTTACAAAAACAATGGGTCTAAGACCTTTGTTCAAAGGATCAGCAATCATATCATCTGTACCGATATGCTCTACAAGAATGTCACTTTTCTTAACTAGCTCCTTAATTGTCAAGTATTTGACCTCCATATGTTTTGACCCAGTGATATTCTTATTAATTTTTACAAATAATGCAGCTAAAAGATTATCACAATATAACCTTATAGGTTTAGAAATGGAGTCAACAATTGACATTTCTTTAATGAGATTTCATAGCCAAACAGCATGTGACGCTGCACCAAAACATGCTACAAACTCAGCTTGCATTATGGAAGAAGATACTAATGTCTGCTTGACATTTTTCCAAGATATAGTTCCACTGCTAGCATAAACACATATCCTGAGGTAGATTTCCCATCATCTGAACAACCTGCAAAGTCAGAATCTGTATACCTTACTAGTTCAAGATTCTCAACCTTTTTGTATGTCAACATGTAATCTTTAGTCCCCTTAAGATACTGAAAAACTCTCTTGGTAGCAGTCCAATGTTCCTTTCCAGGATTAGATAAAAATCTTCCTAGTACACCAACTGCAAATGCAATGTCAGGTCTAGTGCATACCTATGCATACATCAGGCTTCCTATTAAACTAGCATATGGCACTGCCTTCATGGACTCTCTCTCAACCTCATTCTCGGGTGACTGTGCCAGGCTCAATTTATCACTTTTAGCAATTGGCACATCCCAAGATTTACAATCATGCATACTGAATCTCTTCAGTATCTGCTCAATGTATGCCTTTTGAGAAAGACCTAATACCTATCGAGTTCTATCTCTGTGGATTTCAATACCCAAATCAAAAGATGTTTCTCTAAGATCTTTCATATCAAAATGTCTAGACAATGACTGATTTACCTCATGCAGTATTCCTAGATCGTTACATGCAAGCAAAATATCATCTATATAGAGAATGAGAAAGATATATTTGCTCCCACTGATCTTGATATATATGCATCTATCAACTTTACTTTCCACAAAGCCTAAAGAGGAGATTACATTGTCAAACTTGAGGTACCACTGACGTGAGGCTTGTTTCAAACCATAAATAGACTTTTTAAGTCTTCAAACAAAATGATCTTCACCATCTTTCTGAAATCCTTCAGGTTGTACCATATAGACCTCTTCGCTTAATTATCCATTTAGGAATGCAGTTTTAACATCCATCTGATGTAGCTCTAAATCATAATGAGCTACTAGTGCCATGATTACTCTAAATGTATCTTTAGAAGATACATGAGAAAAAGTTTTAGTATAATCAATTCCTCATCTCTGCTCATCTCTGAGTAAACCCATTGGCAACTAATCTGGCTTTAAACCTCTCAATATTCCCTTTGGAGTCTTTCTTGGTCTTATAGACCCATTTACAGGCAATAGGTCTATAACCTTCAGGTAATTCAACAAGGTCCCACACACCATTATATCTCATAGATTGCATTTCATCTCTCATTGCATTCCACCATAGATCGGATTGAGAACTAGAAACAGCTTCTTTAAAAGTTGTTGGATCAGTGCAATGACTTATGTCATAATCAATCTCATTTAGATAAACTTCATAATCAGAGAGAACAGCAGACTGCCTTACCCTGGTTGACCTTCTTAATGGAACCTTTGTAGCTATATCTTGTAATGGCGGAACCTCGTTTATCTGTATGGGTTCCTCATCCATAACTGGATTAGTCGCAGATGTAGGTACCAAGGTCTCAGACTGTATGGGTAAAGGTATATGAATAATTCTGGTCTGCTGTCCTTGATTTGAGATTTCTGTATGATTATCATTATCAGCCACATCAAATTCCAAGAACATAGCTATTTGTGATTCTACAATATTATAACCCTTTTTTTCTCTACAATAGAATCTGTAGCCTTTAGAATGATTAGGGTATCCTATAAAATAACAACGAGTAGATCTGGATTGCAACTTACCTTCAGTGGATTATAAAGGCGTACTTCTGAAGGACATCCCCAAACACGGAGGTGACTCAAGCTAGGTTTCCTACCAGTCCATATTTCAAAAGGAGTTATAGAAATAGACTTACTTGGAACTCTATTAAGGATGTATAAGGCCGTTTTAATTACCTCACCCCAAAGGAAGTATGGTAGATTAGTTCTAGACATCATACTCTTTATCATCTCTTGAAGGGTGCGATTCCGCCTTTCGGCCACACCATTATTTTCAGGACTATCTGCCATAGTAAATTGACTTACTATTCCACAATCTTTTAAGAATCTGGCAAACGGTCCCTTTATTTGTCCACTGACCCCATGTTTACCATAATACTCACCACCCCGGTCAGACCTAACAATCTTGATAATTTTTCCCAGCTGTTTATTGACTTCAGTCTTGAAGATCTTGAATTTATCAAGGGCTTCAGATTTTTCCTTAATCAAGTATAGATATCCATATCGGGAAAAATCATCAATGAATATTATATAATACTTATTATTGTAAATTATGGGTGAATAAAGTCCACTTATGTCTGTATGAATAATTTATAAAAGATCGGAGCTACGAGTAGATTCCTTTTTCTTTATTTTGGTTAGTTTACCCTTACAACAGTCAACACATGTTTCTAGGTCACTAAAGTCAAGAGTAGGTAGGATATCATTCCTTATTAACCTTTCTACTCTTTTCTTAGAAATGTGACCAACTCTTTTATGCCATAACATGGATGACTTTTCCTTTATTAAGGGTCTTTTGGCAACTTGTTCAACATTATATGAATTGGAATAGACTTCACTTGATGATAAGCAGAGACTGTACAATCCGTATGACAAAACACAATGGCAAACTTTATTTGAGTTAAAAAATATAGATACAGAACTAGTATTAAATTAAAAACCATAACCTTGTTTGTCGATTACAGATACTGATATCAAGTTTCGTCTAAAAGATGGTACATACAAAAAACTTGTTAAAATAAGTTCATAATTGGAGTTTAGTTTTAAACAAACATCTCCAACATAATGTACTTCCACCAATTCATTGTTGCCTACTACGAGCTTGAACTCATCCTTATTTGGTTTCCTCTTGTTTATAAATCCTTGCAATGTGAAAGCAACGTGATTAGTTGCTCCACTGTTAAGCCACCAAGAACTGGATGTGGCATTAACATAATTGGATTCACATACAACAAAAACCAAAGAGTTACTTGTATGCTCATGTTTCTCTAACCAAACTTTATATCTGGAACACTCTGACTTCTTATGCCATTTCTTTTTAGAAAAGAAACATTTAAGTTCTTTCTTGAAGACACCTTTAGTACCACCCACATCACTTATCTGACCAGTTTTATTGTAATTCTGAACATTACCAGAAGTTGAAAATTTAGATTTCTTACCTTTCTTGTGAGGCTTAGAAACAATTAGAGCTGCATCTGTATGCCATGCCTTAAGTTTCTCTTCCTCAGCAACACATATGGCAATGAAATCATTAACATTCCACGGTTCTTCCCTTGAATTGTAAGTAGTTACAATTGTTCCAAACTCTGTAGGCAGAGTATTCAATGCTTGATGGACAATACAAGCATCAAGAAGAACAATGTTAAGATTTTTCAGCTTGTTCTGAATATGGACCATCATCAAAATGTACTCCCTAACACCTCCATTACCATTATACTTCATTGAGTATAATTGCTTCAGAAGGGTACCAATTTCTGCATTGATTGAGACTTTATATCTTTCAGATACTGCTATCACGAAATCTTTTGCTATAGAGGTTTCTGGAAGACCACTTAGTAAATGCTCAGGAATTGATCTCTTTATAGTCAAATAGCACAAGCGATTTGACTTATGCCATACTGTATGCAGCTGCTTATCCGTATCAGTACTGGAACTATCAATATCAACTGTCTTAGGAGTATTCATAGCAAGATCTATATCTGCTAATTCCATAACCAACTGCAAATCTCTCTTCCACACTTTAAAATTGGAGCCGGTCAACATCGTTATAGTCACAGTATTGTTGTTAACTGAAAATGTGACTGAAAAATAAATAACAATGCAATTCTTTAGTTTAAGCACTACATAAGATAATAAATACTCCAAGTCATAAAAGAGTATTATACCAAGAATTTTAGCACATCATTGTATAAACACCTTTGGGCAAAATATACAATATGTAATTAAAATTTTTTCATATAAGACGATTCAAGAACTTATCTAATCCTCGTAAGTTTACCACATTTGGGTGAATAAACCACTCAGACTAGTCCATTCCCAACCATATGTCTCATATGTAACATTTCTAAAATTTAACATACAATCCATATCTTTGGATAGAAGACTGTACATCAAAAAATAAAAACATCCCTAAAACATGTGAGACCGTCATCACTTAAAAGATTCGGTAAAAAATGTCACTTTGGTGGCTGCAGTTCCACTAAACTCACAAACAATTCTCACATCGGGATACACTTTATATTATCTTGAAAAATAACATTTATAATGTAATTTTATACTTTATAGACAAGTAGCTAAATTGTCTATAAAATTACATTCCTGAATATTGTGACAAAATTTATGAGATAAATTAATTCTTTATTTTTATCTCTGTGTCACAAATAAATTAATTGCATTGAAATTTTACTTTATGAGAGACAATTAATTCTCTCTAACAAATGACATTTTTTATACCCATGTATAAATAAAACTTTATGCTTCATTGAGTATAATTACTTCAGAAGGGTACCGATTTCTGCATTGATTGAGACTTTATATCTTTCAGATACTCCTATCACGAAATCTTTTGCTATAGAGGTTTCTGGAAGACCACTTAGTAAATGCTCATGAATTGATCTCTTTATAGTCAAATAGCACAAGCGATTTGACTTATGCCATACTGTATGCAGCTGTTTATCCGTATCAGTACTGGAACTATCAATATCAGCTGGCTTAGGAGTATTCATAGCAAGATCTATATCTGCTAATTCCATAGCTAACTGCACATCTCTCTTCCACACTTTAAAATTGGAGCCGGTCAACATCGCTATAGTCACAGTATTGTTGTTAACTGAAAATGTGACTGAAAAATAAATAACAATGCAATTCTTTAGTTTAAGCACTACATAAGATAATAAATACTCCAAGTCATAAAAGAGTATTATACCAAGAATTTTAGCACATCATTGTATAAACACATTTGGGCAAAATATACAATATGTAATTAAAATTTTTTCATATAAGACGATTCAAGAACTTATCTAATCCTCGTAAGTTTACCACATTTGGGTGAATAAACCACTCAGACTAGTCCATTCCCAACCATATGTCTCATATGTAACATTTCTAAAATTTAACATACAATCCACATCTTTGGATAGAAGACTGTACATCAAAAAATAGAAACATCCCTAAAACATGTGAGACCGTCATCACTTAAAAGATTCAGTAAAAAATGTCACTTTGGTGGCTGCAGTTCCACTAAACTCACAAACAATTCTCACATCGGGATACACTTTATATTATCTTGAAAAATAACATTTATAATGTAATTTTATACTTTATAGACAAGTGGCTAAATTGTCCATAAAATTACATTCCTGAATATTGTGACAAAATTTATGAGATAAATTAATTCTTTATATTTATCTCTGTGTCACAAATAAATTAATTGCATTGAAATTTTACTTTATGAGAGACAATTAATTCTCTCTAACAAATGACATTTTTTATACCCATGTATAAATAAAACTTTATGCTTCATTGAGTATAATTGCTTCAGAAGGGTACCAATTTCTGCATTGATTGAGACTTTATATCTTTCAGATACTGCTATCACGAAATCTTTTACTATAGAGGTTTCTGGAAGACCACTTAGTAAATGCTCAGGAATTGATCTCCTTATAGTCAAATAGCACAAGCGATTTGACTTATGCCATATTGTATGCAGCTGCTTATCCGTATCAGTACTGGAACTATCAATATCAGCTGGCTTAGGAGTATTCATAGCAAGATCTATATCTGCTAATTCCATAGCTAACTGCACATCTCTCTTCCACACTTTAAAATTGGAGCCGGTCAACATCGCTATAGTCACAATATGTTGTTAACTGAAAATGTGACTGAAAAATAAATAACAATGCAATTCTTTAGTTTAAGCACTACATAAGATAATAAATACTCCAAGTCATAAAAGAGTATTATACCAAGAATTTTAGCACATCATTGTATAAACACATTTGGGCAAAATATACAATATGTTATTAAAATTTTTCATATAAGACGATTCAAGAACTTATCTAATCCTCGTAAGTTTACCACATTTGGGTGAATAAACCACTCAGACTAGTCCATTCCCAACCATATGTCTCATATGTAACATTTCTAAAATTTAACATACAATCCACATCTTTGGATAGAAGACTGTACATCAAAAAATAGAAACATCCCTAAGACATGTGAGACCGTCATCACTTAAAAGATTCAGTAAAAAATGTCACTTTGGTGGCTGCAGTTCCACTAAACTCACAAACAATTCTCACATCGGGATACACTTTATATTATCTTGAAAAATAACATTTATAATGTAATTTTATACTTTATAGACAAGTGGCTAAATTGTCCATAAAATTACATTCCTGAATATTGTGACAAAATTTTTGAGATAAATTAATTCTTTATATTTATCTCTGTGTCACAAATAAATTAATTGCATTGAAATTTTACTTTATGAGAGACAATTAATTCTCTCTAACAAATGACATTTTTTATACCCATGTATAAATAAAACTTTATGCTTCATTGAGTATAATTGCTTCAGAAGGGTACCAATTTCTGCATTGATTGAGACTTTATATCTTTCAGATACTGCTATCACGAAATCTTTTACTATAGAGGTTTCTGGAAGACCACTTAGTAAATGCTCAGGAATTGATCTCTTATAGTCAAATAGCACAAGCGATTTGACTTATGCCATATTGTATGCAGCTGCTTATCCGTATCAGTACTGGAACTATCAATATCAGCTGGCTTAGGAGTATTCATAGCAAGATCTATATCTGCTAATTCCATAGCTAACTGCACATCTCTCTTCCACACTTTAAAATTGGAGCCGGTCAACATCGCTATAGTCACAATATTGTTGTTAACTGAAAATGTGACTGAAAAATAAATAACAATGCAATTATTTAGTTTAAGCACTACATAAGATAATAAATACTCCAAGTCATAAAAGAGTATTATACCAAGAATTTTAGCACATCATTGTATAAACACATTTGGGCAAAATATACAATATGTTATTAAAATTTTTCATATAAGACGATTCAAGAACTTATCTAATCCTCGTAAGTTTACCACATTTGGGTGAATAAACCACTCAGACTAGTCCATTCCCAACCATATGTCTCATATGTAACATTTCTAAAATTTAACTACAATCCAAATCTTTGGATAGAAGACTGTACATCAAAAAATAGAAACATCCCTAAAACATGTGAGACCATCATCACTTAAAAGATTCAGTAAAAAAGGTCACTTTGGTGTCTGCAGTTCCACTAAACTCACAAGCAATTCTCACATCGGGATACACTTTATATTATCTTGAAAAATAACCTTTATAATGTAATTTTATACTTTATAGATAAGGGGCTAAATTGCCCATAAAATCATATTCCTGAATATTGTGACAAAATTTATGAGATAAATTAATTCTTTATATATATCTATGTGTCACAAATAAATTAATTGCATTGAAATTTTACTTTATGAGAGACAATTAACTCTCTCTAACAAATGACAATTTTTATACCCATGTATAAATAAAACTTTATGAGATAATAATTTATCTCTTAAATTATCACACAAAATTAATTATGACTTTATCTATAAATTTGGGATAAAACTAAAGTTAAAATAAAGTCCAGAAATCAAATATAATAGCTGAAACTTATATGCTATTATCTAAAGATCTGTATGCTATTATCCAGAAACCTAATGGATATTAGCCAAAAATGCAATGCACGCGCAGACAGCTTTTAACAAAGCCTGTCAGCAGCCCAAACAAAAGCATTATATAATGCTTCCATGATAATGCATTTGTTGAAAACCAAATAATTTGGCTTTTCAACAAATCCATTATTTTGCTTTAGAAAAAGCAATATCAATTTTATTATTATTATTTTTTTAAATATGTTGACTGCCGAAAGCAAATGCAAAATAATGTTTGCTTTTCATTATAACAAATGCGCATACATTTCCCCAATGTCAGATCTAAACTTATTTTGATCAGTTTTCATAAATCCCAAAACTTACAGATCTGATTTAATAATTAATCCAATAACCTAATGTGCTTAAAAATTAGATTAATTAATAACAACCATCAACAGATCAAAATAATATGAATTCAAAAAATTTATCCGAAAAATTCATCATATTTTTCTTATCTTTATGAAAAATACATAGATTCTAAGATTGTGTTCCTAAAGCTCTGATACCACATGATAGAATTTATTTGCAACAGGATCTTTAACACAATAGTTTAGAATACAAATAAAAGAATTAATCGGATGATTCAGGAAGCGTACCTGATTTAGAATCCATTTATGCAGCGGAAATTTATGTAGATCTGTTGATAAGTTGCACTGAGGAGATCACCCTCTGCTCCCCTCTTCTTGATGGTGAGAAACTTACTCTCCCTATAAGCTTCCTTATCCCTGATTTATTCAAAGCTCATGCTTCTCACTCTCTCAATTCTAATTCTTCTCTTCTCGGCAATTGAAAAGAATTGCCCACTGTGCATATATCTTGAGTTACTTCTGTGTGTGTGTTTTCTTTTGTGTTGTTCATATATTGTTAGACAACCAATTGCATGCATTTATATATATGCTGCACACACGTTACACTTGCTTCATGGAGCAAGTGTAACAAACACACAAACTTACTAAGTGTAGTAAGTATAACAAATGCACAATTAGCTTAGAGAAGTAAGTGTACTAAATACACATAAATGAGAGAGATAAATTTAATGAGAGAGATGAAAAGCTTAACAAATAAATCAATCTTGATGAAGTTTATTGAGTAAGTTATTATAAGAGAGTGGGGGTGAGACATTAGCTCACTAATTTATGGAGTATAATGGGCTCACCCATCAAAAGCCCATAACACCCCCAAAGCCTGCTCTAATGTCTACACATCAAATAATATAGAGTACAGCCTACTTTATTAGATCATACAATTGGGCTTCACAGTTTTTGTTACAAAACCAATTATCTTAGCGCTTTATTAAAACATGTATCACAATTAATAGAAGTCCATAATTAGAATAAAATATTATAATATAAGAGACCTTCGTTGCAATAATATGCAAGATAAAGGATTCGGTGGATGTGGATGGGGAGGTGATATCTGACACGATAACGGTAGGGCTTGAGGATTACAAGAATGTCATGCCAACTTCATTGCCAAAAGAACTACATCTTAGGTGTGAGGTAGATCACTTGATTAAATTAAAGCCAGGCCCTAAGCCACCAAAAAAGGCAACCAAATGTCACCTCCAATGTTGGCGGAGTTGCAAAATCAACTAAAAGAGTTATTGGATACGGGGTTCATTCGATCATCTAAGGTACCATATAGAGCAACAGTTATTCCAACACAAGCATGATGGTATATATATGCTACGATTATGTATCGACTATTGGGAACTCAATAAGGTAACAATCAAAATAAAAAGCAAGTATCACATTCCTCTTATTGCTGATGAGAGGGATGAGCCAAAAGTTATATATGTGACATTCTATAAAGCATATGAGTTTATTGGCATTCATTTTGGTCTCACCAATGCCCCTGCCATATTTTACACGCTGATCAATTCATGGAGGTATATCTTCAAGTCATTGTGGTTTATTTCAAAACCCTTAAGGAGCATACATAACACTTGCGGGGAGGTATTCAAGATTCTTCGCAAGAACAAGCTATAAGTGAAAAATGAGAAGTTCTCATTCGGGAAACAATAGGTAGAATAGCTATAGTGCAAGTGGAAGATTATTGGTAGCAAGCCTTAGATAAATTATTTAGGCTAGTATATGAGCATTTGTCCATATATCTCTATCATATAATAAAAATTAAATAGATATGAAGTCGGTTTTAATCAAACCAATTTCATTTCACAAATATAAAGACATCGAAAATTAATAAAAATACCGATTTCTATGACAATTCGAAAGACATCGTTTTTACGAATAACCGATGTCTTTCGAAATATTTATAACATCAATTATTAAATGATCTAAAAATAAGAAAGCTTTAACAACACTTGAATAGAAAACACTTTTGAAACAGATGTCTAAACTAATAGACATCGTTTAAAAACCGACTTCTTTATGCCTTATTGCAGTAATATATTTTATATAAAAAAAATCCTCAGAATAATTTACATAGGACCAAACAGAGTTTTGATTTATGAGATCCAATCATTCCTAACGTTACTAGTCATAAGATTATCGATACTAGAATGTTGATAACCGAGTGATAAGCTATTAGCATTGTCCATATGTTTGGTATAGTATATGGGTACTTATGTTAATTAACAAGTACACCAAATTGACCGTTAAAAGATTGTATATAGAGATGTTTTATTCCATGTGTGTATGATAGTCTTTTGAATGTATAAGATAGTCCTTAAACTTGAGGCCTTTATAGTCTTGTATGAAAGTTGCGTTATTTTACCACTGTCCTAAGTGATCCTTTAAGGATTGTCGATAAGGGGAATTATTAGGTTACATAATAAACATATGAAGATTATGAAAGATATATTAAAGAATCAACAAACTTATGATAAACTTATGTTTAGTAAATATATTATCCTAATGATCATTTAATTATGACAAACACATAATAATGTTCATTAGATGATTGGTAATGGGTTAAATCTTGTTGGAAAAATGCTTATGAATAAGCATTTTGAGGCTCAATTTTAAGCATGATCCACTTCGTGTTAGTGGTTGTTATTGAATGATTCAGATACTCCTCCGTGAGTAGTTCGAAATGCTATATTCATATGCTTAAAATGGTACTTGGGTGAATGAGAAATTGTTGCTCAAAGTTCACCCATTGGTGTTGGAAAATAAAGAAAAATGTGCTTGTCCCACATGGAAAAGTTGTAAGAGAGAAATTGTCTTTATATATGATTACTCACATGTATATGGGTAAGAGTTATAAGGATAGAGGCTCTCTCTACGTGCGCGCGCAGGGGGTGCAAATCAAAATCCGAACAGGCTTGGCTCGTGTGCACCCGCGCGTCCTGCATACACGAATGCCGGACCAAATTGTGCGGGCTCGGCCCAGCCAATTTTTGCTTGTCTCTTTATTTTTCCAAACCTTTGAAGTTCCCTAACAGTTAATTAATTCCATTAATTAATTTGTTACTTAAATCGAAAGGTCCCTCATTAATATGATTAATGACATACTTATCTTATTTTTTCTATAAAAAGGCATGTTGTATTTTCGTTTTAAAAAAAATATACAAATAATTTACAAATTATCATCCTCGGTTGTTCTTTGTTTTGGAAGAGTTCAAACACTTATGTGGTTCGTTGGTAACGGGTTTTTGTTGGTGCCCATACTCGTTCGTTTTCCGTTGTATCTTGGGAAACAATCGTCTCACGTTCTACTGCACCTTCGGTAGGGGACAAATTTGTTTTAAGGATATTGTTGAAATCAACAAGCCTCGGAATAGTGAAGATTTGGGCTGATTTCAGGGTCCGCTCGTGAGGGTCTGCTCATCAGCCTCTGCCTCCACTCGCCAGCCTCTGCCTCTGCTCGCCAGCCTCTGCTCTCAGCGTCTATCTCCGCTCTCAGCGTCTGCCTCTGCTCTCAGGGTCTGCTGCGTGGGTCTGACGTGAGGGTCTGATCTCAGGGTCTGCCGAGAGGGTCTGCTAGGCTGAAATTAAGCCTATTTTGGATTTCCTTGTAACTACCAATCATTTTATTTGGAATACTTGTAATACAGTCTTAAAACAAAATTCGTTATGTGGATATGGAAATCAGTCCAAACACAGTTGATCCAAATGTGGCAGCCTCTTCGGCTGGCCAAAGTGCTGTGGCAGCCTCTTTGGCTGGCCAACATGCTTCATCCTCTGGGCTTAATCTGGTAGCCACTGGGGCTGGCCAAAGTGTTGCTGCCTCTATGGCTAGTCAACATGTTGGACATGTGAGCCATGTCAATCCTGTTGCTGAAAAATTCACTGGTCAGAATTTCAAAAGGTGGCAACAGAAGATGTTCTTTTACTTGACCACGTTGAACCTTGCGAAGTTCCTAAAGGAAGATGCTCATGTACCCGCTGAGGGTGAGATTGACATCCAAGTGATCAGTCCGATCGACGCTTGGAAACATTCTGAATTCATATGTAGGAATTATGTGGTGAATGGGCTAAGTGATTCCTTGTACGGTGTGTACGTCGGAATGAAAACAGCAAAATGGCTTTGGGAATCTTTAGATCGGAAATATAAAACTGAGGATGCCGGTACTAAGAAATTTTTCGTAGGCCGATTCCTAAATTTTAAGATGGTGGATTCCAAAACTGTGATAAGCCAAGTACAAGAACTGCAGATTATTCTAGCAGAAATTCATGCTGAGGGAATGAGTTTAAGAAAACCTTCAAAGTAGCCTCGATAATTGAGAAACTACCACCTGGTTGGAAAGATTTTAAGAATTATCTAAAGCACAAGCGAAAAGAAATGAGCATTGAAGACTTGGTTCTTAAGCTCAGAATTGAGGAAGATAACCGAGTATCTGACAGGAGAGAGTATATCTCAAGTAGAATACTCTAGAGTGATTGAGAGTTTAATGTACTTATCGAGTTGTACCAGGCCTGATATAGCCTGTACATTAAACAAGCTCAGCAGATATACGAGTAATCCATGGGTTGATCACTGGAGAGCAATTGTAAGAGTACTCCAGTACTTACGATTTACTCGTAATTATAGGTTACACTATCATAGATATCCAGCTGTAATCGAAGGATACATTGATGCTAATTGGATATCTGATATGAAAGACTCAAAGTCTACCAGTGGTTATGTGTTTACATTAGCAGGTGCAGCTATATCATAGAAATCCTCCAAACAGACTGTGATAGCCAGATCTACAATGGAATCAGAATTCATTGCATTAGATAAATGTGCTGAAGAAGCAGAATGGCTTCGAAATTTTCTAGAGGATATTCCAAGTTGGCCTAAGCCAGTGCCAGCAATTTGCATTCATTGAGATAGTCAATCTGCAATTGGAAGGGCGCATAACAACATGTATAATGGTAAGTCTAGACATATACGTCGTAGACATAATACCGTTAGACAATTACTCTCTACTGGAGTTATTTCGATTGACTATGTAAAGTCAAAGGATAACATTGCAGATCCGCTAACCAAAGGGTTAAACATAGAGTTAGTTGAGAAATCATCGAGGGGAATGGGACTAAAGCCCGTTAGATAAATGTTGATTATGAAGGAAAACCCAACCTTGTTGACTGGAGATCCCAAGATCTAGGTTCAATGGGGCAACCCACTCGTAAAAGACATAATTGGTTCACTGTGGGGGTTACCCTCTAGTCCATTCCTATGGTGAAATAAAACAGTGATGCTCGTATAGATAGAGGTTAAGCAAAGGCTTTTAATGATTCTTATGCGTCGGGAATCCGAGCGGAGTATTACGAGAAACTCTTAAATAAGAAATCACCTATGTGAGAGAGAAGTGGGGCCGCTTCAAAGGGAATTGTATAGGGCTCAATTCTTAGAAAGTCTTGCAGAACCAGACATATGTTCATGGCCAAAATGAACATAATCATGAGAACTGAGATATGTTAGGTAAAACATCTGTGTGATATATGTTTTACATTTACATGAACGACAATACAGTTCAATGATATCGCGTCCACTGTCAGCCAGTAAATGAGATATATTTTCACAAGGGAAGGTTCAAATGCTGAGGCCCACCTATCCTATGCAGGTGTTGAACCGTTGAACTCTTCTAGGTCAAAATAAAATGTTTTATAAAATAACTTTATTTGACGTTTTCGCCAATTTCATTCATGTGGGGGATTGTTGGAAAAATGCTTATGAATAAGCATTTTGAGGCTCAATTTTAAGCATGATCCACTTCGTGTTAGTGGTTGTTATTGAATGATTCGGATACTCCTCCGTGAATAGTTCTAAATGGTATATTCATATGCTTAAAATTGTACTTGGGTGAATGAGAAATTGCTGCTCAAAGTTCACCCATTGGTGTTGGAAAATAAAGAAAAATGTGCTTGTCCCACATGGAAAAGCTATAAGAGAGAAAATGTCTTTATATATGATTACTCACATGTATATGGGTAAGAGTTATAAGGATAGAGGCTCTCTCTACGTGCGCGCGCAGAGGGGTGCAAATCAAAATTCGAACATGCTTGGCTCGTGTGCACCCGCACGTCATGCGTACACGAATGCCGGACCAAATTGTGTGGGCTCGGCCCAGCCAATTTTTGCTTGTCTCTTTAGTTTTCCAAACCTTTGAAGTTCCCTAACAGATAATTAATTCCATTAATTAATTTGTTACTTCAATCGAAAGGTCCCTCCTTAATATGATTAATGACATACTTATCTTATTTTTTTTATAAAAAGGCATGCTGTATTTTCGTTTTAAAAAAAATATATACAAATAATTTACAAATTATCATCCTCGGTTTTTCTTTGTTTTGGAAGAGTTCAAACACTTCTGTGGTTCGTTGGTAACGAGTTTTTGGTGGTGCCCATACTCGTTCATTTTCTGTTGTATTCTGGGAAACAATCGTCTCACGTTCTACTGCACCTTCGATAGGGGACGAATTTGTTTTAAGGATATTGTTGAAATCAACAAGCCTCGGAATAGTGAAGATTTGGGCTGATTTCAGGGTCCGCTCGTGAGGGTCCGCTCATCAGCCTCTGCCTCCGCTCGCCAGCCTCTGCCTCTGCTCGCCAGCCTCTGCTCTCAGCGTCTGCCTCTGCTCTCAGCGTCTGCCTCTGCTCTCAGCGTCTGCCTCCGCTCTCAGCGTCTGCCTCTGCTCTCAGGGTCTGCTGCGTGGGTCTGACGTGAGGGTCTGATCTCTGGGTCTGCCGAGAGGGTCTGCTAGGCTGAAATTAAGCCTATTTTGGATTTCCTTGTAACTACCAATCATTGTATTTGGAATACTTGTAATACAAATCTATCATATGTAATTCTATATCTAACTTAATAGAGAACCTAATGGGTCACACAATATAAGTATGTGTATCTAACTGTTATTATGTAAAGGAAATGATTAGAGCATGTCTACTTGTTCGAGAATCATTAAAGGGTTTATTGATATGAGAAAGAGAGAGAAAAATGATGAAAATTTGTTCCTAAATCATACAAAATGTTTTGGAAAAAATTGCCCCCTGTTTGGATAAAATGACTAGCTTGTTTGCTAAACCAATTTCACAAATCGGCTTACTGTTTTGACAAAAAAGATGAGTAACCGGTTTATCTAAAAGTGACAAATCAGTTATAGGATTTAATATTTAAATTAGCGAGCCAAATCAGTTATAGGATTTAAGATTTAAATTAGCGAGCCATTTTGATACTGATGTGATTTTTTATTAAGGAAAGTAAATTAGTTTTAATCCTAGGATTTCCCAAAGTTGGTAGGAACATATTTGACATTATAATGTCAATATTGATTGTCAAAACGAGCCTTTGTTTATTAAGGAAGGCTTGAAGACCAATTTAGGGAACCCCTACTACTATATAAACCCATTATATATGTTGTTTTGGCAATCTAACAAGTACTACAAGTTTTCTCTCTAAATTCTCTCATTTTCTCTTCTTTTAGTTGTGAGTTTGTTGGTTCTACAGTTGTGTATTTGTAACCTAAACTCTAATGCTTACTTCTTTACCTTTGTAAGTGAAAGTAAAAGCTAGGAATTTAAAATCGTTATATTTTGTTCATTTGACTAGCATCCATCAAGAACGATGTCTTCTACAAGATTGTATACTGTACCTGTGTAGATACAATTAGGATCACATAACTTTATGGTTTGTTTTTGGAATTGAAGAACAGTTCAAGGAAGCACTAGGAGAATTATGCAAGTCCACTTTTTGATTGGAGGTGAAGACCTAAGATATATCATAAATCATATTATTTATTTTGTTTTGTGCTATATATTATTCACGTGATTAGGGCTAAAAGAATGTGTGGAGCTAACTCTTTAGTTTATGTTATGTATGTGATCTAATTGCGATTGTTTCCGGAATTAGCTAACTATTATATAAGGTTTATCAAGTGATATTGGGTAACCCCAAGGGGTTGCCTCAGTAGTAAAGGTTTTGGGCTTGAGTGGTTTGCTCCCTCTCAGGTTTAAGGTTCGAATCCCACTAGATGTATTTCCTTGGGGCCATGCCTCCTGGTGTGAAAAGCCAACGACTTGTCCTGATCTGTGTTGGGAAACTTCTGAGGGCACGTGACACAAGTCCCGATGATTAGTCGAGTTGCGCGTAAGCTGGCCCGGACACCCCGGTTATCAAAAAAAAAAAAAAAAAGTGATATTGGGTAATAGCCGCACCCTTCGTTGATTTGTTGAATAAAAACAAAACATGAGAGTGGTCTAAGAAGTATCAACAAGCCTTTAATACTCTGAAGAAAGTAGTAACAAAGGAACCTGTACTAGTGCTTCTGAAATATGGGGTAACTTTCGAGGTACACACCAGTACATCCTACTATACCATTTAGAGTGCATGAGGGGCACCCAATAGCGTTCGAGAACAGCAAACTCAATAACACGGAGAGCAGATGGAGATCATCCATTATCTATGCACTTAGAGGCATTACTCTTAGGGCCAAGTTTGTGGTAAGAACAGAAAATGTGACATCAAGCTATTGTAAGAAATGATTTCCAGCGTGGCGGAAGCGTGTTAGGCACCGGGATCGGCCTTGAAAAATTTTCTGCTATTTGCCCTTCTTAACTGAAACTGTCCAGCCCTTTTAGGACTTATTTTGATTTTGTTTTTGATTATTTTTCCAGCCCTGAATAGCCCCCAAAAAAGCAGCCCAAAACTGGAAGGTTTTGCACATAGAAAAACTCCCTTTCACACACATAGATCACGACGTGCTGGTTGTTTGTTATTTTTTTACCACTGTTTTGGACAATATAATCACTACAAAATATCCTCAAAACGTCCACAAAATACCCCTTTATATTCCAAAAAAACTGGGCAAAATTGGAACACAAATATCCTCAGGCGGAGGTCTGATCTTAAAAGATCATAGACGTGACTGTCATCAAAGTATGGAGGGTATCTCACATATCCACAGTGGTATCACAAGTCAAATGAGCTAATATGTTATCCTACTCGTAAAGATTCCTATTGACGTTAGTGTATCATCTATCAGGAATCTTCAAATGAGTCGTTCAGTATTTATCCAATAAATATCTACGTGTCTAAATGAGTCTCCCAAGACTCACGGCTTACTGAGACAAACTATTAGAACAATTCTAATATACGACACGTACCGGTCTCACGAGTTTATTAACCAACCAGGTATATAAACCTTGATCAGGAACAGTTGTAAGAATGAATTGTATTTGTTGGCGACTTGATCGCATAAAAGGATTTTGATGACGTCAACGCGAATGAAGACTTTGACGTACAAACACGAAGCATTACAAAAAGTGTCGAAGCATATGGGGTGAAGAGCGAGAATATGAAGACTAGCAGCAAATCTAAGATAATGATTAAGAGCTAAATTTTATTGTAAGTGAGTTTACTCAAGTGATCTAAAGCTCTTAGGAATCATATATTTTGCATCACTTGCATTTAAAACGGCTTAGAATGCTAAAAGAATCATTTGCATTTTATTTGCACCAAAATGAACTTAATGCACAAGTGCATCGGTAAATTATCTTCTAAAAACTAGAAAACGGTTGAATTAAACTTCAAATGATATACCGTTAGATATATATGTGTCTCTAGTTTGCTACGGTTCAAACGGAACACAATTCCGATGCATAGAACTTTTGCTAGAGCCTTTTCAGTACAACATGCTCATATGTGCGTTTTCTGCATTCATGTCACATTAGACAAATTCCATAAAATTCATAGTAATGTTTTTGGAGCTGAATTTTTTACAGAAGATAGAACTATGTGTATAGTTTATGTAGAAATTTACGGATCATGATTTGGAAATTTCTAGAGAGAGTTATGGCGAAATACCAAGTATCGGCAGTCTTGACTGGTCATCAGAACTGAAACCAGGGAGCTCCAAACCGGTCCCCATACCGGTTTCCATACCGGTCTAGCCTTTATTATGTAGTTACTGAAACCAGGGAGCTGAAACCAGGGAGATCCATGCCGGTTTTCCCGCCGGTCTTCATGCCGGTTTTGGCTGAGAAAATCATGCTCTCTGGAACCAGGGAGCTCCTCGTCGGTTTCCATACCGGTTTTATCGCCGGTCTAACGAATAGTTTTTTGAACGTTATATAGCCGTTAGGAGCCGTTGAAAACCTAAACCGGCATGCCGGTATCCTCGCCGGTTTCGCTGTAAGTTGGGGAATACTTTGCATTTTATTATAAATATGACCCCAACTCATTTGCCCCAAGTAATAAAACCTAGAGAGACTTAATACAGAATCTTCATACATTCTCTAAAGCAAATACAAGAGTGTCTTAAACCTTCATACACTTAAACACTCATCCAAGCTCACACACATCTTCATATCATTTAGTGAGCTTAGAACACTTGGGTTTGTTCTCACACAATCTTCTTATTATTTGTGAGTGCCCAAGTGTGTTTTAATTCTTTCTTATCAAAACACTTGTGGTTTGTGAAATCTCATTGTTTGGGTAAATTGTAAAGGTTGTGAGTGCACATACGAACAATACTCAAAATTGTAAAAGGATTCGGAGTGCGCCTTGGCGGAAAACTCTTGGTTACGAGTGAACCACGGAAAACTCGATTTAGTGGAAATCTTCAAGCGAGCTTGGGGGAGTGGACGTAGGCACATTTGGCCGAACCACTATAAATCGCGGTGTCATATTTCTCTTTCCCTTAACTTTTACTTATTTGCAAGTTTAATTACATTTATAATATCGAATAGAAAACTTGCATATAGGCTATTATTGGAATAGAGAAAATTGCCTTAAGTCCCAATTTGGTAATAAGAGCTAAAATCGGCAAAGATTTTATAATTCCGCATTTGTAGCGATAACCCAATTCACCCCCCTCTTGGGTATAGAGTTTCTTTGTCGCTATTGCTTGTAGGTACTTTCATTTGGTATCAGAGCGAGGTATTCTTAAGAAAGACTTAACCGTCCGAGAATAGACTATGGATCTACAAGCCACTCTTCAAATTTTGCCGAGGGATATTCAACAACTAGACCTCCGTTTTACACCGAAACCGACTACAACTATTGGAAGTCAAGAATGTTAACTTATCTCCTAGCCAATGATCCGCCATCCTATTTGGTCATCACACGGGGTGCCAGTATGCCAATGAAAAAGGATAGAAATGGGGTTGAAATTCCGAAGCCAAGTTCAGAATGGGATAGTGAGGATTTAAAGCAAGCCTCACAAAATGCTAAGCTCTCAACCAACTTCAATGTGGCATTGATCGGGAGCAAATAAACAAACTTCCAGAGTATGGCAACGCATATGATTTATGGAAGTCATTGGAAATGGTCAATGAGGGCACAAGTCAAGTGAAGGAATCGAAGATCAACCGGTTCATGTGCGAATTGGACAATTTCAAGATGGAATCCGGGGAAGAAATCGATCACATGATTTCGAGGTTTACGGTCATCATCAATCATTTGGGAGCATTGGAAAAAGTCATCGGGACATCGGATCAAGTGAAGAAAATCTTGAGATCACTCCCAAATGAATTTAGAAGCTATACCTCCTCCATTAAAGAAGCAAATGACATAAACACATTGAAGATGTATGATTTAGTTGGAAAATTACTTGAGTACGAAATGGAGATCAAAATGGACAAAAAGGAGGAAGATGAGAAAAGGACAAGGAAATCTTTGGCCTTAAAAGCAAGAAGAAAAGATGAGTCAAGCTCAAGTGAGAAGAAGAAGATAGTGATGATGAGTTGGCTCAATTAAACAAGAACATGAAGAAGCTTCTTAAGTCCGTAAATCGAAAGGGAAAATCAAAGACGGATGAAAAGAAAGAAGAAAAATGGTCGCGGAAGAACAAGAAAATTGTGTGTTATGAATGCAACAAACCGGGTCACATAGCTACCGATTGCCCATTGAGGAAAATGAAAGGAAAATCAAAGAAAAAGGCAATGAAAACAACTTCAACTTGGAGCGATAGCGATTCAAGCTCATCCGAGGAGGAAGAAGTTGAAGTCAAAGATAAATCAATAGCATTTATGGCTATCACGGATGAAGACATTCGATTTGAAATTGAAGAAGAAAGCGAAGAAGAAGAGGTACAAATTCTGAATTACTTGATGCTTTTAATGGTTTAAAAGAATTATGTGATATGCTTAAAAAGAAATTAAAATTGGTAAAAAATGAGCATGCTACACTTAAAATTGAACATGCAACTAGTATGGATAAAATTCATGCTTTAGATAATGATGTGATATGCTTAAAGGCTAAACATGAAAAAGAAATTGCATGCTTGAATAATGAAAATGCATGTTTAAAGATTAAAAAGCTAGAACTTGAAAATGCCATATCAAATATGCCATCTAGCTCTAAGACATGCGATTGCGAATCTATATTGAATGAAAATGTCTTATTAAATACTAAGATTGTAGATTTGCAAAACATACTTAGCAAATTCACATTGGGACATAAAAATTTTAATATGCTTATTGGATCCAAAAAATGTGCATTTAAAAGAGAAGTATTAGGATATAGGCCTTATATTAAAAGAAAATTTTTGAGAAATTATTTTGTTAAGGCTTCTGATTCTCATGCTAAGAATGTTATAAATGAAAATGTCACATGTCATGCTTGCAATGAAAATGGACATAACATTTTTGAATGTATGTATAAGAATGTGATTAAAAATGCATGGATTCCTCAAGGAATCAAAACTAACCACAATGGACCCAAGAAAGTTTGGGTACCAAAGTGTAATTGAAAAATTTGTAGGGGAGCTTTGGGAATGGATCCTTAAAGAGAATTACAAAATTGATCCCAAAGGCTCAAGGAAATGAGGAATCGCAACGGTAAAGGTAAAATCCGTATTCACGGAAAAATTGGTACCGTTTCCTCTAAATTATTTATGTATGCATATTTCATATTGGTAAAAATATTTTTTGAAGCATACAAAGTGATAAGGCAATTTATTAAACCTTCTATTGGTATCAATTGTTCATTTGATATCATTAAATGCCTTAATCATATATTTAAACCCCTTATTTATTTCAATTGGTATCTCATGAAATTTATTGAGTTAAATGCAATATATGTGATCACTTGATTGAATATGTCTTGCCATATGAACTAATTGGTTGAAAATGAAATGCAAATAATTAGCATAATCTTAGATGAATATCATGAAATGTATGTATTAGAATATAATTGGCATCATGAAATGCATGGACTTTGATAATTATTTAATTGGTATCATGAATGTATTGATATATTTTTAATTGGTATCAAATTTGGGGAGAAATCATGCTTAAGATGATCTTAGATTTTAAATGGTATTCATGAGTATTTATCTTTTGAAAAATGCTATTTTATGCATGAATTTTGATTTTTTATGGCAAAAAGGGGGAAATGCCAAATGTGCATATTTTTTAAATTTGTTATCATTTTTGCACACATATATTGGTATCTCATTTTAGAACTAAATTTTGCTTCTCCACTTTTTGATAATGTCAAAGGGGGAGAAATCATTATAAATGAGATTAAAACTTGTTTTACCCTTACCATTGGATTAATGGGGAGTAAATGTACTAATGTGTTTGTCTAAGTCTTATAGAGCTATTTTGAAGACAATCACACATTGAGGGGGAGCTTATGTTGAGGGGGAGCAAAATTGTCAAATTTGGACTCCAAGAAGCTCACAAGTATCAACAAGTTTTAAGAGGTTGCCATCATCAAAAAGGGGGAGATTGTTGGCGACTTGATCACATAAAAGGATTTTGATGACATCAACGCGAATGAAGACTTTGACGTACAAACACGAAGCATTACAAAAAGTGTCGAAGCATATGGGGTGAAGAGCGAGAATATGAAGACTAGCAGCAAATCGAAGATAATGATTAAGAGCTAAATTTTATTGTAAGTGAGTTTACTCAAGTGATCTAAAGCTCTTAGGAATCATACATTTTGCATCACTTGCATTTAAAATGGCTTAGAATGCTAAAAGAATCATTTGCATTTTATTTGCACCAAAATGAACTTAATGCACAAGTGCATCGGTAAATTATCATCTAAAAACTAGAAAACGGTTGAATTAAACTTCAAATGATATACCGTTAGATATATATGTGTCATCAAGCTATTGTAAGAAATGATTTCCAGTGCGGCGGAAGCGTGTTAGGCACCGGGATCGGCCTTGAAAAATTTTCTGCTATCTGCCCTTCTTAACTGAAACTGTCCAGCCCTTTTAGGACTTATTTTGATTTTGTTTTTGATTATTTTTCCAGCCCTGAATAGCCCACAAAAAGCAGCCCAAAACTGGAAGGTTTTGCACATAGAAAAACTCCCTTTCACACACATAGATCACTGGTTATCGTGCTGGTTGTTTGTTATTTTTTTACCACTGTTTTGGACAATATAATCACTACAAAATATCCTCAAAACGTCCACAAAATAACCCTTTATATTCCAAAAAAACTGGGCAAAATTGGAACACAAACATCCTCAGGCGGAGGTCTGATCTTAAAAGATCATAGACGTGACTGTCATCAAAGTATGGAGGGTATCTCACATATCCACAGTGGTATCACAAGTCAAATGAGCTAATATGTTATCCTACTCATAAAGATTCCTATTGACGTTGGTGTATCATCTATCAGGAATCTTCAAATGAGTCGTTCAGTATTTATCCAATAAATACCTACGTGTCTAAATGAGTCTCCCAAGACTCACGGCTTACTGAGACAAACTATTAGAACAATTCTAATATACGACACGTACCGGTCTCACGAGTTTATTAACCAACCATGTATATAAACCTTGATCAGGAACAATTGTAAGAATGAATTGTATTTGTTGGCGACTTGATCGCATAAAAGGATTTTGATGACGTCAACGCGAATGAAGACTTTGACGTACAAACACGAAGCATTACAAAAAGTGTCGAAGCATATGGGGTGAAGAGCGAGAATATGAAGACTAGCAGCAAATCGAAGATAATGATTAAGAGCTAAATTTTATTGTAAGTGAGTTTACTCAAGTGATCTAAAGCTCTTAGTAATCATACATTTTGCATCACTTGCATTTAAAATGGCTTAGAATGCTAAAAGAATCATTTGCATTTTATTTGCACCAAAATGAACTTAATGCACAAGTGATAATTGCAGTTACTGAAATACCAAGTATCGTCAGTCTTGACTGGTCATCAGAACTGAAACCAGGGAGCTCCAAACCGGTCCTCATACCGGTTTCCATACCGGTCTAGCCTTTATTATGCAGTTACTGAAACCAGGGAGCTGAAACCAGGGAGATCCATGCTGATTTTCTCGCCGGTCTTCATGTCGGTTTTGGCTGAGAAAATCATGCTCTATGGAACTAGGGAGTTCCTCGCCGGTTTCCATACCGATTTGATCGCCGGTCTAACGAATAGTTTTTTGAACGTTATATAGCCGTTAGGAGCCGTTGCAAACCTAAACCGGCATGCCGGTATCCTCGCCGGTTTTCTCGCCGGTTTCTCTGTAAGTTGGGGAATACTTTGCATTTTATTATAAATAGGACCCCAACTCATTTGCCCCAAGTAATAAAACCTAGAGAGACTTAATACAGAATCTTCATACATTCTCTAAAGCAAATACAAGAGTGTCTTAAACCTTCATACACTTAAACACTCATCCAAGCTCACACACATCTTCATATCATTTAGTGAGCTTAGAACACTTGGGTTTGTTCTCACACAATCTTCTTATTATTTGTGAGTGTCCAAGTGTGTTTTAATTCTTTCTTATCAAAACACTTGTGGTTTGTGAAATCCCATTGTTTGGGTAAATTGTAAAGGTTGTGAGTGCACCTACGAACAAAACTCAAAATTGTAAAAGGGTTCGGAGTGCGCCTTGGCGGAAAACTCTTGGTTACGAGTGAACCACGGAAAACTCGATTTTAGTGGAAATCTTCAAGCGAGACTTGGGGGAGTGGACGTAGGCACATTTGGCCGAACCACTATAAATCGCGGTGTCGTATTTCTCTTTCCCTTAACTTTTACTTATTTGCAAGTTTAATTACATTTATAATATCGAATAGAAAACTTGCATATAGGCTATTAATTGGAATAGAGAAAATTACCTTAAGTCCCAATTTGGTAATAAGAGCTAAAATCGGCAAAGATTTTATAATTCCGCATTTGTAGCAATAACCCAATTCACCCCCCTCTTGAGTATAGAGTTTCTTTGTCGCTATTGCTTGTAGGTACTTTCAGTATTGTGATAATTCTCAATGATAATTGCAGCGCTTTTGCAAGTCACAACTATTCATTTTATGATCATTTACGTTTTTACCATATATAAAATTATATTGATGAAAACTACTTAATTTTATTCATAATAAAATAAAATGTACATTGTATTTACAATAAATACAATAAAATTTGACGCGCCGAAACGGGATTTCCCCTCTCACTCTCATATCTATCTCTCTAGACCCACATCTAACATTTAGTTTTGTTGTTGTGCGGAATGAGAAGTTCGTTTAACATAGTGGCATGGTAAATTTCAGTTAGCCCCTGCAATTCCTTCATTAGTTAACTTGGACCCCTTGATCTATTTTGACACTTTGCCTTGCTTGCTTGTTGGGAAAAACTCAATAATGCCCTTGACAAGAATTTAGATTATTACAAAGTAAATCCGCGACATAAAAGATGATTAAACGGAAATAAAATTCCCATCAAGATAATATAATTTTGATGGTAAATAAAATTAAAATTAAATTAAAAAAATATCAAAATGATATTATTTTAATGATCCTCATTTAATAGGCCGTTTAGCCTGTATACCATTATTGTATTAAAAATTCTCATGGCATATTTTCATAGGTTCTTGTATTGGCCATAAAAATAGGGACGTCAATATCAATATGATCAAAATTCAGCAGTTGTGGCTTTGATACAAGATTTGACTTTCTAAAAATATCTCAATTTATGTGTACGTTTATGATTTTTCCCCAGATTTTATAGTCTAAAGGTTAGGAAATTTTGTCCTCCTTTGGATTATTACAGAATAAATTCCCGACATAAAGCATGACTAAACATAAATAAATTTCCCATCAAAATAATGTCTCATTTTGATAGTAAATAAAATTAAAATCAAATTTTTTTAAAAAAAAACGAAAACAAGATATTTTTAATGATATTTTATCATTTTTTAATACACGTTTAGCCAGTATACTATTAATGTATTAGAAATTCTCACGACATATTTTCAGATGTTCTCGTATTGGCCATAAGAATAGGGACGTCAATATCTGTATGATCAAAATTCAACAATTGTCGCTGTGATACAAGGTTTAAAGATTTGACTTTCTAAAATATCTCAATTTATTATGTGTACATTTATGATTTTTCCCCAGTTTTTAAAGTTAGGAAATCTATTGTCAGCTCACCTAATATGAATAATGAAAACATAAATCAAATTAACTTCATTATATAGCCACATAAACTAGAGACAATTGGATCGTGTATCTCATCAGCAAAGACACGATCCATGAAAATCTCCATTACATTTGAAGAAACCTTATCATTTTATGTAACAACTCAATAATATCATATTATGTTTTTATTTTTATTGAAAAAGCTGAAAAATTAGACAAAACATTTTTTTTTTTTTTAAATTCTAAACTAGCCTGAACAGCCATAGTCAATCAATAAAAACATTGAACAAAATAATCAGCAAGTAACACAAATGAACATCGACATAAACAGTAAATGTGAAGTAATACCCCTGAATAGTATCAATGAACAATAACTGGGGAATAGTAACTTCTATAAAAATTTAACCAATTCAACTTCTTCTGGCGCGTTATAATTAATATAACCTAAATATCAATTTGCGATCCTCTAAGGAAGTTTAGAAAACAAGCTTTGCATTTCTACCTTTATATAGATAAGCTATTAGGAAAATTAATCATCCACTTCTCTCATCTAGTTTGAAATGCCTTTCACATATATCTCACTGTTTGAATAATTCAAATAATAATTAAATTCAGCTTAAATATTTAAATCACATATATTTGACTTATTCAATTTTAATTTATAAATGATTCAAATATGTGATTACACTACAAGAATTAAGAACTTTAGAATCGAAAGTTTTAGCGTCGCCAGAAAAATCGTCGCCAAATCTATAATTTAGCGTCCCCAAAATCTTGCGACGCTAAAATTAATATGTTGTGTCGCAAGACGCAACGACACTAAAAGAACAACGTTTAGCATTGCCAAAGAACGTTCGATGCAAAAAAATATTGACATTTACCGTCGCTACCTAATTTTCAACACTAAATATGGAAAATCGTCAATATTTAACATCTACTATAAGTATTGATCTATATTATCGCTCGAGATACCCATAACAATGCTAAGGGTGATAAATGAATAAACCCCCAACACACATACCCTACACATGTTATCTACTATAATTTCGATTACAATAACATGATTCTAACAGGAAATTCATGCATAATCAAACTCAATCAGACCAAGCCACTCAATCACGTTGCCAAAACCAACCTAAACCCCATGTGGGTTGAATCTAACCCAAATCATGCAAGAATCGTGTCATTAACTAATTATCTTTAAGCATGATTATTACTCCCTAACTGATGGGTTTTATACTATATCAACCCCCCCCCCCCCCCCCCATTTCTAAGGTTTCATCAATCTATAACCTATAATGTGATTCAACTTAATCCATGTATATAATATGTTATTAAGCTCTTATCTAAGCATGATTATCAACCTAATCATACGAAATCATGATAATCATACATGGGTCACACATGGATTTCAAAAACCGATGACCAAATGCCAAAAATAAATGATGAAATGGAGATTAGGAAGCTTATTTGAGCTCCATAAAGCTTGGAAGTGCATGAAAATCACCCAAGATTCAAGCTTGATTTGAAGATCTATCTTAAGGTTTTGAGAGAGAAAGAAACGCGAGGGGAAGAGAGAGAGAGGAAAATGAGAGAAATGTTTAAAGAGGCCTATTAATAGTGGGCCGACAGAATCAGAAAATGGCTATTTACTCCCAAGTATAAGAGTGTCGAAATAATAAAATAACTCGGTAAGTCTAAGGTCGAACAACATGGAATAGATTTAGTCCAAGGTCGGTGAGGCAATTCGAATAGATTTATTTTTCTCACAGCTTTGATGTCAAATCTGTAATTATTCGTATGCATGAGTTTATGTTTCTGGTTACGCAGCAAACTCCGTCCAGACTTTCAGCAAGTCTGACCGGACATCTGTAAAAATCCAACCAGCCATATGATCAAATCAAGCATGCTTTAGTATATATTTTATTTTATCTTTTAGCAACGGCAAGATATGTACTTTCTTTGATTATAATATTATATATTGTGTGCTTATATACGATATAAACTATTCGTGTGTGATTTATGCACTATAAGACATGAAGATCCTCCATTGAGTCTGGATATTATACTGGCATAAGTAAGTGACCATTCCGAACCCAAACGGATTTATGGTGGGACCTTATGAGGGGTATAGTATGGCCTTAAATCATTCCCAGTGTCTTTTATTGGATGGCGATTCCTAAACTGGGAAATAATCACAATTTATATATATATAAATAAAAAATTCATATATTTTCATACCAAGAGTGTCACCATTTACCCTAATTGGATGAAAATTAGTTACTTACGCTTTAAAAAACAACACTCATAATTTTACTAGTGAAAAAATTACAATAAAAATTGAAAAATAAAACACACAAAAGATACGACCCTTCACAAAATTTTAGAGAAAATTCCATAGAGGAAGCTTATTTTCTAAGGTGTCGAGTACTCTATTTATAATAGAGGGCTCAACACCTCTACAAATGCTTTTACATGCAACTTGCAAAAGTTACATGCAAAAGTCATGTAATGAGACAATTTCCAATTTGGAGGCAATTTATCAGATTGCAAAAATTGAGCCATCCGCCTTTAGATAGATGGCCTACATTTTATTTTTTTCTTTTCACCAAATCACTAAATAATGAATAATAATTATAAAGAAGTATAGGAAAAACATAAAATATTTAATTGGTGACAGCTCCCAATTTGTTTCACGTAAGCAGCAACGATATGAACCCCAACAGTATCAATTATAAGCTCATTTTGTTGTCAATGTAAATACGGTAAATATTTTACAAGTTCGATTTGAATCTAGCTGTCATGTTCTTTTCGGTTTTTTGGATCCTGCAATTCAGATTTCAAATCCATTTTTCCTATTAATATTTTAAAATAGTATTTTACCTACACAATAAATAAAAATTATAGTAGAAAATAGATTCAATATATTTTTAGTTATTATTTCAACTAAGTTAAGTGGATTAATGACACTATAAGTGTAAAATGATCTATTTATCTTTAATTAAATCTACACTATTCAGCGTTCATCATGGACCGAATTTACAGAATTTTCTATCTAAAAATCGCAAGGCTGTTTCAACGCCCGTCAAACACCACGCGCATGCGAGCATTCTGTCTAACCGCGTTTGAATGCTAGACGCATGCATGAACGGGAACACTCTGGATGATTTCGCTCGAATGTGAATGAAGAATGCATCACAAATATGAATTTTGAATGCATTTGAACGCTAATACGAACACGACAATAACGTGTGAATGCTGAAATGTCTAACTCTATGCATGCGGCCTGAACTCGACTTGTACGGGTCAGTTCACACACAAAGACCCTACATGCACTCGGAATATCACATGCATGCTTTGTATGATTATGACAAACAGCTAAAATATTGGGATGTTATAGTTTTCTTGTAGTATTAATTCAAATATATGATATTCATATTTTGAATTGCTAACAAAAAACTCCAAAATAAAAATTGTCATAAAATAAACTAATTAATATACAACAAATTGATATTTTTTTTAGCATTTAAATAAAAGAATAAATTGAATTACATTTAGATGGTAACAATATAAACGTATATGAAAACGCTTCAAAAAATTTATAACGTTGTAGTAGACATATGGTACTGATAAATTATAACTAGTGATCATGGCCACGGGAAATCTTCAAGACTCAAATGGTTAACACTTCCATTTTCTCGTCAACAACTGCTATCTCATTTCGTCAAAACATCCATACCATACAATATGGCTTGGATTTGATTGCTTATGGTAACATGAGTGAATAAAGAATTCGTATAATTATTACTCTTCGAACCCCATTTTATTAGCCAAGTGTAGGAATATATCCAAAATAAGATGGAACAAATCGATGAACTTAACCTAACAAGGATACATACATTACTAATTTATGATTTATTCACAAATTAATGAAGTAAATTTATATATTCAGAACATAATTATAACCTTTATACTTGCAAATATTCTCCTTGATCAACCAAATGATTAACCTCAGAATGAGAATTATGCTCAACACATGTACTCTAACACATAGATGGGTCATGTTGACCCAACATGAGTGACCCGGCCCATGACCCATATGTTGGGTTTCTAAAACATGTCAAAGATCTAATAAGACATGAAATTGTGTGAATAATCAAGGCAAGTTTGCGGAAAAATACTTACAATGATCGACAAGTAGGATGCAGGGATTTCAAAAATTTTGTCTTTAAGAAGTGCTTCAAGCCTTCCTTTGAATTCCAAACTTTAGGGTAAGTGTCCCTACTCCCTATCACCTTTGTAGACTCCTTTGTTGTGCTAGCAAGCAAGAATTTTTGAAGCAAAAATATGAACTATGAACCCTAGGTTCATGCCAATGGAGAGTGAGAGAGGGAGAGTGCAATCGGCAATTGTGAGGAATGAGAGAGTGTAATGTGTTTTGATTTTGTTTTATGTATATTTGATTTCAAAAATCAAAAAATATTTACAAAAGTCAAGTTGGTAAAAGTCTATCACAAGTCAAATTTGTGTAACTTACAAGTTACCAACCAAATCCTCACTAACTTCTATCACCATAAAGTAAATAATTGACTAGTGATGTGATTAGGTGGGCCCCACTTTAAATTCAAAATTCGAGTGGGCCCGCTAAACACATTTCGGGCTCGGGTTCGTTAATTCTGAATTAAAGAATTTTTCGTTGCGACTTAATTAAATAATAATGTCTCGCAAAATTATTACGAAAGTCGCTCGTGAATTAATTCTAAATTAATTCGTTCGCCCGAATTAAAATCTAATTTTAATTCCGCGTTGAAATATAATTTCAATTAATATATCGAATATATTATTTAATCGATTAATCCCAAATTAATCGTTCTCTTTCTTCTAATCGAATTTTATCCCAGATAAATTCTTGCTGCAATTAATCCTAAATTAATTTTCTCTCTCTCATAATTAATTCTAAATTAATTATGTTCGAGTCAAATGTCATCGGTGAATCTTTGGGAAGCGACCCATGAGATCCTTGGATATGTTGGCAGTATATCTAGTCATCGGACTATCCGAATTCGTGCGTACCCTGTACCACGTTCTTACCGATTTACGTTGGCTTCTAGCAAAGCACCGTGCCTACCCAATTCTCCAGAAATACTCTTTTAAGGAATACATAATCTATATCAAGCGTAGTATACCAAGTATTGCGTATTACGATCCAGTATAAGATATCACATGCTAGACCTGGGGCTGGAATAGTGTCTGCCCCGTATGAAGCATATATTGGATCACTAGCAACTAGTCTCTTTAATCGGATAATCATGACCTTGTCATATTATCCCGATAGTTGCAACATAATAGAGTACTAGTTATGTATCCATGTGTGATCATCATCTCCATATGACTGAAGTGATACTTCCATCTTGACATCACACCCAATACACTACGATTCTCAATAAACCCAGAAGAGGCGTTCACAGAATCTGTTAAAGCCCCGGACGACCAAAACCAAAGCGTATTGATTGTTGCAAGTATTAGCGATGCAAGTCTAAGGTTAAGACCAAATACACCTACCCTGATTCAGATTCCCATATACACATAGTCATACTACCAATGGGATTCCGAGGGGTCTATCCAGAGCGAAGCTGTTTTCGTACCATCGGTAAACAGAACCTTCTATTACACTTGCATGAGTATCCAATACCCAAATATATGAGAACTATGCCGTTACGCTTTCATAACGCGCACAAGTGTAATACTAGTCTATTCCACATTATCGATGTCCAGTCTCGATAATACTATGACTGTGGATATTTCATGATTAAACCTTTAGTGGATTGATAATATCTCATATCTTATAATCCGGAACTAATCATAAGGATTTTTATCATTTATATATTCAAGTAATCTAATTACTAATTACTAAATGATAAAATGTCAATTTCCTTTGTCACATAGTTAATTTGTACAAAAACCACAATGTCTTTTACAAATAGTGATGCTATGGGTCACAATTGTCCAACAATCTCCCACTTGGCCTATAGCCAATTGCTCAAGTATCTAACACATGAACTATGTACAAGTCGCTCAAACTTTTGCTGAGGAATAGCCTTCGTCAGCGGATCTGCAATGTTGTCATCTGATGCGACCTTGTCGATCTTCACATCGCCACGATATATGATCTCACAAATCAGATGGAAACGTCGAAGTACATTCTTGGATCCTTGATGAGACCGCGGTTCCTTAGCCTGCGCTATAGCCCCGTTATTGTCACAATACAAAGGAACGATCTCAGCTGCTAACGGAACTACTCCTAATCCAATTAGAAATTTACAGATCCAAACTGCCTCTTTTGCTGCTTCAGCTGTACCGATATATTCCGCTTCTGTTGTTGAATCGGCAACAGTCTCTTGCTTGGAAGATTTCCAGCTTACTGCTCCATTGTTCAAACAAAATATGTACCCAGATTGCGAATTACAGTCGTCTTTATTGGTTTGGAAACTTGCATCGGTAAACCCAGTTACCTCAAGTTCTCCATCTCCATAGATTAAGAATGCATCATTAGTTCGTCTAAGATACTTAAGGATGTTCTTAACTGCAACCCAGTGACCATCACCTGGATCGGCCTGATAGCGACTACACATGCTCAAAGCATACGAGACATCAGGTCGTGTACATATCATGACATACATGACTGATTCGACTGCTGAAGCAAACGGGATCCGACTCATGTTGTCTTTATCATCTTGAGTTTTAGGACACATGTCCTTAGATAGAGTGACGCCTTGTGACACTGGAAACAGTCCCCTCTTAGACTGATCCATGTTGAATCTCTTCAACACTTTATCAATGTACGTGCTCTGGGTGAGTCCAAGCAGCTTTCTAGATCTATCTCGGTAGATCTTTATTCCCAAAATAAAGGATGCGTCTCCTAAATCTTTCATGGAGAATTTTAATGAAAGCCAAGCTTTCACCGATTGTAACATGGGAATGTCATTGCCAATGAGCAATACATCATCAACGTAAATGACAATGAATGTCAGTGCGCTCCCACTAACCTTCTTATATACACAAGGATCATCCTCGTTTTGAACGAAATCATATTCTTTTATGATCTCATCAAAACATTGGTTCCAAGAACGCGATGCTTACTTCAATCCATAAATGGATCGATTTAACTTGAAAACCTTGTGTTGCATGTTTTGGTATGACAAAACTGTCAGGCTGTTGCATATAAACATCATCCAAAAGGTTTCCATTAAGGAAAATAGTTTTGACGTCCATCTGCCATATTTCATAATAAAAATATGTAGCAATAACAACCATTATCCGAATGGATTTAATCATGGCAACATGTGAAAAAGTTTCGTCGTAATCGACATCGTGTCTTGACGATACCCTTTCGCTACAAGCCTAGCTTTGTACGTTTGTATGTTTCCATCCATGTCGGTCTTCTTCTTGAATACCCATTTGTAACAAATAGGCTTTACGCCTTCTGGTGCATCCACCAGTGTCCAAACTTGGTTGGTATACATGGAATCCATTTCGGACTTCATGGCTTCTTTCCATAAAGCGGAGTCGATATCTTGTATCGCTTCCTCATACGTAGCTGGCTCGTTATCCTCAATAAAATTAATATCCAAATGAGGTGAGATCAGAAACCCATACCTCTCAGGTTGTTTTCTGACTCTCTCCGACCCACGCGGTTCTTATGTATTAGAAGATTGTGGTACAATTTCATCCATGGTGAACTGTTCGTGTTCCGGTAAGGAATCGGTGCCAGGAACATTATCACTCCGATTTTCATCGAGTTCTACTTTCCTCCCACTTACCACTGTATTTAGGAATTATGTTTCGAGGAAAACCACATGTAGAGCAACAAATACTTTGTTCTCTTGTCGGTTGTAGAAGTAATATCAGTTAGTTTCCCTGGGATAACCTACAAATAGACACTTATCCGATTTCGGTTCTAGTTTGGTACTATCCAAACGTTTAACGTATGCCCAACATCCCCAAATCTTCAGAAATGAGAAACCCAGTTTCTTTCATGTCCATATTTCATATGGAGTCTTTTGAACAGACTTTGACGGAACCTTATTCAAAGTAAATATTGCATTGTTCAATGCATATCCCCAGAAGGAAATTGGTAGCTCTATGCGACTCATCATAGACCTTACCTTGTCCAACAAAGTTTGGTTTCTTCGTTCAGACACACCGTTTAATTGAGGTGTTCCGGGAGGAGTCCAATGTGAAAGAATACCATACTTTTTCAACTAATCGAGAAACTCATTGCTTAAGTATTCTCCACCACGGTCCGATCGTAATGTTTTAATATTTTTTCCGGTCTGTTTTTCTACTTCGTGTCGAAACTCTTTGAATTTCTCAAAGGTTTCCGACTTGTGTCTCATAAGATACACATTACCATAACGCGATGCATCATCCGTAAAGGTTAAGAAGTATTCAAATCCACCTATAGCCTGGCTAGACATGGGCCCACATAGGTCACTATGAACGAGGGCTAACAGTTTGGTGGCACGTGCACCTTTTCCGCTAAAAGGTGTTTTAGGCATTTTGCCTAATAAAAAAGATTCGCAGACGTCATATGAATTTGGATCAAATCCGTCCAAGTACCCACTCTTCAAAAGTGTGGATATGCGAGTCTTGTTAATGTGTCCCAGACAACAATGCCACATATAAGTTTCATCTTTGTTACTTAATTTAAGCCTTTTGTTTCTTACGTTATATGTTTGAGATTGATTTATATTCAAAATATAAATACCATTATTAACATCAGCACTACATATCTCAATATCATTTTTATAAACAAAACACCCTGTGTTTTTTAATATAAAAGTATGCCCACATTGGGCTAAGCAAGATATAGAAATAATATTCCAAGTAAAACTAGGTACATAATAGTAGTCTGATAAAGTAAGTACATGCCCCGAGGACAGTTCCAAAATATAGGTCCCAACAGCCAAAACAGTGACTCTAGTCCCATTTCCAACTCGGAGGTCTATCTCTCCTAAAGTTAGTCTCCTGCTAATCCAAAAATCCTGCACATCAGTACATATATGAGTACCACAACCAGAATAAAAAATCCAGTTCTTAAAACTAGAAGTAGACATGTTTATTTCAATAACAATCATACCTGAAGCCGGAGCCTTGCCCACATTCACTTCCTTCATGTGCGCCTTGTACTCACGACAGTCACGCTTCCAGTGAGCCCATTTGCCACACTGCAGGTAGACATCTTGGGATTTTTCCTTTGCCTTCCCAGAAGACTTTGATGATTTGGCCATGCCCTTTCTCTTCTTCACGCCTTCAGTAGCCTTTAGCCAAGCCTTGGCACACTGATATGTCGAAGCGAAGTGCGCCTCACGCTTCTTGCCCTTTAAAAGCTCTTTTTTTTTTGCTTCTCGCTGCATTGCCATCAACTCTCCAAGAGTATGATCTTGGTTCATCATATTATAGTTCATGATGAACCCGCTCCAGCTGTCTGGAAGAGACTGTAAGATCAAATCTATGGAAGTCTCATCCTTAAATGTTATGCCTAGCTGACCCAACTGTTCGATGTCAACAATCATTTGCGACACATGGTGCTTGACAGATGTACCCTCTGACATTCGAGAGTGAAAGAGCTTCTTATGTAATTCATATCTTTGTGATCTAAAGTTAGATTGGTGAAGGTCCTTCAATTTTGCCATCATAGTATAGGGATCCAATCCTTTGTTCTGGCGATGAAATTGAGGGGTCATTGCAGCAAGCATGACGGATTGAGCAGTTGAGTTGTCATCACTGTGAGTCTTCCAAAGCTCAAGATCAAGGGGCTGCTAAATTTCGGGCTTAGGCCTGAGAATTCTCTCTATCGTATAGAGCATCTTCTCGGCCCCCAGGACAATCCTGAGGTTCATATCCCAGTCAGGAAAGTTCGCACCATTAAAGATATTTTCGTCCATGATAATGTCTCTAACGTTGATCTTTCCGGCCATCTTAATTGCAATAGTCTAACTATTCAATTAACGATTTTGGGTACAGTCCAACTTTTAAAATAAAATTTTTTAGACCATTGGATTAATAAGATATGAGACACTATCAATCCATGAACGGTTTAATCATTAAATATCCCTAGTCGTAGTATTATAGAGACTGGACATCAATACTGCGGAATAGACTAGTATTGAACTTGTGCGTATCATGGAAGCTTAACGACATATTTCTCATATATTTAAGTATTGGATACTTATGCAAGTGCGATATGAGGTTTTGTTTGCCGATGGTACGGGAACAACTTCACTCTGGATAGACCCCTCAGAATCCTATTGGTAGTATGGCTATGTGTCTATGGGAATCCGAATCAGGGTAGGTGTATTTAGTCTTAACCTGAGACTTGCATAGCTAATACTTGCGACAATCAATACGGTTTGGTTTTGGTCGTACGGGGCTTTAACAGGTTCCGTGTACGCCTCTTCTGGGTTTATTGAGAATCGTAGTGTATTGGGTGTGATATCAAGATGGAAGTGTCACTTTTGTCATATGGAGATGATGATCACATAAGGTACAGAACTGGTACTCTTATATGCTGCAGCTATCGGGATAATATGACAAGGTCATGATTATCCGATACAGAGACTAGTTGCTAGTGATCTGATATATGCTTCGTACGAGATAGACACAATTCCAGCCCCAAGCCTAGCATTTGACATCTGATACTGGATCGTAATACACAATACTTAGTATACTACACCTGATATAGATTATATATTCCGTAGAAGAATATTTCTGGAGAATTGGGTAGGCACGGTGTTTTGCTAGAAGCCAACCATGTCTTGTAAATGAGTAAGAACGTGGTACTAGGTACGCACGTGTTCGGATAATCCGACGACCAGATTTACTACCAACATATCCAGGGATCTCATGGATCGCCTTCCACAGATTCACCGATGATATTTGACTTGAACAGAATTAATCTGGGATTAATTACGACAAGAATTTATCTGGGATAAAATTTGAATATAAGAGAGAGAACGATTAATTTGGAATTAATCGATTAAATAATATATCAGATATATTAATTGAAATTAGATTTCAAAGCGGAATTAAAATTGGATTTTAATTCCGCCAAACGAATTAATTTAGAATTAATTCGTAAGCAACTTTCGTAATAATTTTGCTAGGCATTATTATTTAATTAAAATTGGATTTAATTATGTCATAACGGTAAATTCGTTTATTTCGGAATTAAAAAAACCCGAGCCCGAGCGAAGTTGCGTGTTGAGATTATTTGACTTAAATTTTGAATTTAAAAGTTTTGGGACCCACTTGACTTACATCACACATTTGACATTTGATGGAAGTTGTTAATTGTTGAGTGTAAGCTTAGATTGCTTGTAATCACACTAACCAATCTCAACACACTTCATTATTTTATTTTTGAAATTAAACTATATACCAACTTTGGAAGTTGACTTGGAAGATAGATTTTATAAATCAAATATCAAAGAAACCAAAAGGCTTTTCTTTTTCTCTCAATGCCGTGAGCTAGGGCTCATTGTTCTTGATTTTTGCTTCAAAAAAACTTCATTGCTAGCACATAAGGAGTCAAGATAAAGGTGATAGGGATATTTACCCTTGAGTTGGAACTCATCTCAAAGCTTGGAGCTTCCACAAAGGATCAAAAGTTTTGAACTTCATACATCCATCAAATCCGATCATTGTAATTTTATATCCGCAACTTCTTTGAATATTCACACACAAAATCATCTTAGAGATCCTTGACATGTTTTAGGAACACTAACAATGGTATTAAAAGTCATTTCTAAGCATGATTTTATTCTAGGGTTTGTGGACTTTATTTTGGGTTTTTGTGTTTGGAGCATGATTTCTTCAAATTGGTTGTTTGGTTGAGCTTTGATAATGATGAATTAGATTTATGCATCTTAGGAATTGAGAAAATGAATTGGATAATTTTTCCCTAATTTCCTTGCCAATGCCGAATTGAACCCTAGCATGTATCAAGGTGATTTTTTATTTTTATTTTAGACCATTGGATGTGTTTAAAGCATGATATGTATATTGATTGTTGATTTAATTAGATTGAAATCAAAATTGGATATTAATTGTGCCAAATTATCGTGAACACCATAAACATAAAATTGATTGATTTTGCTTTAATTGTGTTGGACATTAATTGAATATTTAAAGCATGATTAATTAGTTTAATTGATGTTTTGGAAATATTGGTTTAACCAATTAATTATGGCAATTACACTTTAATTAATTAATATGATATTTAGAATATTATGTTAATAATAAAATTAGTCTTTAAATTGGATTGGGCTAATATTGTTGTATTTGGGCTTAATGAGCTTGGTTGGGCCAAGCTTGGTTTAAGACAATTGGATTGGATCCAAATTGGGCCTAAAACTATTCCATAAAGTCTAAATATAATAATTGGGCATTTTACAATTTAATTGGGCTTAATGGGCCTAAATTGATTTTTGGCAAAAAAATGTGATTCCTTATTGGGCCTGGCATATTGGATTGGATCCATAATTTCCAAAGCCCATGCCTTATGAATTAATTTAAAGCCCATTGGACATTAATTAAATTGACATTGGATGTTAATTGGGCCTTTAAGACCCATTAAGATTGGATTTAGAATCTAAGTCTAAAAGGCACTAAAATAAGTGTAATTATTTAATTTGGAATTAAATTAGAATTAGTATTGAGTACAAATTAAATTGGATTTAAAATTGTAGTTCGATATAATTCAAGAATACGTACATTGAGTACTTATTCTTAAACGAATTGGACTTGCGCAAATCAAATCGTTGTTTGAACATTGGATGGTCATTAATTCAAAGATTAATTATTGGATTAGATTGATTGAATAACATGCTTTGTGTCAATATTTGGATGTATTGTATGAATAATGTATATCGGATGGATATTAGAAGGGTATGGGCAATTTTGGAAATTATTGTAATAAATTTTAGAATTTATTAAATTAGACATGTTTGGTCAGCCTATTATCTCTTTTCTCATTGTATTTCTCTCACCAATTCCCCTCAATGTAAATGAGGTTTCTTTTGGTGTTATGTAATTGGGTAGAAGTATGAATAGTGCTAGCGGGAGAGAGGAAAGTGATAGATTTTTTTTTAGGAATAAATTTATTAAATATCCATCCGCATATCATTACTATTTATTTCGCGCCTTATTATGCTTTTAGAATGCAAGCTTAAGGGTGTATGATGAGACCTAATCAAAGATAATAAATTGGTTGCCAATTTACGCAAAAACCCTCATTAAATATTAAGCATTTTTCCTTCCGTTGAGTGGTTCTCTCTCAAGATCCAAGATTATCATTGGTTTGTTGGCCAAAGTCAAGATCAATGTCCATCGCGGATGTGTTTGAACCACGAAAGCTTTGTTCTCTATTGCATGTCTTGGGCGGTTGTGATTTTTTGGCCAAAGTCAAGGTCACTTCTAGCTCATCAACGTGGATTACGAAGCTTTCCCACAGTCAATGGGTCCCGCTTAACTGGAATTATTAAGCTTGCTGAGCCAAAGCCAAGGCTTAGTTGATTCAGAGGAAATAGGTTAGGAAATATATTGGATATATTTGCATATATTGGATATATGTTTCAGACTTGGAGGTCCACCTACTGGATCTAGAAATTGGATGGGATCCAATTGATCTTAGAGATCTACCTAGTTAAGGTTCATACAACTTGTTGGCCAAAGTCAAGGTTGTGTGTTATTTAACGGGATCCTAGCCCACTAGGAAACTAGGTTTCCCGAGTACTCCACAGAGGGTTAGAGGCTCGCCGAAAAACAGTGGGAAACAAGTATTAAATTTGAAATTTTGTTTAAATAATTGCCAATACGTGTCTTTTATTTTAATTTATCGTTGTTATAAATATATTAGTTGGACTAATATTAAATATTGCTTTCTTTGAATAGTTAGACTGTACAACACACTACTCCACTTGTAGTTGATTATATAGTTGGACTATAGTAATCATTACATTTTGAGTGTACCCAAAATTGTTGATTGGATAGTTAGACTATAACAATCAAGATGGCTGGAAAGATTAACGTTGCAGACATAATAATGGGCGATAATGTCTTTAACAGCTCTAATTTTCCAGATTGGGAAATGAATCTCAAGATAGTCCTGGAAGCCAAGAAGTTACTCTATATAATAGAGAAACCTCTCGGGCCTGAGCCCGGAGTTGAGCAAATTATAGAGCATGAGCTTTGGGAGACTCATCGTGATGATAACTTTAGTGCTCAATCCATCATGATTGCCGCAATGACTCCTTAATTTCGTCGTCAAAACTAAGGATTAAATCCTTATACCATGATGTTGAAATTAAAGGATCTTCATAGATCTAACCTTAGATCTTAGAAGTATAAATTATAAAAGAAGCTCTTTCGCTCGCGCATGTCAGAGGGAACATCTGTCGAGCACTAAGTGTCATAGATAATTACTGATATCGAACAGCTAAGGTTCGTTGGGCATGACCTACGAGGCCGAGACTTCCATATATTTGATCTTACAGTCTCTGTTCGAATGCTGGGGCGGGTTCATCATGAACCAAGAGAAAACTCTTGGAGAGTTAATGGCTATGCTCAAGGAGGCAGAGCCATAGCTTCTAAAAGGGAAAGAAACGGAAGAAACATCTTACTTCGACGTCCCAGAAGGCCAAGGCTTGGCCGAAGGCTTCTGGGGGTGTGAAGAAAAAGGGCAAAGGTAAAATCGTCACAGTTTTCTGGGAAGACAAATGACATATCCCAAGATGTCTGCCTAAACTGTGGCAAATGGGGTCACTGGAAGCGTGACTTCCGTATGGACAAGGCAGACATGAAGTAAGTGAAGGCGGGCAAGGCTCTGACTTCAGGTATGTTTGTTATTGAAATAAATATGTCTACTTCTAGTTTTAAAAATTGGATTTTTGATTCTGGTTATGGTACTCATATATGTACTGATGTGCAGGATCTGCAGATTAGTAGGAGACTGGCTTCAGGATAGATCGACCTCCGAGTTGGAAATAAGACTAGAGTCGCTGTTTTGGCTATTGGGACCTATATTTTGGAACTGCCTTTGGGGCATGTACTTACTTTATCAGACAGTTATTATGTACCTAGTTTGACTGGAAATATTTTATTTGTATCTTGTTTTAACCCAATGTAGGTATACTTTTGTATTCAGAAACACCGGGTGTTTTGTTTATAAAAATGATTTTGAGATATGCAGTGCTGATGTAAATAATGGTCTTTATATTTTGAATATAAATCAATCTCAAACATATAACATGACAAACAAAAGGCTTATGTCAAGTAAAAAATATGAATCTTATCTGTGGCATTGTCGTAGGGGACACATTAACAAGACTCGTATATCCACACTTTCGAAGAGTGGATACTTGGACGGATTTGATCCAAATTCATATGACGTCTGCGAATCTTGTTTATTAGGCAAAATGCCTAAAACACCTTTTAGCGGTAAATGTGCATGTGCCACCGAACTGTTAGCCCTCGTTCATAGTGACATATACGGGCCCATGTCTAGCCAGGCTAGAGGTGGGTATGAATAATTCGTAACCTTTACAGATGATGCATCACGTTATGGTTATGTGAATCTTATGAGACACAAGTCAGAAACTTTTGAGAAATTCAAAGAGTTTCGAAACGAAGTAGAAAAACAGACCGGCAAAAGTATTAAAACATTACGGTCGGACCGTGGTAGAGAATACTTGAGCAATGAGTTTCTCTATTACTTGAAAGAGTATGGTATTCTTTCAAAGTAGACTCCTCCTGGAACACCTCAATTAAACGGTGTGTCCGAACCGAGAAACCGAACTTTGTTGGACATGGTAAGGTCTATGATGAGTCAAACTGAGCTACCAATTTCCTTCTGGGGATATAAATTGAACAATGCAATACTTATTTTGAATAAGGTTCTGTTAAAATCTATTGGACAGACTCCATATGAAATATGGACAGGAAAGAAACCAAGTTTCACATTCCTGAAGATTTTGGGATGCTGGGCATATGTAAAACATTTGGATGGTACCAAACTAGAACCCAAATCGGATAAATGCCTATTTTTAGGTTATCCTAGGGAAACCAAAGGATATTACTTCTATAACCCACAAGAGAACAAAGTATTTGTTACTCTACATGCGGTTTTCCTGGAGAATGAATTCCTAAATACAGTGGTAAGTGGGAGGAAAGTAGAACTCGATGAAAATCGTAGTGATACTGTTCCTGGCACCGATTTCCAAATGGAACACCAACAGTTCATTAGGGATGAGACTGTACCACAATCTTTTGATACACAAGAACCACGTAGATCGGAGAGAGTCAGAAAACAACCTGAGAGGTATGAGTTTCTGATTTCACCTTATGTAGATATTAATCTTATTGAGGATAATGAGCCGGCTACGTATGTGGAAGCGATACAAGGTATCGACTCCACTTTATGGCAAGAATCCATGAAGTCCGAAATGGATTCCATGTACACCAACCAAGTTTGGACACTGGTTGATGCACCAGAGGGTGTAAAGCCTATTGGTTGTAAATGGGTCTTCAAGAAGAAGACTGACATGGATGGCAACATAGAAACGTACAAAGCTAGGCTTGTAGCGAAAGGGTATCGTCAACGACATGGTATCGATTACGAAAAAACTTTTTCACTTGTAGCCATGATTAAATCCATTCAGATAATGCTTGTTATTGCTGCATATTTTGATTATGAAATATGACAGATGGACGTCAAAACCATTTTTCTTAACGGAAACCTTTTGGAGGATGTTTATATGCAACAACCTGACGGTTTTGTCGTACCAAAATATACAAACAAGGTTTGCAAGTTAAATCGATCCATTTATGGATTTAAGCAAACATCGCATTCTTGGAACCAATATTTTGATGAGATCATAAAAGAATATGATTTCATTCAAAACGAAGATGATTCTTGTGTATATAAGAAGGTTAGTGGGAGCGCACTGACATTCACTGTCTTTTATGTTGATGATGTATTGCTTATTGGCAATGACATTCCCATGCTACAATCGGTGAAAGCTTGGCTTTCATTAAAATTCTCCATGAAAGATCTGAGAGAAGCAGCCTTTATTCTGGGAATAAGAATATACCGGGATAGATCTAGAAATCTGCTTGGACTCTTCTAGAGCTCGTACATTGACAAAGTGTTGAAGATATTCAACATGGATCAGTCTAAGAGGGGACTGCTACCAGTGTCACATGGCGTTACTCTATCTAAGGACATGTGTCCTAAAACTCAAGATGAGAGAGACAACATGAGTCGGATCCCATTCGCTTCTACAGTCGGATCGATCATGTATGCCATGATATGTACGTGACCTGATGTCTCGTATGATTTGAGCATGTTTAGTCGCTATCAGGCCGATCCAGGTGATGGTCACTGGGTTGGGGTTAAGAATATCCTTAAGTATCTTAGACGAACTAAGGATGTTTTCTTAGTCTATGGAGATGGAGAACTTGAGGTGACTGAGTTCACCGACGTAAGTTTCCAAACCGATAAAGACGACTCTAAGTCGCAATCTGGGTACATATTTTGTTTGAAAAACGGAATAGTGAGCTGGAAATCTTCCAAGCAAGAGGCTGTTGCCGATTCAATAACAGAAGCGAAATATATCGTTGCAGCTGAAGCAGCAAAAAAGGCAGTTTGGATCCCTAAATTCCTAATTGGATTAGGAGTAGTTCCGTTAGCCATTGAGCCCGTTCCTTTGTATTGTGACAATAACGGGGCTATATAGCAGGCTAAGGAATCGCGGTCTCATCAACGATCCAAGCATGTACTTCAATGTTTCCATCTGATTCGTGAGATCATTCATCGTAGTGATGTGAAGATCGAAAAGATCACTTTAGATGACAACATTGCAGATCCGCTGACGAAAGTTATCTCTTAGGAAAAGTTTGAGCGACATGTACATAGTTCAGGTGTTAGATACTTGAGTGATTGGCTATGAGCCAAGTGTGAGATTTTGGACAATTATGACCCATAGCATCACTATTTGTAAAAGACATTGTGGTTTTTGTACAAATTAACTATGTGACAAAGTAAATTGCTATTTTACATTTTGTAATTAGATTACTTGAATATATATAAATGATAAAAGTCCTTATGATTAGTTCCGGATTAATTAGATATGAGACACTATCAATCCACGAACGGTTTAATCATTAAATATCCCTAGTCGTAGTATTATCGAGACTGGACATCAATACTGCGGAATAGACTAGTATTGAACTTGTGCGCGTCATGGAAGCTTAACGACATAGTTCTCATATATTTAAGTATTGGATGCTTATGTAAGTGCGATAGGAGTTTCTGTTTACTGATGGTACGGGAACAGCTTCGCTCTGGATAGACTCTTCGGAATCCCATTGGTAGTATGACTATGTGTCTATGAGAATCCGAATCAGGGTAGGTATATTTGGTCTTAACCTGAGTCTTGCATCGCTAATACTTGCGACAATCAGTACACTTTGGTTTTGGTCATCCAGGGCTTTAACAGGTTATGTGTACGCCTCTTCTGGGTTTATTGAGAATCGTAGTGTATTGGGTGTGATGTCAAGATGGAAGTGTCACTTTTGTCATATGGAGATGATGATCACATAGGGATACAGAACTGGTACTCTTATATACTGTAGCTATCGAGATAATATGACAAGGTCATGATTATCCGATTACAGAGACTAGTTGCTAGTGATCCGATATATGTTTCGTACGGGACAGACACAATTCCAGCCCCAGGCCTAGCATTTGACATTCGATATTGGATCGTAATACACAATACTTAGTATATTACGCCTGGTATAGATTATATATTCCGTAGAAGAATATTTATGGAGAATTTAGTAGGCACGATGCTTTGTTGGAAGCCAACCATGTTTGGTAAATCGGTAAGAATGTGGTACTAGGTACGCACATGTTCAGATAGTCCGACGATCAGATTTACTGCCAATATATCCAGGGATCTCATGGGTCGCCTCCCAAAGATTCACCGATGATATTTGACTCGAACAGAATTAATCTGGGATTAATTACGGCAAGAATTTATATGGGATAAAATTCGAATAGAAGAGAGAGAATGATTAATTTGGAATTAATCGATTAAATAATATATCGGATATATTAATTGAAATTAGATTTCAAAGCGGAATTAAAATTGGATTTTAATTCTTGCAAATGAATTAATTTAGAATGAATTCGTAAGCGACTTTCGTAATAATTTTGCTATGCATTATTATTTAATTAAAATTGGATTTAATTATGTCGTAATGACATATTCGTTTATTTCGGAATTAAACGAACCCGAGCCCGAGTGAAGTTGCGTGTTGGGATTATTCGACTTAAATTTAGAATTTAAAAGTGGTGGGACCCACTTGACTTACATCACACATTTGACATGTGATGGAAGTTGTTAATTGTTGAGTGTAAGCTTAGATTGCTTGTAAATCACACTAACCAATCTCAACACATTTCATTATTTTATTTTTGAAATTAAACCTTATACCAACTTTGGAAGTTGACTTGGAAGATAGATTTTAGAAATCAAATATCAAATAAACCAAAAGGCTCTTCTTTTTCTCTCAATGCCGTGAACTAGGGCTCATTGTTCTTGATTTTTTCTTCAAAACAACTTCATTGCTAGCACATAAGGAGTCAAGATAAAGGTGATAGGGATACTTACCATTGAGTTGGAACTCATCTCAAAGCTTGGAGCTTCCACAAAGGATCAAAAGTTTTGAACTTCATACATCCATCAAATCCGATCATTGTAAGTTTATTCCGCAACTTCTTTGAATATTCACACACAAAATCATCTTAGAGATCCTTGGCATATTCAAGGAACACTAACATTTAACTGTTTCATTATTATCTATGTAAGAATAATTCATACTTAAATATTTGTGTCATACACCCATCATTTCTTGAGAGCTCATTTACTATGCATATGTTAGGAATACATAGCTTCTAGAATAATGAAAAATATTAGAGTAGATTAAGTTTGCAATATTCTTATTCATTTATTGCATTGCATCTACCTTTATATATATATATATATATATATATATATATATAATATATATATATATAATATATATATATATATATATTATAATCACAATCATGTTTGGTCAGTAGAACAACATAATTAGTCGACTAGCTAATGCAAGCTAATATGATTTTATTCATATAATGATATTTTTCTTTTCTCAAATCTCTCAACCTGAATTCAATTCAATTTTCTACAGATGTTATATTGGATCGAATCTTTCAAGATCTTTTAGCAACACTCTATGATTATAATCATCAAATCTAAGTTTTGGGAAGCAAACAAGAGTCTAAAAGGTAGAATGTGACATTAACATAATCTTAAGGGTCTCATATAATATCAAGATCAAGATCTTTATTTGTATTACCTTTATTTTTCACTATAGTAAACATGGTATGAAACACATAGTATGGTATTTTCTCATTCCCATAGATCATATGTCTTCATTCTCAAAATCCAAATCTTGTTGGTTATGCTAATGCAAGTTATTTATCGAAAAACCATAAAACTCATTCACAAATGATATATTTTTTCTTATGCATGAATATAATATATATGGTTTAGGTCATAATTCATCATATTCAGAGCACATTCCATTTGATGTTGGCTACAAATATTACAACAATAATATATGAAGACACCGATGCCTTATTGCCAAATTAGAGAATGATACATTATGGGAGATATAATCAAATACATCTCACTAAAGTTCTTTTACACTCATGAAATTTAACAGAGTAAGCAAATTAATGTCAAGCAAATACGTTCCACTGATAATTTTTATTTATTTATTTACTAAAACTTTACCGACATCAACTTGACACACTCACAAAGTGGTTCTTTACTCCCAAGTATAACAGTATCGAAGTAATAAAATAACATGGTAAGTCCGAGGTCGATCAATAGAGAATATATTTAATAAAATAATATAATAATTCGAGAGAAAATAAAAAGATTGAATTATTTGAAGTGGTTGACAATTTTAAATTGACTGCAACAATAAAATAAAATGCTAGAGCTAGGGGATCCACTATTATTATTTCAAATTTAGAAATCTTACTTTTAATAATATATAAATTATCATTATTACCCAGTTTATTTATTTCAAGAATTAATTGTGCCAAAAAAATATAAAACCAGCCATAAAGGTGGTGATGACATCTGTCTATAACGACTCCAGTTAGGTACTTAATTATGCTAAAAAAATAAAACCAGCCATATATGCGGTAACAATTTTTTTCAATAATTAATCCAGATTTAAATTAAATATTAGTCTTTAGATTACAATTCATATATTATAATAAAAAGTAAGATTAATCTATATATTTGAATAAAAACATGCATAATTTTATTACTGAAAAAAAATTATAACAAAGATTGAAAAATAAAACACACAAGAGCTAAGACTTCACAAATTTTCAGAGAGAAAACTATGGAATCAGGTTGCTGAATGAGGTGCTGGGCTCCTCTATTTATAGAGGCACTGAGCACCTCACCTTGCAAATTGTAAAACTTTGCTATGTACAAAGTAGTGGAAAGAAGATGCCAATCCAACTTTGGTGGATTGATATTTTACTTTTATTTTTTCTTCTTTTTTTTGTCTTTAATAATTACATATAACACACTTTATATTATTCATAAAGTTCGGCATTAAAAACTTCAGAACTAAAAATCTTATGAACAACAAAGTTGTAGATATTTGAGTTTTTTTCATCTGGAACTAGAACCGCCTTAATCTGATATCGTAGTTAAATATTATGGACAAATTATAAAAATTGTGCAAAGTTAGAATTTCCGAAATTATACACTGTTAGAACACCCTTTTAAGTGTCTTGCCTCTAAAATCCAAATGTTATTTTCATTTTTCTCTTTATGCATCCAAAGTATTATTTCACCTATAATTCATGATCATATGTTACCATGTATGTTGATAATACCTGCCAAATGAGCATACGAAGATCAAATTTAATCAATATTATGAAGATTTCATAAATTTAAATGATTCAACAAGAAATGAACAAAAATAACTTCTTACGAATTACATTGAGATACGTCTCATGAGAGAAAACTCCTTACACTGCCATCTCTGAACAACAATTCTACTTTGTTAGTCAAAAAATTATTGTTGGTTTATGTGTAGTTTTTTTTTTAATAAAAAAACAAAGAAAATCAACACAAAATAAATATTTTTTTTTTTACACACAAAACAACATAAAATATTTTTTTTAATAAAACAACAACACACAAAAATAAAAACTTTTTTTAAGAAAAACACAACAATGAAACAAAAAAACGAAAACTATCTAGTCAACTATCTCTCTCCCCAACCAAATTGAGACATTGTCCCCAATGTATGAATAAGAAAAAGTAAAGTTTAGAAGAAATCACATGGTTAGTGTGAAATTGATAATTGAATCTACGAAAATATTTCAAAAAACATTACATATTAAGATTCAGTCTACTCTATGTTTTTTTCCCTGATCGTTACCAGACCAATTCTAGTTGGAAAGAATGGGGTCGATTTTTGGTTCATAAGCTAAGAGTTGGTCGATTAATTCATCAGCTTTTTTTGTAGTTAGAACGATATCTTTTACCGGCTTTGAAATAAACCCGAGTCTTTTGGCATCCTTAAGAAATACTAAAAGAAAATCGAAAAAGTGATCAACATTAAGCAGTCCAAAGAGTTTTCGTTGAATGTTCAAGTTCACTCATGACGCAACTGTGAATATTTCTTCCAACGTGACTAACTCATTTGGTAAAGCAATAAAAGCATCAACATGATCAATCATTTTAGTAAGTATTTCAAAATTACCAGAGATAATGTATTTTTCTTTTTGGTTTTCCGATGAGGTTTGCTAATGTTTTTCGAATGATCCCCAAAACTTGACTATCACTTTATTGCACGTCCTTTGAAACACATCTCATTGATCCAAGATTGCCACTACCATATACTAAGTTCATGTTTTTTTTTCCGTCATAACTCTACCCAATTCTTTTGCAGCCTTAACAAATTATGTTTTAGTTCCAAAGCTAGTTTTATAAAATACATTGATATTAGTGACTTGTCGTCTTGAAGTTTTCTCCATTTTTACTTTATCTTATCTAGATGTGTCGAAGAGAGAATGACAAGCCGTATTTATAGATCCTGAAAAATGGTGATTAATAAAAGCACTAGTACCTGCAAAATGACAATTGTCAAATGAACAATAAAATAGATCGTGAAAGTCAAAAAGTTTAGATTCGGCAAAATTAAAGTAAATGAAATCAAAATAGTAAATTAAAGTAAATCAAAAAAAATAATTTTAAGTAAATAAAATCAAAACAATAAAATAAAAAATATATATATTTACTAGTAGTTGTGATTGTGGCTCACATCTTTCTCTGGTTTTTATGTCCAGTAACGGCTTGAACACCCTCTATGGGTCTAGGATATGTTTCCCATCCAATTTTCTTATAAATTGGCAAACAATATCTTTTAAAGTCAGATTCCTGATACTGTATTGTTTTTTTTTTCTTTTTGAAATTGTGTATGTAAATTACGAATCACTCGATGAACATGTCTGCTAGGATGCATCTCAAGAGTCAATGATATATCTGTAGGAAATGCTTTCCTTATGCGTAGCGTAAATGCTTTAGGCTCCGGGATCGATCTTGAAATTTTTTATGCCCTTTCCCATTATGAAACTGAATCCCACCAACACATGGTGACTTGATTTGCATCCGTTTTGAATGTGTTTCCTTGAGATCCGTTGCTTGGATTTACCACCCGATTTTCGGAGCTATGTCTCGTTACCAACAAACCAAAGTGTGTGCTCCACTCATAAGGTATATTCTCGAAACTCTTTAGAGAAGATTATTGTCACAAATGTTTCTTTTAATTCTTTCAACACTTAAGAAAATTATAAGAAACTTTCTCACAATTGTTTTTGGCTTTTGAAAGAATGAATGAAGATGATGATATTTTTCCTCACTCTATTTTTCTCTCTTTTAATCACTTGAAAAAAAAATTATCTTCTCTCAACTCTTGAGAAAAAATTCAGGATTTGCTTTCTCTCAACACTTAAGAAAATGCTCTTTACAAATCTCTACCACTCTTTTAACACTTGAGAAAATGCTAGGATTACATTCCCTTTCCAAAATCCAACCACCCTTATCACTAATCAACTAATGCCATTCAATTGTAATGACAAACACAATGAAGTGGAGTATCAACCAAATGTTAGGGATATGCCCTATACCTAACTTGTGGATGGGCTATATGTACATGTATTTGTAATATTTTCATTAATTAATAAAATGGAAATTCTTATTATACGCGTCTTACATAACTTATATGAATCATCAAACACTGTAATAAAGCCCTTGGAGTAATAAGATGATGGATTCCACGCCTTATGAGAATCATTACTCTCAAACGTTCCTAGTCATAATTTTGTGAATAATCTAGGCGTTCACAAAACGGAGAGACTAGAATGATGATATGATCCGTCCTTAAATGGGGTAGCCGATCTCATAGGCAACTAGCGAAGATCCGTCCGCTTGGTATATCACATGGATGCATGAGTTGCTCGTGTCCATCCAACTGACCGCCGGAAGTTTTCCCATGGAGTGTTTATCCCATGTGTCTGTGAGAACTTTCATGTATCGATTGTATGACTAGTCCTTAGACTTGAGGTCTTTACAATCTTATGTGTGGATCAAATAACTTTGACATTCCCCTTCCCCGGTTCAAAAGATCCGGTCATAAGGGTATGATTGGGTTATTTGTTGAAACACATGAAGTTTGTAAAGATACAATAGAGAATCGACACTCTCTCGGATAATATTTTCTTATAAGATTAGAATTCTAGTTCGCGAGTTGATATGTGTGATCAATGCTTGAGACTGTGGCCGCAGCGGAAGAATCGTTTGAGATCTTTGGGTTAGCATGATTCATGACACTATCAACATCATACATTTGACTATATGGGTAGACACTTCCATACCCTAGGTCAAACGGTGGGGATACAGTGAGGCGAGGGACTGTATCATATGTAAATCGCATACATAATGGGTATATATATCTTTCCTTCTCATTTGGGGGCTTTGGCATGTTGCTAGATGTCAACCTTGGTCATTGAAATCGAACGACCATCTGATCGGAGGATAATTTATGTTCGATTAAATTATCACGATTCATTTCATGTCCAACTTGAGGGGAACCCAAAATGTCACACACAACAAAGTCGAAATCAATGGTTAACAGTGCACAGTACAAATTTAACAGCATATATGATTGTTGTATGAATTGTTCATAAATGGTTCAATGTGTTTAATTATTGAACAGATCATATATAAGGTTCCATAGTGGCTTAGGGATTGGTGAATGATGATATGGGCACTTTGAGAATTGGAATAAATAAATAAAAAAATAAACATGAATAGTAAATTTTTTTTATTTGTTATTTGTTTTGAATTCTAATTCGGCCCAAACTCTTATTAGGGTTTTATAATCTCATTAAACCACTAAATTAAGATCCAATGACTAAGATTAAATTAGCATTTATCCAACATCAGATTCTTAATTAATTTTGTTGTTCTTTGGAACACCTATATAAACCCAATGAATTCTTTACAAATTTTTGCACCAAACCTTTCATATCTTGGGTTTATATAAGTGATCAACTCAAAAGTTTAAGAGTAAGCCACTGATTTTGAGGATCCTTACGTCTAATTGACTAGAGGAACCTCGAGTTAAAATTTTTGAGGTATTTGCCTAGGCTAGCACCATGGGCAAAATACCTGTGCACTCAAGACGTAGTCTTGCCGTTGAGTTTTGGTTTTGGTGTGTGCACATTTAGAGGCCACACACTTTGGTGGCTCTTTGGAACGTGGAAGAGCTTGTTGAGTTCGAGAAAAACTTGTAGATTGGAGGTGTTGGACAGTTATGACCCATAGCGTCACTATTTGTGCAGATCATGGTGTTGTTGTACAAATTAACTATGTGACAAAGGAAATTGCTCTTTTATCATTCGTGATTAGATCACCAAGATATATAAATGATGAAAGGTTCATATGATTAGTTCCTGGATTGAGATGATGTGATACAGTATCAATCCACGAAGGATTAATCATTAAATATCCCTAGTCAGAGTATTATCGAGATTGGACATCGATAATGCGTAAAAGACTAGTATTACACTTGTGCGCATTGTGAGGGCATAACTGCATAGTTCTTATATATTTGGGTATAGGATACTCATGCAAGTGTAATAGGAACCTCGCCCAAATAGCAGTGTTTTCTTCTTCTGTTTTTGCTCACAGCTGAGACATGAAGGAGAGGCAAGATGATGATTTTTTTGAAAAATCAAGAGTGCTAGAACACAATGGAGTCATCCTAAGGTGAAAGGGAAACCTACTTGTGAGCATGGAATCACTTCACCAAGCTTGGAGCATCAATGGAGGACCATGGCCGAATCTTGGAGAAGCCAAAATTTGCTTACTGCCGTGAGCTTCCAACGAGGGCAGAAAAGTTTTTGTTCTTCGTCGCATCGCAAACCGCTCAATGTAAGTATTCCACAATTTCTTCGTGTATTCACATGTATATTTCTTGCTTTAAATCGATCATCGGAACCGTAGAAACTCCAACAATGGTATCAGAGCGAGTTAAAGCATGAAATTTGAAAATAGGGTTAAAATTGGGCAAAATTGATTTGAGCATGTTTGAGTGAAATTGGATGTTTGAGTATGCTTAAATTGTGATAACATGGTGTTATGCATTGTCAATTTGATGAATTTTGAATTGGACAAATTTCCCCAAATCTATTGGCTTGGCCGAGAGGTATATGAACCCTAAATGTCTTGGTATTTTTTTATTTTGATTCATTGCATGACTTGAAATAAATTGGGTAATGTTGAATTGGATTTGATTGGATTAAAACCGAATCGGACAAAGAAATCCCTACCATTGTCGAGAGCTTACTAGCATGAAATAGGTTTGATTTTTGATTAAAATATGTTGGACATGTTTTGATGATAATGAGCATAATTAATTAGGCTAATTGATGTTTTGGAAATGTTAATTTGGTTGATTAATTATGGCATACACTTTAGGTTAATTAAGTTATAAAATTTGGAATTTGGTAATTTAATTAATTGAGCCTATTTTGGAAATTGGGCTTGAAAAGTTGTAATTGGGCTTAAATGGGCTTGGTTGTACCAATATGTGTTTAGGCTAAATTGGTTGAATCCAATTGGGCCCAAAACCATTTCTATAAAGTCCAATTATGACTTAAATGGACCTTTAATTTTAATTGGGCCTAAATTGGTTTCTAGGCATATAAGGGTGATTCCTTTAATGGGCTTTGGTTTTTGGAATGCATGTTTAAAGGTGTATGATGATGAAACCTTAACAAAGATAATAAATTGGTTTCCAATTACACGCGAAAAACCCCCACAAAATATTAAGCGTTTTTCCTTCCATTGAGTGATTCTTACTCAAGATCCAAGACTCGCATTGGTTTGTTGACCAAAGTCAAGGCCTTTGTCCGTCGAGGATGTGTTTGAATCATGAGAGCTTTGTTCCATATCGGTGTCTTGTCCTAGTTGTGATTTTTTGGCCAAAGTCAAGATCACTTCTTGTCCATCGACATTGATTACGAAGCTTTCCAAGGTCAATGAGTCACGCTTAACTAGGATCACTAAGTTTGTAGTGCCAAAGCCAAGGCTTAGTTGATTGAGAGGAAAAATGTTAGGTAATGTATTGGATATATTGGTATATATAAGATGTATTTTTCGGACTTGGATGTCCACCTACTGGATCTAGGAATTGGATGGGATCCAATTGATCTTAGAGATCTACCTAGTTAATTATCATACAATTTGTTGGCCAAAGTCAAGATTGTGTGATATTTAACGGGATCCTAGCCCACTAGGAAATATGGTTTCCCGAGTACTCAATAGAGGGTTAGAGGCTCGCCGAAAAATAGTGGGAGGCAAGTATTAAATTTGCAATATTCGTTTAGTTACTTGCCATACGCGCTCATATCAAATTTTCGTATTTATTAGTTGGACTAATATTTAATTGTTGTTTTAAATAAAACAGTTGGACTGTATTCAAACTATTCATTTATAGTTGATTATATAATTAGATTATAGTAATCAATATATTTGAATTTAATTGATCATTTATAGTTGATTTTATAATTGGATTATAGTAATCAATATAATTGATTTTAACCTATTAAATTATAGTTGATTATATAGTTAGATTATATTAATCATTTTAATAAATAGTACCTAAAATCGTTGATTAAATAGTTGGAATATTAGAATGAAGAAAATTGAAAGATTAGCATTTAAAACATAATCGTAGGGAAAATGTTTTTTAACGACTTTAATTTTCAAATTGGGAATAAAATTTCAGGATAGTCCTGAAAACTAAGAAGTTACTTTATTTGATAAAATAACATCTTAGGCCTAAGCCCGAATTTAAGCAAATAGTAGAGCATGATCTTTGGAAGATTCATGTAATGATAACTTTAGTGCTTAATCCATTAAACTTGCCAAATAGACTCCTTAATTTCTTGTCAGAACTAAGGGTTAGATCATTTTAGTATGATATTGAAATTGAAGGATCTTCATAGATCTATTCTTAGATCTTAGAAGTACAAATTGCAAAACAAAACTCTTGGAGAGTTAATGGATATTCTCAAGGAGACAAAGTCAAAATTTGTGATAGACAAATAGCGTAAGGCGCACATTATTTCGATATTCTAGAAGGCCAAGGTTTGCCCAAAGGCTTCTGGAGTGTAAAAATGGGCAAAGGCAAAATCATTATAATCTTCTGGGAAGATAAAGGACATATCCCAAAATGTCTGCCTAAATTATGGCAAACAGAATCACGGAAACGTGACTGCCGTATGGACAAGACAGACATGAAGGAATTGAAGACGGTGCAAGGCTCCGACTTCAAATATGTTTGTCATAAATATGTTCACTACAAGTATTAAAATTAGATTTTAGATACTGGATGTGGTACATAAATATATACTGGTGTGCAGAATCTGCTCACAAGCAGAATACTGACTTCAGATAAGATTAATATGCGAATCGGAAACGGGATGAAAGTCGCTGTTTAACCGTAGATACCTAATTTAGGAACTACCATTTGGGTGCGTACTTAAATTTGTAAAGTGTTTATTGTAACTAGTTTGACTAGAAACATTATCTCTATATCAGTGTTCAATCCGTTGCGGATGTACGTTTATATTCTAGAACACTAAAGTTTTTTATTATATAAAGATGATATTCAGATAAACACATTAGATGTGAATAACAGCATTTATATTTTGAATATAAATAAATCTCAAACATATTACATGACAAACAAATAGCTCAAACTGATTTGATCAAAAGAAACTTAGTTGTGGTATTGTTGTCTGGGACACAATTTAAACAAGACTCGTATATCCACACTTTCGAAGAGTGGGTACTAGGACTGATTTGATTCTATTCAAATAAAGTCTATGAATCTAGTTTATTGGGCAAAGTGCCTAAAACACTTCTTACTTGGTAAAAGTGCAAGTGCCACCGATCTGTTAGCCCTTGTTCATAGTGACTTAAGTGGGCCCATTTCTAACTAGGCTAGAGGTGGATATGAATATTTCGTGACCTTTATGGATGTGGCATCGCGTTATGGTTATGTGTTTCTTTTGAAACACAAATCGGAAACTTTTACAGTTTCGACACGAAATAGACAAACAGATCGGCTAAAGTATTAAACAACCACGGTAAGACCGCAATGGAAAATACTTAAGCAATAAGTTTCTAATATACTTGAAAGAGTATAGTATTCTTTCAATGAGGACTTCTCCCGAAACACGTCAATTTGACGGTGTGTCCGAACGGCGATACCGAATTTTGTTAGACATGATAAGGTTAATCATGAGTCGCTATGAGCTATCATTTCCTTCAACGGATACACATAAACAGTGCATGACTTATTTTGAATAAGGTTCCATAAAAATCTGTTTGAAAGACTTCATATTAGATATGAATAGGAAAGAAACCGGGTTTTCTCATTCCTGTAAATTTAGGAATGCTAGGCATATGTTTGGATGATACCAAACTAAAACCCAAATTGGATAAGTGTCTAAATTGTAGTTATCCTAGGGATACCAAAGTATAGTACTTATACAACTCACAAGAGAACAATTTAATTGTTGCTCACCATGCGGTTTTCCTAAGAGGAATACCTATATGCAGTGGTAAGTGAGAAATAGTAAAACTCGGTGAAAATCGGAGTAATACTATTCAAGGCACTGATTCCTAATGGAACACAAATAGTTCATCAAGGATGAAACTATACCAGTAATCTTCGAATACACAAGAATCGCGTAAGTCGAAGAGAGTCAGAAAACAACCTATGGTATGGGTTCTGATCTCACCTCATAAAGATGTCAATCTTATTGAGGAATAACAACTGACTACGTATGAGGAAGTGATACAAGGTATCGACTCCCTATTATGGCAAAGTGCCATGATATCTGAAATGGATTCCATGTATACCAATTATATTTAGACACTAGTTGTTGTACCGCAAGGCATTGTGTCTATTGGTACTATATAAGTCTTCAAGGAAGACATACATGGAAGGCAACATACCAACGTACTAAGCTGGGCTTGTAGCGAAAAGGTATCGTTATCAACATTGTGTCAATTACGACAAAACCTTTTACATGTTGCAACGGTAAATCCATTTGGATAATGCTTACTGATGTTGCACGTTTCATTTATGAAATGTGACAGCTGAACAGGAAAATCGCTTTCCTTAAACGGAAACCTTTCGTAGCATGTTTACAACATCCTGACAGTTTTGTCGTACCCAAACTAGCAAACAAGGTTTGCAGGTTATTCGGTCCATGTTTGGATTGAAGCAAGCATTGAGCTCTTGGAATTATCGTTTTGATGTAATCATAATGGTATATGATTTAAATCAAAACGAAATAATTCTTTTGTATATAAGGAGGTTAGTGGGAGCGCACTGACAATAAATGTCCTAAATAATGATAATATGTCATTTCTTGGAAATGATATGCCATAAAATAATCGGTGAAAGCTTGGCTTTCATGAAAATTCTCCGTAGAATTCTTGGGAGAAAGAACCTTTATTCTAGGAATAAAGATCTACTGGGCAAGATCTAAAAGTTGTTGATACTCTCTGAGAAGTCGTACATTAAAAAATGTAGGCGACCTGGTGTCTCATACGCTTTGAGTATATTGAGTCACAATTAGGCCAATCCAAGCGATAGTCACTGGATTGATATTAAGAACATCCATTAGTATCTTAGAGAACTAATGATACATTCTTAAACTATGGAGAAGGAGAACTTGAAATGACTGGGTTCATTGCTGCAAGTTTCCTAACCGATAATAGCGACTATAAGTCGTAATAAGGGTACTATACAGTTTGAATAACGGAACAATGAGCTGGAAATCTTCCAAGCAAGATAATGTTACCGAAAATAAACAACAAAAATGGATTATTGCTACAGCTGAGGCAGCAATAGAAGCCATTTGGGTCGATAATAGATCTAATTAGATTAGATATAGTTCTGTTAGCAGTTGAGCTAGGCTACAACACAGGCTAAAGAATTAATGGTCTCATCAACGATCCATATATATACTTCGACTATTCATCTGATTCGTTCGGATCATACATAGTGGCGATGTGATGATCGAATAAATCGCATCAGATGATAATCATGCAAATCCACTGACGAAAGCCTTTCCTCAGCAGAAAGTTTGAGCGAACCGTACATAGTTCGGGTGTTAGACACTTGAGTGACTGGCTATAGGCCAAGTGGGAGATTGTTGGACAGTTATGACCCATAGCGTCACTATTTGTGCATATCATGGTGTTGTTGTACAAATTAACTATGTGACAAAGGAAATTGCTCTTTTATCATTTGTTATTAGATCACCAAGATATATAAATGATGAAAGGTCCATATGATAAGTTCCTGGATTGAGATGATATGAGACAGTATCAATCCATGAAGAATTAATCATTAAATATCCCTAGTCTGAGTATTATCGAGATTGGACATCGATAATACGTAAAAGACTAGTATTACACTTGTGCGCATTGTGAGGGCATAACGTCATAGTTCTCATATATTTGGTATAGGATACTCATCAATGCAATGTAATAGGGTTGTGTTTACCGATGGTACGGAAACAGCTTCGCTCTGGGATAACCCCCTCGGATTCCATTGGTAGTATGACCATGTGTCTATGGAAGTCCGGAATCAGGGTAGGTGTATTTGGTCTTAACCTGAGACTTGCACCGCTAATACTTGCGACAATCAGTATACTTTGGTTTTGGTCATCCAGGGCTTTAACAGGTTCTGTCTACACCTCTGCTGGGTATATTGAGAATCGTAGTGTGTTGGGTGTGATGTCAAGACGGAAGTATCACTCCAGTCATAGTGGAGATGATGGTCACGTAGGATACGGAACTGGTTCTATTAAGTACTACAGTCATCGGGATAAAATGACTAGGTCATGTTTATCCGATTATAGAGACTAGTTACCAGAGATCTGATATGTGCTTCGTATGGAGCAGACACAATTCCAGCCCCAGGCCTAGCATGTGACATCCGATACTGGATCGAAATACGCAATACTACGTATACTACGCCTGATATAGATCATATATTCCTGTAAGGATATTTCTGGAGAATTGGGTAGGTATGGCGCTTTGCTAGAAACCAACCTTGTCTTGTAAATCGGTAAAAACGTAGTACTTGGTACGTACGTGTTCGGATAGTCCGTCGATCGAATTTACTGCCAACATATCCGTAGATCTCATGGGTCGCTTCCCGAAGATTCACCGATGACGTATGACTCGCACTACTTATTAATGTGGGATTAATTAGTAGAGAGAGAAATTAATCTGGGATTAATTACGGAGATATTTTATCTGGGATAAAATATTAATTAAAGAGAGAAAACGATTAATTTGGAATTAATCGATAAATAACATATTCGATATATTATACGAAATTGGATTTCGACGCGGAATTGAAATTAGATTTTAATTCGGGCAAATGAGTTAATTTAGAATTAATTCGTAAGTGATGTGAATAGTGATTTTACTAGGCATAATTATTTAATTACGTCGCAACGGAAAATTCGTTAATTTGGAATTAGCAACCCGAGCCCGGGAGTGATTGCGAGCGCACTCGTATTTCGAATTCAAGTGCGGCCCGCAAGTTACATCAAGCATCAAATCACTAGTCAATCAATTGATGTGACAACTTGTCACTTGATTGATGTGAATAGTTGATGTAATTTTTGGATGGCTTAAAGCCTTTGACTTTTGGAAAGCCACATATTTGGTAAATGGATTTTAAAAAATTCATAAGTGTATTAGATACACAAATTCATCCAACCACCAACACATTCTCTCCTCTCATTCTTCTCCTCTCTCTCTCGCCCAAATAGCAGTGTTTTCTTCTTCTGTTTTTGCTCACTGCTGAGACATGAAGGAGAGGCAAGATGATGATTTTGTAGCAAAATCAAGAGTGCTAGCACACAATGGAGTCATCCTAAGGTGATAGGGAAACCTACTTGTGAGCATGGAATCATTTCACCAAGCTTGGAGCATCAATGGAGGACCATGGCCGAATCTTGGAGGAGCCAAAATCTGCTCACTACCGTGAGCTTCCAAGGAGGGCAGAAAAGTTTTTGTTCTTCGTCGTATCGCTCAACCGCTCAATGTAAGTATTCCGTAATTTCTTCGTGTATTCACATGTATGTTTCTTGCTTTAAATCGATCATCGGGACCGTAGAAACTCCAACAATGGTATCAGAGCGAGTTAAAGCATGAAATTTGAAATTAGGGTTAAAATTGGGCAAATTTGATTTGAGCATGTTTGAGTATGCTTAAATTGTGATAACATGGTGTTATGCATTGTCAATTTGATGAATTTTGAATTGGACAAATTTTCCCTAAATCTATTGGCTTGGCCGAGAGGTATATGAACCCTAAATGTCTTGGTATTTTTTATTTTGATTCATTGGATGACTTGAAATCAATTGGATAATTTTGAATTGGATTAAAACCGAATCGGACAAAGAAATCCATACCATTGCCGAGAGCTTACTAGCATGAAATGGGTTTGATTTTTGATTAAAATGTGTTGGACATGTTTTGATGATAATGAGCATAATTAATTAGGCTAATTGATGTTTTGGAAATGTTAATTTGGTTGATTAATTATGGCATACACTTTAGGTTAATTAAGTTATAAAATTTGGAATTTGGTAATTTAATTAATTGGGCCTATTTTGGAAATTGGGCTTGAAAAGTTGTAATTGGGCTTAAATGGGCTTGGTTGTACCAAGATGGGTTTAGGCTAAATTGGTTGAATCCTATTGGGCCCAAAACCATTTCTATAAAGTCTAATTATGACTTAAATTGACCTTTAATTTTAATTAGACCTAATTGGCCTAAATTGGTTTCTAGGCATATAAGGGTGATTCCTTTAATAGGCTTTGGTTTTTGGGTTTGACCCATGTTGACCAAAAGTCTATGCCTTAAGAAATTAATTGAAAGCTCATTGGACTTTAATTAAATTAACATTAGATGTTAATCAGGCTTTGAGACCCGTAATGGTTAGATTTAGAATCTAAGTCGTAAAGGTTCGTTAATAAAGTGTAATATTTAATTTGGAATTAAATAGCGAATTAGTATTAAATACAAATTGAATTGGATTTAATTTTGTAGTTTAATATAATTCAAGAATTCGTACTTTGAGTACTTATTCTCAAACGGGTTTGGCGATGCATGAATAATGTATATCGGGTGGATATTAGATGGGTAGGGCAATTTTGGAAATTGGTGTAATAAATATAGAATTTATTAATTGGACTTGCGTGTCCAGCCTATTGATGAGTGGTATTTATACCACTATTTCTCACTCATTTGACCTAATGTTTTGTATTGTTTCTCGAGATTTATGAATGTTTTGATGTGTTTTGTTGTTATTTTGCAGATAAATAAAGTTTGGACAGCACTGGAGGCAATTTGGGGCAAAACCGGACACAAAAATGCGTCAACAGGAATATTTGCACCTTCTTCGCGTCGCGACGCTGGATCTTTGCGCGCCGCGACGCCCAACATGCGCCGATTTTGCTAAAATGCGCCATGGTCAACAGGTCAACAATTTGAAAAGTTTGACTTTGCTAACGTGCGCCGTGCCACGTGTCACCATCACAGAAGACTTGCTAACGTGTGCCGCCACGTGTCATCATCTCAACGGTGCCGACAATCATCATCTATGCTATCTTGCGCTAGGACACGTGTCAACATCTCAACGGCCTTGCTAAAATGCGCCCACGCCACGTGTCATGATCACGCGCTGCCGACAATCTCACATCATGATGACATAAGCAATGACGTCATGAACAGTGCCACGTCAGTGGATCAGATCTGAGTCAACGAACCAGCAAGTGACACGTGTCACTGTAGCGCGCGTCGCGATGCGGTCCGAGCGGCGCGACGCGCGCACCCTATAGACGCCTATAAATAGAGCACCAGATTTCAGAAATTGTTGTACCATCCTCTCTCTTCAATTCCTTCTAAAGAGAGAGTTTCTCTCTCTAAAACTCTTTAGTTTTTAGTTTTTTTTAGTTTTGTAAATAATTTTAATTACGTTTTGTAATAATAGTAATTTAATTTTTACTTTTTACTTTCTTTTTACAGTTTTTACTATTTACTATTTACTTTTTACAGTTTTTACTATTCACCATGATGAGGTAATTTCCTTATGTTCGGGTGAAAGGTAATTTCTTTTTCTATTACTATTTAGATTAATCTCCCTTAAAAATAATATATTTACTATTTAAATTGGACTTAATCAGGATACCGCCAGATTGGTCGGTTGGTAATAAAACATATATTCCGCCTTTATGGCTGGTTATTTTGGTTCCGCCTTTATGGCTGGTTATTTTGGTTCCGCCTTTATGGCTGGTTATTTTGGTTCCGCCTTTATGGCTGGTTATTTTGGTTCCGCCTTTATGGCTGGTTATTTTGGTTCCGCCTTTATGGCTAGTTATTTTGGTTCCGCCTTTATGGCTGGTTATTTTGGTTCCGCCTATATGGCTGGTAATAATCACAAGTTTATATATTATTTTAATGGGAGATATCTAAATAAGTAGTAGTAGAATTAATTCCTTTTACCTTAACATTTTATTTTATTTTACTTTTCAGTATTTTTACTTTATGTCTTTACTAGTCCTAGTTATGTGTTAGTTATCTAGGGGTTGTGATGACTTTTAATATCACCGGTTTATAAGGGTTTATTTTATAGTTTGGGTAATTTAAAGATTATTTATTGAGTCTTAACCTTAAAGCCTTTTTATTAACTGGCCATTAATAAAATTGATTAGGTAAACTTAAAATGAACTAGACATAGGGATTTTAAGTTTAAGACCTTAGATTCAATAGCCCACGATCTTCCTTGAGGATAGATAACCCTTTAATAGATTTCCTTACAGGATAGGAATATACCTGTAGGGCGGGGGTAGCCATAATTGGAACTTGAACTTAATGAATCCAGGTAATGTGGTTGACATAGGAATATGGTTCAATTGGGTTATACTGGGTATTTGTAGTTGACCATCGGAAGAGGCTTTTACATAATTTAGTGTTCCATGTTAATAAATCAATATATTACCAACTTTAAGATAACCACTTCATCTTTAAAATGATATTAAAAGAAATCACAACCCTAGATCTTTGTGTCTTTTATTTTCCTTAGTATTTTCTTTTATCTTTTTATTTATTAGCAAATCTACAATCAACCAAATCAATCAAGCAATCAATTCTATTCTCCCTTTAATTAGATATTTGTAATTAAATAGATTCAATAATAATAACAACAGCAGGAATTAAGTCCTCGTGGGATCGATATTTTTATACTACTTGAACGATACGTGCGCTTGCGTTATACGTGTGTGTTTACGCCGGTCAAGTTTTTGGCGCCGTTGCCGGGGACTTATATTTCTTGAGTTATTAATTTTGAAGCTATCTAATTTACTTGTATCTAATTTTCTTTATTTTTATCTGTAATTTTTATTTCTTTCTTTTGATTTCAGGTGACTTAAAAATGGAACACTACTGGGAGATTGAAAAATTACATGCTTTACAAGAAGATATACCCCAAATCTAGGAGCAACAGTCTAGTTTTCTGTGGCCTGTTGAACAGCCCAATGATTATAACCGGATGCCAGAACCAAGCAATACTACATTTGTTCATCAGAACGAAATGGGGAGATGTGTGATTTGTTATAGTAACCACCCGAGCGATCAATGTATATATCGATTAGAGTGGGAGAATTTCTGGAGACAATCATGCTATGAAGAGCCATCACATTTCACAGAGCCACATTTTCCATCTTATCCACCATCCATATGCGATTTTCATCAACAACCAGAACCATTTGAGGAAGATCAATTGATTCACATGTTCAAGGAACAGACAGCTCAATTTGATACACAAATTCAGAGTCAAACAGCTTCTATACAGAGAATGACAGATCGGATCAGACAATTAACAGAAAACCAGGACTACATACCTCAAGAATCAGTTCCAGATGACACTGATGAAGCCTTCAAGTACCAATCATTTCACAATGACATTTCAACAGAGGAGGAGGCTGAGCAGTATCAACAACCAGAGGTTGACAATTTTGATGCATGTATTTCACAGCTGACGGATGAAAAGCTGAATATGGAAATTTTCAAATACATCTGTGAAGAAAAGGTGGAGCAAAAAGAAGAGCAAATGAAGGAGCAATTGTCTAACCTTAATAAAGATCCAGAGCATTCAGGAAAAACATCGCTGTTTTGGGGAGTGCAAATCAAAGATATCACACAGAAGCTTGACAGAATGGAATTTCCATTTCAAGTCAAGCACCATACGAGACCTCCTGATTTTCTTTCTTTCTTTGCAGGAACCACTGGAACAACAAGGAGTAAAAAGGTGGCACGAGCACTGAATGAGACAAAATTCTTTTTGCCACTTTACCGTTGGAAGGGACCATTCAAAAGCAACGCTCACGGGATTGTCCTTAATCGGACATCCAAAACGACATTGAAACCTCCTTAACAGATGAATTTCATTCACGTCTGGCTGAAGACGAAAAATTCAGCGCTAGCAGGGAGGCAACCCATGCAATATTTTGTGATTTGTTTTCATATTTTGTGTGAACTTTTTAATTTTGTGTGTTATTTTTGTAGGGAAATGCATAAACGAAGCATTTTAAGACAGAAGGAATTGTGTTTGGCAAGCAAATATAAGAAACAATTCATTAGCAATGGCTGAATAAAGAATGAAATCTTGAGACTCATTCTAATGAATTTATACTAAGCGAGTGGCGTATTGTGTACACAATTCCGTTGCCTTAATTATTGCTTTGATTTGCTTTTCTGTTGTAATTATATTTATTTTCGTATACAAGATCCAGACTTTTTGACCTTTCACGATTTCTTTTGTTGTTTAGCTAACAAACGTCCTCTGGAAGATACTTCTGCTATTATTACTCACCCTTTTTCAGGTACTATAAATTCAGCCCATCATTGCACTTTTGAAGGCATCCTGATTTGAAAAAGAAATACATAAAAAATGGAAGCCACTTCAAAAAGACGAGTTGAAAATATTTGTGTGTTTTGCGGTAGTACTGTTGGTACTAAACCACAATACATAGAAGCAGCATGGGAATTGGGTCGAGTTTTAGCTGCAAGAAATATGCACCTAATATATGGCGGAGGAAATCTCGGACTTATGGGGATCGTTTCAAAGCCGTACAGGAAGGAGGCAGTCACGTTTTGGGAATCGTCCCAAAACCCTTGGCAGAGGCAAATCTTATTGGCTCATCAAACGGAGAGGAACTGATCGTGTCAGGTATGTCTGAACGACTGGTAGAAATGATTAATCGTGCTGATGCTTTTATTGCTTTGCCAGGTGGTTTGGGTACATTGGAGGAAATTTTTATTGTACTATCTTGGGCGAACCTGAACATACACCAGAAACCGGTTGGACTACTCAACGTTGATGGATTTTATGATTTTCTTTGTGTGTTTCTTGATGATGCTCGGAGAAATGGGTTCGTGTCAAAACCTATGAAAGAACTCCTCTTCACTGCCAGACTTGCTCCGGATCTAATAGACCAACTCATATCCTATGAACCACAAGTTGACCCTATCCTATCAAAGATAAATTGGTCTGAGGACGATCGTGGTAAGAGGCGTCGAATTAATCTGGATCTTAACCTTTAATTTCCTGTAGATTTCAGCTAACCAGGTACGACCTTCTAACTCTCCTTTTACTGTTTAAGACATTTGGGACAATGTCTCATTTAGGTTTGGGGGAGGGATTTAGTTGATTAGTACCTTATTTTTAGTTTGTATGTTGTTTTTATTTTTAGTCCAAAATTTTTCGAAAAATACAAAAAAATTGAAAAAGTTTCAAAAATTACAAAAATATTTTGCATTTTTGTGTTTTTATTTTGACTAAAAAGGTGAAATTGGTGAGAGGTAGCTGAGTAAGGAGTTCTCACTCCTGATACGTATCTCAAACCATTTATTTCAAAACAAGTTAATTTTTGTTTATTTCCTTTTAAATTATTTAATTTGTGAATTCTCCTTAAATCTGACTAAAATGAATCTTCATATGCTCCGTTGACAGGTATTATCAACATACATGGAAACATACAGTCATGAGCTAAAATTGAAAAGTTTGTAATATTCCGTGCTATAGTTTAATTGGAGGAAGCATCTCTAAATAGTGATGGAGTAAAAAAAAAAAAAAAAAAAACGTCCGAGATCCGAGTTATTAAGTCTGTAAGGGTGTTTTAACACCTAGTGCCCTAAAAAACAACTGGTTTGGGAGTCACTGGCCCAAAGCTCGTTACATGGATCAAAGATGCTGCAAAAATATATATATATCTGAAGTCTGAGTAATTAAGTTCGTATGGGTGTCTTAAAATCTGGTGCCCTAAAGCCAACTGGTTTGGGAGCCACCGACCCAAAGCTCGCTACATAGACGGATGGTATTGTATATAAATAAAAAATAGAGAAGAAAAAATAAAAAAAAAAATCAGAAAAATCAGAAAATTATTCCATTGCTACCAAAAGGTGTGAAATCTGATAAGAACTTTAGGACAAAAATATTACTCTCTTATCAACTGCACTTATGACTGTTGTGGGCAAAAATGAGTTGATTAATATTTTGTTGGCTGTGTATATGGAGAATGGTAAAAAAATAATCGGAGAATTTACTTATTCGGTAATTTAGAAAGAAACAAAACAACTAGTAACTTGGAGTAGAATTTTCACCTGATTAGTCACTAACTTTCTTTATTCTCTTTTCTCTTGTTTTTTTTTGCTTTTGTGTGCATTAATTTTAACTAACTTTTACTTTTGTAAAATGTTTGTGGGTATCATTGCTGTAAACCCTCACGAGACTACAACTCGTCCACTAGGGACACCTAGGGGTTTAAAGGCTTGTTGCATATGCTAAATGCAACCGTGATCCCTACGAAAGTGGCTTAGTTAAATTTTATTTTCATGTTATTCTATTTTCTGTTTTGCTCGAGGACTAGCAAAATGTTAGGTTTGGGGGTGTGATGAGTGGTATTTATACACTATTTCTTACTCATTTGACCTAATGTTTTGTATTGTTTCTCGAGATTTATGAACGTTTTGATGTGTTTTGTTGTTATTTTGCAGATAAATAAAGTTTGGACAGCACTGGAGGCAATTTGGGGTAAAACCGGACAAAAATGCGTCAACAGGAATATTTGCACCTTCTTCGCGTCGCGACGCTGGATCTTTGCGCGCCGCGACGCCCAACATGCGCCGATTTTGTTAAAATGCGCCATGGTCAACGGGTCAACAATTTGAAAAGTTTGACTTTGCTAACGTGCGCCGTGCCACGTGTCACCATCACAGAAGACTTGCTAATGTGTGCCGCCACGTGTCATCATCTCAACGGTGCCGACAATCATCATCTATGCTATCTTGCGCTAGGACACGTGTCAACATCTCAACGGCCTTGCTAAAATGCGCCCACGCCACGTGTCATGATCACGCGCTGCCGACAATCTCACATCATGATGACGTAAGCAATGACGTCATGAACAGTGCCACGTCAGCAGATCAGATCTGAGTCAACGAACCAGCAAGTGACACGTGTCACTGTAGCGCGCGTCGCGACGCGGTTCGAGCGGCGCGACGCGCGCACCCTATAGACACCTATAAATAGAGCACCAGATTTCAGAAATTGTTGTACCATCCTCTCTCTTCAATTCCTTCTAAAGAGAGAGTTTCTCTCTCTAAAACTCTTTAGTTTTTAGTTTTTTTAGTTTTGTAAATAATTTTAATTACGTTTTGTAATAATAGTAATTTAATTTTTACTTTTTACTTTCTTTTTACAGTTTTTACTATTTACTATTTACTTTTTACAGTTTTTACTATTCACCATGATGAGGTAATTTCCTTATGTTCGGGTGAAAGGTAATTTCTTTTACTATTACTATTTAGATTAATCTCCCTTAAAAATAATATATTTACTATTTAAATTGGACTTAATCAGGATACCGCCAGATTGGTCGGTTGGTAATAAAACATATATTCCGCCTTTATGGCTGGTTATTTTGGTTCCCCCTTTATGGCTGGTTATTTTGGTTCCGCCTTTATGGCTGGTTATTTTGGTTCCGCCTTTATGGCTGGTTATTTTGGTTCCGCCTTTATGGCTGGTTATTTTGGTTCCGCATTTATGGCTGGTTATTTTGGTTCCGCCTATATGGCTGGTGATAATCACAAGTTTATATATTATTTTAATGGGAGATATCTAAATAAGTAGTAGTAGAATTAATTCCTTTTACCTTAACATTTTATTTTATTTTACTTTTCAGTATTTTTACTTTATGTCTTTACTAGTCCTAGTTATGTGTTAGTTATCTAGGGGTTGTGATGACTTTTAATATCACCGGTTTATAAGGGTTTATTTTATAGTTTGGGTAATTTAAAGATTTATTTATTGAGTCTTAACCTTAAAGCCTTTTTATTAACTGGCCATTAATAAAATTGATTAGGTAAACTTAAAATGAACTAGACATAGGGATTTTAAGTTTAAGACCTTAGACTCAATAGCCCACGATCTTCCTTGAGGATAGATAACCCTTTAATAGATTTCCTTACAGGATAGGAATATACCTGTAGGGCGGGGGTAGCCATAATTGGAACTTGAACTTAATGAATCCAGGTAATGTGGTTGACATAGGAATATGGTTCAATTGGGTTATACTGGGTATTTGTAGTTGACCATCGGAAGAGGCTTTTACATAATTTAGTGTTCCATGTTAATAAATCAATATATTACCAACTTTAAGATAACCACTTCATCTTTAAAATGATATTAAAAGAAATCACAACCCTAGATCTTTGTGTCTTTTATTTTCCTTAGTATTTTCTTTTATCTTTTTATTTAATTAGCAAATCTACAATCAACCAAATCAATCAAGCAATCAATTCTATTCTCCCTTTAATTAGATATTTGTAATTAAATAGATTCAATAATTAATAACAACAGCAGGAATTAAGTCCTCGTGGGATCGATATTTTTATACTACTTGAACGATACGTGCGCTTGCGTTATACGTGTGTGTTTAAGCCGGTCACCTATTACCTCCTTACTCTGTGTATTCTCTTCTCACCTATTCCCCTCAATATAAATGAGGTTTCTTTAGAAGTGTTATGTAACGGTAGAAGTAATACTTGTGCTAGCGGGAGAGAAGAAATGGAGAGATTTGTTCTAGGAACAATGTGTTAAGTATCCATCCACATATCATTATTTATTTATTTACGCGCCTTATTATGTCTTTAGAATGCATGTTTAAGGGTGTATGATGATGAAACCTTAACAAAGATAATAAATTGGTTGCCAATTACACGCGAAAACCCCCCATAAAATATTAAGCGTTTTTCCTTCCATTGAGTGATTCTTACTCAAGATCCAAGACTAGAATTGGTTTGTTGGCCAAAGTCAAGGCCTTTGTCCGTCAATGATGTGTTTAAATCATGAGAGCTTTGTTCCATATCGGTGTCTTGTCCAAGTTGTGATTTATTGGCCAAAGTCATGATCACTTATTGTCCATCGACATTGATTACGAAGCTTTCCAAGGTCAATGGGTCACGCTTAACTGGGATCACTAAGTTTGTTGTGCCAAAGCCAAGGCTTAGTTGATTCAGAGGAAAAAGGTTAAGTAATATATTGGATATATTGGCATATATAAGATGTATGTTTCGGACTTGGAAGTCCACCTACTGGATCTAGGAATTGGATGGGATCCAATTTATCTTAGAGATCTACCTAGTTAATTATCATACAATTTGTTTACCAAAGTCAAGATTGTGTGATATTTAACGGGATCCTAGCCGACTAGGAAACAAAGTTTCCCGAGTACTCAACATAGGGTTAGAGGCTCACCGAAAATTAGTGGGAGGCAAGTATTAAATTTGCAATATTCGTTTAGTTACTTGCCATACGCGCTCATATCAATTTTCGTATTTATTAGTTGGACTTATATTTAATTGTTGTTTTAAATAAAACAGTTGGACTGTATTCAAACTATTCATTTATAGTTGATTATATAATTAGATTATAGTAATCAATATATTTGAATTTAATTGATCATTTATAGTTGATTTTATAATTGGATTATAGTAATCAATATAATTGATTTTAACCTATTAAATTATAGTTGATTATATAGTTAGATTATAGTAATCATTATAATAAATAGTACCTAAAATCGTTGATTAAATAGTTGGACTATTAGAATGAATAAAATTGAAAGATTAGCATTTAAAACATAATCGTAGGGAAAATATTATTAAACGACTTTAATTTTCAAATTGGGAATAAAATTTCAGGATAGTCCTGAAAACTAAGAAGTTACTTTATTTGATAAAATAACATCTTAGGCCTAAGCCCGGATTTAAGCAAATAGTAGAGCATGATCTTTGGAAGATTCATGTAATGATAACTTTAGTGCTTAATCCATTAAACTTGCCAAATAGACTCCTTAATTTCTTTGTCAGAACTAAGGGTTAGATCATTTTAGTATGATATTGAAATTGAAGGATCTTCATAGATCTATTCTTAGATCTTAGAATTACAAATTGCAAAACAAAACTCTTGGAGAATTAATGGATATTCTCAAGGAGACAAAGTCAAAATTTGCGATAGACAAATAGCGTAAGGCGCACATTATTTCGATAATCTAGAAGGCCAAGGTTTGCCCAAAGGCTTCTGGAGTGTAAAAATGGGCAAAGGCAAAATCATTATAATCTTCTGGGAAGATAAAGGACATATCCCAAAATGTCTGCCTAAATTGTGGTAAATGGGATCAAGGAAACGTGACTGCCGTATGGACAAGGCAGACATGAAGGAATTAAAGACGGTGCAAGGCTTCGACTTCAAATATGTTTGTCATAAATATGTTCACTACTAGTTTTAAAATTAGATTTTAGATACTGGATGTGGTACATAAATATGTACTGGTGTGCAGAATTTGCTCACAAGCAGGATACTGACTTCAGATGAGATTAATATGCGAATCAGAAACGGGACGAAAGTCACTGTTTTAACCGTAGATACCTAAATTTAGGAACTACCCTTTGGGTGCGTAGTTAAATTTGTAAACTGTTATATTGTAACTAGTTTGACTAGAAACATTATCTCTATATCAATGTTCAATCCATTGCGGATGTACCTTTATATTCTAGAACACTAAAGTGTTTTATTATATAAAGATGATATTTAGATAAACACATTAGATATGAATAACAGCATTTATATTTTGAATATAAATAAATCTCAAACATATTACATGACAAACAAATAGCTCAAACTGATTTGATCAAAAGAAACTTAGTTGTGGCATTGTTGTCTGGGACACAATTTAAACAAGACTCGTATATCCACACTTTCGAAGAGTGGGTACTAGGACTGATTTGATTCTATTCAAATAAAGTCTACGAATCTAGTTTATTGGGCAAAGTGCCTAAAACACTTCTTACTTGGTAAAAGTGCAAGTGCCACCAATCTTTTAGCCCTTGTTCATAGTGACGTAAGTGGGCCAATGTCTAGCTAAGCTAGAGGTGGATATGAATATTTCGTGACCTTTACGGATGTGGCATCGCGTTATGGTTATGTGTTTCTTTTGAAACTCAAATCGGAAACTTTTACAGTTTCGACACGAAATAGACAAACAGATCGGCTAAAGTATTAAACTGTCACGGTAAGACCGTAATGGAAAATACTTAAGCAATAAATTTCTAATATACTTAAAAGAGTATAGTATTCTTTCAATAAGGACTCCTCCCGAAACACGTCAATTTGACGGTGTGTCTGAACGGCGATACCGAATTTCGTTAGACATGATAAGGTTAATCATGAGTCGCTCTGAGCTACCATTTCCTTCAACGAATACACATAAACAGTGCATGACTTATTTTGAATAAGGTTCCATAAAATTCTGTTTGACAGACTTCATATTAGATATGAACAGGAAAGAAACCGGGTTTTCTTATTCCTGTAAATTTAGGAATGCTAGGCATATGTTTGGATGATACCAAACTAAAACCCAAATTAGATAAGTGTCTAAATTGTATCCTAGGGATACCAAAGTATAGTACTTATACAACTCACAGAGAACAATTTAATTGTTGCTCACCATGCGGTTTTCCTAAGAGGAATACCTATATGCAGTGGTAAGTGAGAAAATAGTAAAACTCGGTGAAAATCGAAGTAATACTATTCAAGGCACTGATTCCTAATGGAACACAAATAGTTCATCAAGGATGAAACTATACCAGAAATCTTCGAATACACAAGAACCGCGTAAGTCGGAGAGAGTCAGAAAATAACCTAGGGTATGGGTTTCTGATCTCACCTCATAAAGATGTCAATCTTATTGAGGAATACCAACTGACTACGTATGAGGAAGTGATACAAGGTATCGACTCCATATTATGGCAAAGTGCCATGATATCCGAAATGGATTCCATGTATACCAACTATGTTTAGATATTAGTTGTTGTACCGCAAGGCATTGTGCCTACTGGTACTATATAAGTCTTCAAGGAAGACATACATGGAAGACAACATACCAACGTACTAAGCTGGGCTTGTAGCGAAAAGGTATCATTATCAACATTGTGTCGATTACGACGAAACCTTTTACCTGTTGCCATGGTAAATCCATTTGGATAATGCTCGCTGATGCTGCACATTTCATTTATGAAATGTGACAGCTGAACGGGAAAATCGCTTTCCTTAAATGGAAACCTTTCGGAGGATGTTTACAACATCCTGACGGTTTTTTCATACCCAAAACTAGCAAACAAGGTTTACAGGTTATTCGATCCATATTTGGATTGAAGCAAGCATTGAGCTCTTGTAATTATCATTTTGATGTAATCATAATGGTATACGAAATTGGATTTCGTCGCGGAATTGAAATTAGATTTTAATTCGGGCAAACTAGTTAATTTAGAATTAATTCCTAAGCGACATGAATAGTGATTTTTCTATGCATAATTATTTAATTACGTCGCAACGGAAAATTCGTTAATTTGGAATTAGCGAACCCGAGCCCGGGAGTATTTGCGAGCGCACTCGCATTTCGAATTCAAGTGCAGCCCGTAAGTCACATCAAGCATCAAATCACTAGTCAATCAATTGATGTGACAACTTGTCACTTGATTGATGTGAATAGTTGATGTAGTTGTTGGATGGCTTAAAGCCTTTGACTTTTGGAAAGCCAAATATTTGGTAAATGGATTTTAAAAAATTCATAAGTGTATTAGATACACAAATTCATCCAACCACCAACACATTCTCTCATCTCATTCTTCTCCTCTCTCTCTCGCCCAAATGGCAGTGTTTTCTTCTTCTGTTTTTGCTCACTGCCGAGACATGAAGGAGAGGCAAGATGATGATTTTGTTGCAAAATCAAGAGTGCTAGCACACAATGGAGTCATCCTAAGGTGATAGGGAAACCTATTTGTGAGTATGGAATCACTTCACCAAGCTTGGAGCATCAATGGAGGACCATGGCCGAATCTTGGATGAGCCAAAATCTGCTCACTGCCGTGAGCTTCCAAGGAGGGCAGAAAAGTTTTTGTTCTTCGTCGCATCACTCAACCGCTCAATGTAAGTATTCCGCAATTTCTTCGTGTATTCACATGTATGTTTCTTGCTTTAAATCGATCCTCGGGACCGTAGAAACTCCAACAGGAGGGAGGACTAGAGGAGTCTTCGGTTCAGATAAGTCTATTTTTTTTTAATTAGAGTTCTTATGATAGTTAGCATGTTTAAGTTTATGTTCTTCGCATGTTTTATGAGTTTTTATGCTTAGAATATATAGTAACATGCCTAGGCTTGTATAATAATCAAAATAAATGAGTCTTGGGCAAAGGGATAGCGGCATCATAATTTTTAATTTTCCACTGCGCACTCACGGCTGCTTCCCAACAGTGGTATCAGCGCGCCGTTTTAATTTTGATTAGTTCTCTCTCATTTGAACTCGAAATTGGGTGTGAAAAAGCTCGTTGGAAAGCTAAGACCCTGAACTTAATTTAAGGCATAAGTTTTGCATGATTTGGTTAAGATTTGAATTGTGAAATTGCATTTAAAGTTCATGCATCTTTAAAAAAATGTGAATAGTAAATTTAGTTGAATAAAATAAAATACATATCATAATTAAATATTAATCAAAGTTATTTAATGCCTAAAATAATTCCAACATATTAAAACTCATAGCTTGATGATTCTATGTATGATTGAATTGGCATGATTATTTTAGGGTGCAAACATCTAGAGACTTTCTAAGAAAATAGAGAGTGTATTGCTTATCCCTTAGCTAAGTAATTATTGCGTGATGAAATTAGAGATTTTTTACTTCTAAGGATAATAAATATAAATCACTTGTTTATAACAAAAGACATTATAAAATATACAAGTGGGGTGGGACCAAGGCGTTAATAAACTTTCCAAACTAAAGTTAATTTAACCAAAGGTATTACTAGAGTTAGATAATGATTTGGTGTCTTCCTTCACTCACTGCCTTTTTATAGCCAAAAGGAAAAGCTGTGAAGACATCTAGATAATCATTTACTCAAAGTTTACCTTAAAGCATATTTAAAGTATTGGACTAATTTGGAGGATCTATTGTTTATTCCTGTCACCAAGGCAATAAGAGCCTAAGAGGTAAGGGTATTTAAGTGAGTTCGCTCCACCCTCCCTCTGGGGAATTTTCAATGGAGGAATCCATTTGACAGTTATTCACTTAAACTTGCTAAAACCTCAATAATAATTTAAGTCTTTAGCCGAATAAGGAATATTCCAAAGAAGCTACCTGTAAGGCATAACAGTAGTTGTAGCTTGACAATAGTATTAAGTATCTAGTAGAACTCTTACGAAGCAAGGACAAGGAATTTTCCACTCAATCAAGGATTCAAGAGGTATCATGCTTGAAATAGATATTAAGATAAGAAGAAGAGTACTGCATACTTATGAACTTAATAAATATAGTAAAGTATCAGTGTATACAGACAGAAATAGTGTACCTTCTAGGTGATGATACAATTGAAGGAGTGAAGTAGAGAATGAGTATGTAGACGGTTAAAGGTTGGTGACCTAAGACGTAGCATATGAATCATGTAACTTGCGACAAGATGTTCGGTATCGAGTATTTAAGATCTAGACAGACTCCATAATTTCAGATTAAAAGAGGATTCGAGGACGAATCCTATTTAAGGGGGGAAGAATTTGTAACATCTAGTAAACCTGATGACTTGTACGATACTTGAACCTGACGAATATTATAATTCGAAGGCATAATACTTGATATAAATCATGCTCGAGTAAGTATATGCTCATAAAATGGCATTTGGGACATTCGGAAAATTCCTTGAAATTCCGACGCGAAACTTAGCTTACGTCTCATCCCGAACAGCCTTCAGTAATCAGGACGTGTGCTCAACGAGTACACTTTATATTGTGGGACTCTCTAGGTTCAAGTTGAAACTATTTCCATGTCTGTAATTTGTCCACTCATAAATTACGATGACCACATATAATCAAGTTGAACCATCCAAGTCGAAATCATTGCATATATAATCCTTCTGTCATAGGTTATCCGAATTATTCCGGAGATATAGATTAAACGTCAAATCTCTGCTAACAATAATTCATGTGTCGCGACATAATTATGATTCTTCATAAATATTCGGAACTCGTTTCCGAATTATAACTCGGCCAAGGATTTCAAAGAATCACAAATTGGACACCTAAATCTCGTACACGGGACTGACGGATCCTCTCTGGATACATCACAGGATATTGTGAGTATCAGTCCATACCCAATGAATAGGTGAATATCTGATCTTAAAAGATTGTTGACGTGACTATCATCAAAGTATGGAGGATATCTCACATATCCACATTGGTATCACAAGTAAAAGGAGATAATATGCTATTCGACTCATAAAGATTCCTATTGACATTGGTGTACCATCTATCAGGAATCTTTGAATAAGTCGTTCAGTATTTATCCAATAAATACCTACGTGTCTATATGAGTCTCCCAAGACTCGTGGTTTACAAAGACAAACCATTAGAACAATTCTAATATACAACATGTATCGGTCTCACGGGTTTACTAACTGACCAAGTATGTAAACCTTGACTAGGAACAATTAAAGAATGAATTATATTGTGACATTTCTTAGTAACAATTGCGGCGCTTTTGCAATTATGTCACAACTACTCATTCTACGGTCATTTACGCCTTTACCATAAATAAGAATATATTGATGAAAATTACTTAGTTTTATTCATAATAATAAAATAAAATATACATCGTATTTACAATAAATATAATAAAATTTGGCAAGCCGAGCACCAACTCCAACAAATTATTCAAGCAAATATCAAATGAGTCACCAAAACAGTTATATCGTCCATAAAGACCTCAAAATAATGTTCAACCATGTCACTAAATATGTTTAACATGCATCGTTGGAATGTTACTGGTGCATACCAAAGTCCAAAAGGTATTTTCCTAAATATAAATGTTCCAAAGGGACATATGAATGTGGTCTCTTACTAGTCTTCTAAAGCAATGAGAATTTGATAATAACCCGAGTAACCATCAAGAAAGCAATAGTAATGATGTCCAACTACTCTTTCTAAAATTTGGTCAAGAAATGGTAAAGGAAAATGATTATATTTTTAGTGGCGTAATTATTTTTCTATAATCAATGCACACACGCCAACTATATGAGATTCGGATTGGAATTGATTCTCATTTATCATTCTTTATGACAATTATTCCAGAATTTAGGCACAACTTGTATATGACTTACCCACATACTATTGGAGATATGCTAGATAATGCCTACATCAAGAAGTTTAAGGATTTATATTTTTACCACTTCTTTTATGTGAGGGTTTAACCTTCTTTGGGGTTGACGATTTGTCCTAGCATTATCTTCTAAATATTTTGTGTGTGAAAATCAAAGGATCAATGCATTTTTATCTTTTAAAGTCCATCCAATTTCCAATTTATATTCTTTCAACACAGTTAACAACTTATCTTTTGATCACTTGTGAAGGAGGAAGAAATTACCACGTGGTAAGTTTGTTTATCTTCAAGAAATGCATACTTCAATCCTTCTGGAAAAGTATTTAGTTCCAATTTAGGTACTTTTTCATGTTTTCTTCTTCCAGTATTCCTAGTTCCTCAAAAATTTATTTTTCTCCATCGTCTTTCAGTACCTGTGTAGAATCAATTAAAGTAAAATCACTAGAAATATCAGAATCTAATTGCGTACTTGATTCAAGAAAATTAGTTGTACAAAATTTCATAGGGTCAAATAAACTCCCCTGAATATGTTCCTCTAAAATTGGTTCAATTAGTTCAATGTTCTCATTTTCACTGTCATCATGGTATGGTTGCTTGCATATGTTAAAAACATTAAGCTCCAATATCATTTTTCCAAATGACAAATTCATGTAATTAATTAAAGCATTAGCTGTTGCTAAAAATGGACAACCAAGTATTACAAGAATTGCCTTATAACTATCTGCTACAGGTTGTATTTCCAAGATAATAAAATCCATAGGGTATATGAATTTATCGACTTGTAATAACACATCTTCCATAATTCTTTTCGGTACCTTGACAGATCTACCGACAAATAAAATAATAGTTAAATTTTGTTTTAACTCGCCCATATTAAGTTGTTGGTAAACAGAAAATGGAAGCAAATTGACACTGGCTCCAAGATCAAGCAATGCATTTTCAATTTTATGATTTCCAATAATAAAGGAAATAGTTGAACAACCAGGATCTTTGTAATTTAATGCATTATTGGTTGAGAGAATGAAACTTACTCTTTCAGCTAGAAAAGCTTTCTTTCTTAACTGATGTTTTCTTTTAACGGTGCACAAGTCTTTCAGAAATTTGGCATAAGATGGTATATGTTTGATGGCATATAACAAATGAATATTGACCTTCACTTGTTTAGATATTTCATATTTCTCTGGGGAATGATTCAATTTCTTTATTTTTAATACTTGAGGAAATAGAGATGTATGAGAAACATTATTATCATTAATGATAGGTATGGTTCATCAACCCATTCCTTACCCTCTAAATCTGATTTATTTTCAACTTCACGAGGTTCAAGAATAGGTATCTTGATGACCTTACCACTGTAAAAAGTAATAACATATTTGACTTGGTTTATGTGTTGACTACCATAACTACTATCGTGAGGATTTTTATGACTCTTGGGGTTTAGTTGTGGTTGTGCATGAAACTTTCCTTTCTCATTAATGGTCAATGCATATGTGATTTAGAAAAAGTATCTTTCAAATCAATCGATGTTTTGCACATTTTTTTATTGATGACTTCCTGTTTCTCAATGAATGCATGCAAGGTATCCTCAAAGGTTTTCCTAAGTGGTAGGACATATGTGCATAATTTTGAGAATTTTAGAAATTCCGGTGTACCTGGGGAGGTTGTTGCAATGATTATCCTTGGTTATCATTCCTCCAAATAAATTTTTGACGATTTCTCCAACCAGAATTGTAGGTTTGTGAGTATGGGTTTGGATTTAGTCTTTTAAAGGTGTTTATGGAACTGACTTGGTCATGGAGACATTTTTGCATGGCTGGCATGGTTGGGAAAACTTATGTGACATGATCATTTGAATTACAGATATGACATGTGACTTCTTGAATTGACTTGACATGATCACTCTTACTCATTTCTAATGAACATGCATCTACCAGATGACTGTGGTTTTATAAATGACTCATAAGTGCGAATTGTGCCTCAGTGTTGTGTATTCTCTACTATGTGTTCTAGGTAATCTAGTGCATCTTCGGGACTTTTGCCCCTAACTCACCATTACAAATCATTTCCACTACTTGTCTACCTTGGGGTGTTAAATCCTTGTAGAAATAGGAAACCAGCTTTCATGTTTCAAACCCGTGATGTGACCAAACAATCAACATCTCTTTAAATCTATCCTAATATTGGTAAAGTGTTTCCCCTGACTCTTGTGTGAAAGTTATAATTCTCCTCTTAAAGGAGTTTTTCATGTGTGGGGGAAAGAATTTTTCTGAAATTACTCTTACAAATCATCATATGTTCTGATGGATCCTATGTTGGGGTTTTCTCAAAGACGCAGGCGGAAGTGCGATTCGGGCGAAATTGTAACTTTAAAAACTTTTAACCTTACCAAATATATTATTCAATATCCAATATGAATAATTCATTCATATTTCACCCAAACATATTATATTTTTTTATCAAATAACAATATAAATAATTTAGAAAACATCACGAAACTTTACGAAAATATTTTTCCGCAAAATGGAATAAAACACGTTTTTTCCCGAACCGACCAGCCAATACACAGGGGGGCTTCCTAGGTCAGCCCCAATAGTATTTGGACATTTCATTGGCTGCCCAAACAGTGACAAATTTGCTATTTGGACAGCCAACACCCGGTAAGCCCGAAACTTACCCGGTAACGCCGTTTTTTCTGTTTTTATATTTTTACACTTCGAAACACTTTCCGGTAATTATTTCAATGCCCTATATACATCCAATAGATTTAAATAACATATTCTTCAAAACCAAAATTCCAGAATTTCCAGATCTGATCTAGGTACAAAAATATTCATTTTTCATGCTTTAAATCCAATTTTCTCAACATTAATCAAATTAATATTTACGCCAATCAAAGCCACCACCTATGAAGAACTCAAGAACAATTCTAGGAGTTATAAGAGTGGTCATAACACTCTAGAATGGCAACAAGTCATCAAATGACAAAATTGAACTAATATTACACTAATATTATTCAATCTAACTTCACACATGCATCTAGCCCCCAAATCCGTCCTCCAAATCAAAAAGCCCCAAAATCCAAGAAAGAAAGAAACCCTAGAACTGTTCTAGATACTCAAGAACAAGAAACAAACTTTCTAAGCTTAAGAATATTGAAGATTACCTCAAAATCGCCTAACTTCCTTAAGCTTTGTTCTTGATTTCATCACTTTCTTTCAAGTTTCTTCAATGAAATATTTTGGGAGCTTTCTATGGAGATGAATTTTGACCAAGGCTTCTAATGAATGAAGAAAAAAAAATAATTTTTAACTTTATATATATGGCTTAACCTAACTTGGGGGCATTTTGGTCATTTAAAGTCAATAATTATAATTAAAGAATTCAATTTCAATTTGAATTCTTCAAACTTCAAAAAACAAAACATGACACTTGTTACCAATAATAATAAGACATATGTAATAACAATTACTACAAATGAATTATTTAATCTAATTAAACATAAAGTTAAAGTAGACAAATTCAAATTGAATACTTCAACCTTAAAGTTTAATATTATTAGTAACCAATAATAATTAAATATATTTCATAACAATTATGAAATTTATGATAGGGTTGGTGCTCTGAGCGCCAATTTTATTATGTATTTCCTTGTAAATACAAATGTAACATTTTATTATGAATAAAATATACAGTTTCTTTTATATAACATCTTCTTTAATATGATAAAGACGTAACAGACTTTAGGATGATTAGTTATGATACCGTTACAAAACCGTCGCAACTGAAATTGAGTTGTATCATGACGTTGTCATTCTTAGACAGTTCTCGGTCAAGGTTTACAATACTTGGTCAATAAAGTAAACCCGTTGAGACTGGTACATGTCGTATATTGGAATCTTGGATTCCGATGGTTTTTCAGGGAAACATGAGTCTTGGAGACTCGTATAGACGTGTAGTTGTTTATAGCGGATAAACACTGAACGACTCACCGAAGATTCTTAATGGATGGTACACCAACGTCAATAAGAATCTTCTCAGGTTGAGTGAGCATAGTGATTCTTTGACTTGAGATACCACTATGGATATACTATTTATCCTCCACACTTAGATGACAGTCACGTCACCGATCTATTTAGATCAGACCTCCGCCTGTTCGTTGGGTGTGGACTGATGCCTAGGATATCCTGTGTATATCAAGAAATGATCAGTCAGCTCTGTGTACAGAGCATAGGTATTAAATATGGAATTAGCAATCTATTAAATCCATGGGCTCGTGGTACACTGTTGAAATCAGTTCTAAGTGTTATTAAGGGATTGCTAATAGAAACGTCGATGTGATTATATCGATAGAGATTTGACATTTGTATCTATATCTTTGGAAAAATCCGGATACCTGTGACAGAGGGATTATACGTATGCAGTGACCTCGACCTGTATGGTTCAGAGAGTTTATCTGTGTTCGTCATAATTTACGGGTGGGTGAATTATGGACACAAAATTTGATTTCGTGAAGGATATACCTGAATATAGAGAGTTTCACTAATGAGATATACTCATAGAGCACTAGGCCAACTGTTATGAATAATACTGATTATTTATAACTCGTTTAATGGTTAAACGAAAAATACATGCAATCAGGACCTAACGGTCATTTCCGAATTAATGTGTATTTGTATTTAATACTTGATTTTATTAAATACAAATTAATAAAATATCAAATTGTGATATTTGACATATATCATTAATATATGTATTTGAGATATTTATTGTAAATATAATACATATATTTAAGATATTTATATTTATTATTTAATTATTTAATTGTTAAACATTTAATTAATTATTAAAATAAATATTTTTTGTAATATTTTGCTTTTAAATGGCTTGATATCATTGGAACACATTTTAGTTCACTTTATTAAAGGTAAATGTTATCTTTTAATTTTGTAAAATGTGTACCAATTAAATTGAAACAAAATGAAATAATTTGTTGTTTTATTTTTGTTGAAATTTTCGGCCAAGGTGAAAATAATACAAAAGTGTTTTATTTTTTTTTTCAAAGACACACAAGTTTCAAAAATATTTTACAAAGTAAGGTTGAGAGAAAAGTAAGAAGAACAAAGGAAATTCATCAACAAATTCTTGGAATTTGTAAGTAATTTCCAACTTTCTTCAACTAGGAAATTATTTCCATGAGTCTAGGCTTCAATTTGTGATGCTTAGAATTTTCTCTATTCCTTAAGTATGTAATTTAAATGTGTTGGAAACTTGTTTGAAGGTGTTAAGCATGTATGATTAATTATTGAGCTTATTAGGTGTGATTAAGTTTATTAGATTAATTAATAATAAAAATTTTCATTCTAGAGTTGCTTAGCCATTCATAATTAACCTAGAAATATTCTTGAGTAATTTCATGATGGTGAGACTTTATTGGTGTGGTGTTGGAATTATTAAAGTGTTGAATTAAATCAATTTATGTAAATTATGCAATTGGAGTAATTTATGAAATTAGGGTTCTAAACCTAATCCAATTTTGGGGCTTTTCATATATGTGATGATGTATATTAAATTTGGGATTGATTGAATTTGATCTTGATGTGTTTTAAACCAAAACGGACCAAATTGCAAATCCTGGAAAATATAGGGGCTGTTCAGAAATTTCTGGAAAATTTCTGGATTTGTGTTGCAATTTGTGTTTTCATGTATTATACATGTATAAATTATTTTTGGATTGATTTGGAATCAATTAAATAAGTATTTGACTATTTAAGGTCCAAAATGATTAAATTGTAAAACTTTGGGGCAATTCGGTAATTAATTTAAATTTAATTTCTTGGGTTAAAATTTCAAATTTTAAGTATTGGTTAATTAAATAAATAAGTTTATTTAATTGTTCCAAGAAAAATTTCTGAAATCGATAAAATCTATTTTCCGTGTTCCGCTGCGCTAACCCTGTAATTCCGTATAAAACCCCAACAAAAATGATATTAAAGCGAGTCTGATTCTGGACACCGGATATGTGAATATGCCTTTAAAATTCAATGTTTACTTTAGTCTTGACTTTATGCATGCATGTATTTATTTAATTTGATTAAATAAAGTAAAAGCATATTTTACTGAAAAATCCCTATTTGAAAATAAGGTTTTTAATTTAATATGTATTTGATGCATATTAATTGGTCCGTCTTGTAAATACCGCTTATTGATAAATTTTCTGCGACTATATCCAAGAACGTGCCAAAGCTGCGAGGATATGGCCGGTAGAAATTTATTTGTACCGGATATATTTGATATTAGGTGAATTCAAGCGAAAGCAGAATCCTGAACGTGCCAAAGCTGTCAGGGTTTCACAAGTATCTTGAATTTATCATTGAAAAATTTAACTTTGGTACGCCTCTTTGTGAACGTGCCAAAGCTGTAACAATGAGAAACGACCATGACCGAAAACCCAGGAGTCACTATTGAGTGATCGACAATGAGTTGTCTACCTAACGAATATACGTAGGCGAGAACGTGCTAAAGCTGTGAGCTGAAATATATTCATGGGGTCCACCTTTCACTATTATGTTATTATTTGATTATCGCATGTTTTGTGTCCTGTTTTTGGATTACAGTATTGCATAAAATAATGGGAGAGGCATTTTTAGATTAAAAATCCATGATCTAGTTAATGATTTATGATATAATATGAAACTGTTTTATCTCTTATCTTCTTACCGTTGATTCGCTGTCTATTTGATAGATTTGCGATAGAGGCACCTCCAACCAATCCTTTTGCTCGTATGCTTGATACGAATAAGCTAAAAGGCGCAGAGAACTTTGCGGATTTTCCTCAATTCTGAAAAGTTGGGATACATATTGGAAGGTCAATTACCGCTTGTTATATCGCCAAATGCATCTCCTGAAGAACATAAGACTTTCCAGAGATGGAAGGATGATGATTTAAGGGTTAAATCATTCATTCTGAGTTCTCTTTCTTCATAGCTTAAGAAGACTTACTTTGAGATGCACGATGCGTATAGCATGATGACACAACTTCCTGAATCGTTCATGAACCAGGAACAGGTCGTGGTTCATAGAGTTTCAATGGAACTGTTCCATTCTAAACTTGATGAGGGGCAGGTTGTGAGCCCGCATGTGCTTCATTTAATCGATTTGATCGAGCAGTTGAGGCGCCAGGATTTCCCTCTCAATGAAACTCTTGGACGTAGTGTCATTCTCGGTTCACTCCCAGCGTCATATTGCTAGTTCGGTATGTACTTCAACATGAATGGGATTCACTACTCTTACCGTGAGTTGCATAGGATGCTTCTCACAGCAAAGGAAGATTTAAGGAAGGGAGTTCTGACTCGCCTTCCGAAACCCATTCACTTTCTGCTTCTTCCCAATCCAAGTCGGAGGGGAAGAAGACAAAAGGAAAGAAAAATAAGGGTTTCAATGTTCCTCTGCAGGCTAAGGTAGCGAAGCCCAAGAGAGTTCCTGAAGATAAGTGCCACCACTGCCAGAAAGTCAGACACAGGAAACGAAACTGTCAGGACTATCTTGCACAGATAAGGAATGAAAGAGCATCGACATCAGGTACTTTTATCTTTCCTATTATTGATATCTCATTGGCTTGTGAAGCTATGACATCTAATTGGATTTTGGATTCAGCTTGTCTTATTCACATTTGCAATACGTTGCAGGTGCTGACGGAAAGTAGACGGCTAAAATCTGGGGAGATGCAGTTGCGATTCGGGAGTGGCGACTCTCTGGATGCAGTTGCAGTGGGTATATGCGAGATTACCTTACCCAATGGGAGATTTTTGTTAAATGAATGCTTTTTTGTGCCAAGATGTGTGGCAAATATTATGTCTCTTTTTGTATTAGATACTGAAGGATATAATGTAAATATTAAGAATCGTTCTATGTATTTATATGATAGAAATAATATTCAGATCTTTTGTTATCCAAACGAGCATAGTCATTACATATTGCATACCTCATAAGATTTCTTTCATACTGGAATTAATAAACGTAAATATTCTGATATAAATAATACTGAACTTTGGAATATACGGTTAGGTCATATAGGTGTGAAACGCCTAACCCAATTGGTTAAGAATGGTTTGATACATGACCTCACCATTGAACCTTATCCAACTTGCGAATCTTGTATTCAGGGTAAAATGACCAAAGCCCCATTTTCAGGTGTTGGACACCGAGCCACTGACCTATTGGAACTTATACATTCTGATGTATATGGTCTAATGAGTCAAACTGCTCACTGTGGTTTTTCTTACTTCGTTACCTTTACCGATGATCTGTCACAGTATGGTTATGTTTATCTGATGAAACATAAATCGGAAACTTTTGAAAAGTTGAAAGAATTCCGAAATGAAGTTGAAAAATATACTAGTCAATATATTAAAAGTCTTCGATCTGATCGAGGCGGTGAATATATGAGTGGAGAGTTCACTGATTATTTAAAGGAGAATGAGATTCTCTCTCAATATACTCCTCCGGGCATTCTGCAACATAATGGAGTGTCAGAGAGGAGAAATCGGACGTTATTGGATATGGTCCGATCGATGTTGAGTTATACAGATTTACCCTATTACTTATGGGGTTATGCTTTTTTAACTGTCGGTCATCTCCTGAATAAGATTCCTTCTAAAGTGTTCCTATGACTCCATATGAGATATGGACTGGCAGGAAACCTAATCTTAGTTATATTAAGATTTGGGGGTATCCTGCATACGTCAGAATGGCTCAGCAAAATAAGCTTTTGCCTCGAGGGCAAAAGTTTAGGTTTTTTTGGATATCCTTCAAATACGAAAGGATATTTTTTCAATGATACTGAGCATCGAAATGTGTTCGCAAAATTTTTAGAAATAGAATTTTTGGTTGAAGGTGGTGATCGTAGACAGGTTGAACTTGATGAAGTACAACCTGGAACTAACGAACTAATGGAGGAACCTGTATTTCAAGAATATGAAGAACCTTCAACACACACACTCCGTAGGTCACAAAGGGTATCTAGACCTCTTGAACGCTTGTATTTGATACAAGAAAAGAGTGTGGATGTTCTCTTAGTTGAAAAGACTGACCCTTTTACCTATAGAGAATCGATGTTGGACATCGACCCCATGAAGTGGCAAGACGCCATGAAATCCGAAATGGACTCAATGTATGAGAATCAAGTTTGGAACTTGGTTCCACTTCCCGAAGGAATTGTTCCTATCAATTGTAAATGGATTTACAAGGGGAAGCGAGGGCCCGAAGGAAAGGTTGAAACCTTTAAGGCACGACTGGTTGCTAAAGGTTACTCGCAGCGACCTGGTGTCGACTACGATGAAACTTTTTCACCATTTGCCATGCTAAAGTCCATAAGGATTTTGTTTTCAATTGCCGCTTATCATGATTAAGAGATTTGGCAAATGGATGTCAAAATGACTTTTCTAAATGGATTTATCGATGAAGAAATCTATATGGAACAGCCAGAGGGTTTTGCATCCAGCGAGAACTCGGGCATGATTTGCAAGATGAAGAAGTGCATTTATGGACTTAAACAAGCTTCACGAAGTTGGAATCTTCGATTCGATGAGATAATCAAATTGTCTGGTTTTCTCAAGAATTCAGAAGAATCCCGTGTGTATAAGAAAATAGTGGGAGTATGGTGGTATTTTTAATTCTCTATGTTGATGACATCCTTATCATTGGGAATGATATTGGGATGATGCATGGCGTCAAAGCTTAACTCTGTAAGAATTTCTCCATGAATGACCTGGGTGAAGCTTCTTATGTCTTAGGCATAAAACTCTATAGAGATATAGAAATGAAGCTTATTGGGTTATCACAATCAACATACATAGATAAGATCTTAGAACGGTATATTTTGGTAACTGTAAGACAGCAAACATACCGTTCAGACATGGCTTACATCTTTCGAATAAGATGTGTCCGCAAACAGAATATGAGAAGATTAGAATGTCTAATCAGTCTTATGCTTCGTGTTTGGGCAGCATCATGTATGTCATGTTATGTACTAGGCCTGATATCAGCTTCGCAGTTAGTGTGACGAGCAGATATCAATCTAATCCAGGAAATTACCATTAGATGGCCATTAAACATATCCTCAAGTATCTTAAAAGTACTAAGGATAAGTTTATTATCTATGGAGGAATAGAACTGCAAGTTAATGGGTATACGGATTCTGAGTTCCAATCAGATCCTGATGATAGACAGTGTACATCATGATTCGTTTTTACCCTTAACGGAGGTGCAGTTTGTTGGAAGAGTTCCAAACAGGGGTCGACAGCTGATTCCACCACAGAAACGGAATACATTACAGCTTCTGAAGCTGCAAAGGAAGCTGTTTGGGTTAAGAACTTTATCATAGAATTGGGAGTGGTCCCAAGTATCGAGAACCTGATTCCGTTATACTGTGATAATACTTGAGCCATTGCACAAGCAAATGAGCCAAGGGCGTATCAGAAGTCGAAGCATGTGGAACGAAAGGAGCACATCATTCGAGAGATTGTGTCGTGAGGGGACATTGTCGTGTGCAAGGTATCGAGTGAAGATAATGTCGCAAACTCACTTACGAAGGCCATACCTTCGAAGTTATTTGATAAACATGTGGAATCAATGGGTATTAGATATAATCGATATTGGCACTAGAACAAGTTGGAGATTTTGTTAGGGTTGGTGCTCTTAGCGCAAATTTTATTATGTATTTCCTTGTAAATACTAATGTAACATTTTATTATAAATAAAATAGATAGTTTCTTTTTATATAACATCTTCTTTAATATGGTAAAGACGTAACAGACCTTAGGATGATTAGTTATGATACTGTTGCAAAAGCATCGCAACTGACATTGAGTGGTATCATGACGTCATTCTTAGACAGTTCCCGGTCAAGGTTTACACTACTTGGTCAGTAAAGTAAACCCGTTGAGACTGGTACATGTTGTTTATTAAAATCTTGGATTCCGATGGTTTCTTAATGAACCATGTGTCTTGGAGACTCGTATAGACGTGTAGGTGTTTATAGCGGATAAACATTGAACGACTCACCGAAGTCACTTAATGGAAGGTACATCAACGTCAATAAGAATCTTCTCGAGTTGAGTGAGCATAGTGATTCTTTGACTTGAGATATCATTGTGGATATATGAGTTATCCTCCACACTTAGATGACAGTCACGTCACCGATCTATTTAGATCAAACCTCCGCATGTTCGTTGGGTATGGACTGATGCTCAGGATATCACGTGTGTATCAAGAAAGGATATGTCAGCTCTATGTACAGAACATATGTATTCAATATGGAATTAGCAATCTGTTAAATCTATGGGCCCGTGGTACACTGTAGAAATCAGTTCTAAGTGTTACTAAGGGATTGCTAATAGAACTGTCGACGTGATTATATCTATAGAGATTTGACGTTTGTATCTATAGCTCTGGAATAATCCAGATACCTGTGACAGAGGGATTATACGTATGCAGTGACATCGACATGTATGGTTCAGATAGTTTATCCGTGTTCGTCATAATTTACGGGTGGGTGAATTAAGGATATGAAATTTGATTTCGTGAAGGATATGACTGAATCTAGAGAGTCTCACTAATGAGATATACTTGTAGAGCACTAGGGCAACTTTTATGAATAATACTGATTATTTATAACTCGTTTAATGGTTAAAAAAAATAAATGTAATCGGGACCTAACAGTCATTTCCGAATTATTAATAAAGTATCAAATTGTGATATTTGACATATATCATTAATATATGTATTTGAGATATTTAATGTAAATATAATACATATATTTAAGATTATTATATTTATTATTTAATTGTTAAATAATTAAATTAATTAATAAAATAAATATCTTTTGTAATGATTTTGCTTTTAAATCGCTTGATATCATTGGAAAACATTTTGAATAACTTTATTAAAGGTAAATGTTATCTTTTAATATTGTAAAATGTGTACCAATTAAATTGAAACAAAATGAAATAATTTGTTGTTTTATTTTTGTTGAAGTTTTCGGCCTAGGTGAAAATAATAAAAAAGTGTTTTGTTTTTATTTTTTCAAAGACACACAAGTTTCACAAATATTTTACAAAGTAAGGTTGAGAGAAAAGTAAGAAGAACAAAGAAAATTCATCAACAAACTCTTGGAATTTGTAAGTAATTTCCAACTTTCTTCAACTTGGAAATTATTTCCATGAGTCTAGGTTTCAATTTGTGATGCTTAGAATTTTCTCTATTCCTTAAGTATGTAATTTAAATGTTTTGGAAACTTATTTGAAGGTGTTAAGCATGTATGATTAATTAATGAGCTTATTAGGTGTAATGAAGCTTATTAGATTAATTAATAATAAAAGTTGTCATTCTAGAGTTGCTTAGCCATTCATAATTAACCTAGAATTATTCTTGAGTAATTTCATGATGGTGAGACTTGATTGGTGTGGTATTGGAATGATTAAAGTGTTGAATTAAATAAATTTAATGTAAATTATGCAAACGGGGTAATTTATGAAATTAGGGTTCTAAATCTATTCCAATTTTGGGACTTTTCATATATATGATGTACTTTGACGTATATATGATGTATATTAAATTTGGAATTGATTGGATTTGATCTTGATGTGTTTTGAACCAAAAAGGACCAAAATTAGAGTTGTTTAGCCATTCATAATTAACCTAGAATTATTCTTCAGTAATTTCATGATGGTGAGACTTGATTGGTGTGGTATTGAATGATTAAAGTATTGAATTAAATAAATTTAATGTAAATTATGCAAACGGAGTAATTTATGAAATTACGGTTCTAAATCTATTCCAATTTTGGGACTTTTCATATATATGATGTACTTTGACGTATATATGATGTATATTAAATTTGGAATTGATTGGATTTGATCTTGATGTGTTTTGAACCAAAAAGGACCAAAATTAGAGTTGTTTAGCCATTCATAATTAACCTAGAATTATTCTTCAGTAATTTCATGATGGTGAGACTTGATTGGTGTGGTATTGGAATGATTAAAGTATTGAATTAAATAAATTTAATGTAAATTATGCAAACGGAGTAATTTATGAAATTACGGTTCTAAATCTATTCCAATTTTGGGGCTTTTCATATATGTGATGATGTATATTAAATTTGGGATTGATTGGATTTGATCTTGATGTGTTTTGAACCAAAAAGGACCAAGATGCAAATCCTGGAAAATATAGGGATGCTCGGCAATTCTGGAAAATTTCCGGATTTGTGTTGTAATTTGTGTTTTCATGTATTAGACATGTATAAATTATTTTGGGATTGATTTGGAATCAATTAAATAAGTATTTGACTATTTAAGGACCAAAATGATTAAATTGTAAAACTTTGGGGCAATTCTGTAATTAATAGAAATTTGATTTCTTGGGTTAAAATTTCATATTTTAAGTATTGGTTAATTAAATAAATAAGTTTATTTAATTGTTCCAAGAAAAATTTTTGAAATCGGAAAAAACTGTTTTCCGCGTTCTGCTGCGCTAACCTTGTAATTCTGTATAAAACCCCAACAATATAGATATTATTTAATTATCTAAATATTTAACATTTAAATATCTAAATAATTAATTAATATAATTATTAGTGTATATATATATATATATTTTTTTTTTATTTACACTAAATAACAAAATACATATAATAATGACATGTGTCAAAATCTTATTTGATAATTAATTAATATGTATCAAATCAAATTTTGTTTCAAATACAAATACATATTAATTATTAATTGACCAAAATCCTCTAATGTATGTATTTTCGTTTAACTGTTTAAACGATTCGAATTAACTCATTTAATCCGGTGAAGTATTACGAATAATCTGTATTATTCATAATGTGTTGCCCAAGTGCTCAATGAGTACACTTCATATTGTGGGACCTCTAAGTTTAGGTTTATCCATCACGAAATCAAATTTCGTGTCCATAATTCACCCACTCATGAATTATGACGACCACGGATAATCTCGCTAAACTATACAAGTCGAGGTCATTGCATACGCACAATCCTTCTGTCACAGGCTATCAATATTTTACCGGGGATATAGATAGGAACGTCAAATCCATAAGATATAATATAGTCAACTTTCAAATTTAAAATCTCTAAATAACACTCGGAACTCGCTTCTGAAGTATACCACGGCCATGGATTTACTAGATCGCAAATATGTTCAAGATATCTATACCATGTACACAAGACTGACGGATTTTATCTAATACTCACAGGATATCATTAGCATCGGTCCATACCCAACGAACAGGTGGAGGTCTGATCTAAATAGATCGGTGATTTGATTGCCATCAAAGTGTGGAGGATGTCTCATATATAGGGGTGTGCATCGGTCGGTTCGGTCAGTTAATCCTTGATTTTTTAACCGAACCGAAATTTTTCGGTTAAGTAAATGTGTAACCGATTTAACCATATTATGACACATAACCATGAACTAATTTAACCATTATATTTCGGTCAGTTTTGGTTAATTTGGTTATTAACCAGTCTACCAAATATAAATTCATCAACTCAACATTCAACAAAGCAATTTAACACAAATATAAATTCATATTCATCAAATTTAATATTTAACCCAATAATATGAAATTTTGGTTTCTTAATAGCCAATAATTTAATAATTTTCGGTTTTAACAATTTATCTAACAATCGGTCTATGAAATTTTGTTATTTAGTTATTTAGGGTTTTGAAGCAAGTATATATCTCGGTTAATCGGTCAGTTCGGTTATACGAATCTCATAACCGTAACCGAACCGAATAACCGAAAAAGTTAAAAATTTTAACCGAAAAAACCGATTTAATCAGAATAACCGAACCGTTATAAAAAATAGATCGGAACAGTTCGGTTGATCGGTTAAAACCGATTAATGCACACCCCTACTCATATATCCACAATAGTATCTCAAGTCGAAGGACCACTATGCTACTGGAGTCGAGAAGATTCCTATTGACGTTGGTGTATCATCTATTAGAAAATCTTCGGTAAGTCATTCAGTGTTTATCAAATAAACACCTACGTCTATACGAGTCTCCCAAGACTCATGGTTCATTGGGATAAACCATCAAATCAAGTCTCGATATACGACATGTACTGGTCTCAATGGATTTTACTAACCGACCCATGTCAGTAAATCTTGACCAGGAACTTTATTTGAGAATATACAACTTATAATGACGCTTCCCAATGTCAATTACAAACTACGTTGTAAATCCTGAGGTCTTTGTCTAATATATATATATCACTAAATCATATTTAGCTTCAATCTAATCTTAATTACATTGAATACGTATATAAAAACAAGAGGTACTACCATTAAGTAAGTAATATTATGGAAAAAGGAATTGATCGTATTCATGAATTGGACATAAATACGATCCGGATTGACACTCTGAGTACCAAACCTAACAATTTCTCCTACTTGCTCTAGTGCCAATCCACGGTATCATATACAAATCTCAATATGTATCACATACGCATGGCCCTCAAGAGCTCACATAGTACTCAAGAGGTAGGCAACAACAAGTAGGTCTGCTAAAACATATTGAGTTTGTCCAACAAACCCAAATGTTTCCCTTAACTAGCATCATTCATATTTTGTATAACCTAAATTATACATCAATATGAGTCAGATGTGACATCAATATTGTTGCTTCAGCTACTGAGTTGTCTATTTATTTAGGGATCAAATCCAAATACTATGCAGACAACCGCAAGCACAACACTAATATCATAACTTCTAATCTATAAGGTCATTAAGCAACTTCATAAGTCTATACTTCATATGTTACAATTAATTCCACTAACATAGTATAATCATCTGTGACATTCCCACTGTATCTTTTCTGACTCTATATGACATAGACCATCTAACGTCATAATTAGACTCAAAACTAATCTGACTCTAATGGTTGCGGATTATATTCTCCATGAATAACAAACTCGTTCTTAATATCTCAAAGATAACAAAGAACATATTTTAAGACCCATCCTATGGTCTACAGGATATCAAAATAGCTTGTAACAATTACGATTAAATTGATATCTTTAATCGCACATAATATACTATTCATTATGCCATCATCCTATGATGCATAAGATTAATTAGATATTCTAATTAATTTCTCTTTCGATAAAGGAATCATCATTTACGAAAGATGAATACTATATACAAGAGACACACTAACTGTCACTCGGTTATACTAAGTGTCAAACAGTTATACTAACTGTCACACAGATAATCTTGTTGTGTCATTTATTAGATCTTATCTAATGCACGACTAATATGAGTATCTCACAAGTCTCTTAGTTTTATATCATATATAAAAATTTATATCAAATATAACAAAGACTACTCTCATTGCTTTCATGGAGAAAAGAAGACTTAGGTAAACCTTTTACCTCATATTAATAATGAAAATGTCGTTAGGATATATAACACCAGAAATAAATATGTATGCTCCCACTAACCCTACTATCACATATGTTTTCTTTATGCTTTGATAAAATCAGACAAACTGACTATTATCAAAATTAGAGAACACAAAATTTCGAAAAGCTCATTTGAGTCTACAATAGGCTCTGTAAGCTGGTATATGAAACTGTGATCTTAACAGAATACAAACTCCAGGGCCATTCTAGAATGAACTCTTCAAGCAAAGAAATCACAATGGATCTCTTATCCGAAGAAACCATTCAGGAACGCCACTTTGCATTCCTAACTAAAATACATAGTTTAATATCAACATTAACCAACAGATCTTTAATTGTTCAATTAGTGTGACTAGAGATAAATTTCCTCAGAATCTATAATAGATTGTTGAGTATAACATTTCTCATTGTCATACTATAAAGGTCAAACTTTTAACAAGCTCAATTTACTTTTGCTGCGTAAAATATTTGCACATTTTATGAACGATTCATAACGAAAGCTTAATCAAGTTCCAAACTTGATCGTAGTAAGCTATGAACAACCTTAGATCTATGGTTTAATGCTAACTTCCGGAATCGATATCAAATATCTCTCCCACTATAAGTTATAGGATAATTTTCTTCGATAAGAAAACAACAGAGCTATTTAGTATCAAATACTTCGCAAATGATTCTGACATCCTATTGGACTTATATGGAAGATGTTTGAGGGTCTTTTCATCTTATTAATGATGCAGTTTCATTCATAGTTTATCACTCTAACAATTGACTTCAGTAAGTCAAGTCTTTTCTACAATCGTTATCATATGATGTTACACACCAAGTAATAAAATAATTTTATTACTCGGGATCGTAGAAAAGATATTCAATCAAATAGAATACAATATTCTATTAAATAGAATAAATGATAAACTTTTACTTGTACCTCCGAGGCACAATTACTTTCAATTATATAACCATCATACAAAAGAAAGATTCAAATCTCAAACTTTTTAATATTCGAATTTTCTACTTATACATATCATATATATAACTGTAGAAACTAATGGAACATTAATTAAAATGATGAATTATGGTTACTGGAGCATATCCCCAAGAATATTGAAACTAATTCTGTAACACTCAATATCCAACGAATCAAATCATATAAGATTCAATTACTCTCACTAACCAATTCCATCACGATGGAATCGCAAAAGAGTAATATTGAGTAAGAATCATATTCATTGAATAATTTTATAACTAATTGTCATAAATTTATATGTTTGATCGTATCAAACATCTTTGAACAATTCAAAGATTCATGATGAATTTTAAAGAAACAGTTTTCAAAACATCAAATTGAATATCTTTGAACCAGTCAAAATATTCTATTCGTGTTTCATAAAAAATGATTGAAAGTTCTCGAACCTTTCAAGGAATTTAATATGTGTTCTTTTAGAAACACGTAACTAAGTCATGAAAACTCGTTAACTAAGTTACGAAGTAAAAAAAACTATCCAAGGTAATTTATAATTTATTAACTACATACATCCAAAGTATTAGTTTAATAAATATGTGGTCCAATGACAATCATTGGTTAAATGAGATTTAATCACATTCCCGGAATACAATATTCATTAAATGGATAAGGATATGTAGTGTGATCTCATATCAGACCATCCATTACCATACGGAATAAGCATTTAATGCTTATGTGATAAAATCTCATAAAGCATTGTTCTAAATTATTTACTTAACCGAATATTTTTCTTAATGTTTATCTCTTCATCATTGACACTACTAGTCATATTAAAATATGAAATAACTATTTATAGAGAACAAATAACTATCCAAATGTCATAAGTTCTGATATCAAATATCAAAACAATCATTAAATAATATTTTAAATAACTAGATGGGAGATATGGTATTCAATAGTTATAGTTGTCGTATTGTGAGAATCGATATTCTCTATACACAACTATACACATCTCATTTCTTTAGCTTTATAATTTGCCTTCAACTATTCCTAACAATTACAAATTATTGATTTTCAAACTGTGTCAGACACATTACCTCTAAAGGTCACTAAAGCCAAGAAACGTCATTATCAGATAAACAAATACCTAATGAGGTTTTCTTAATGCCAGTCAAGAATCTCGAGACATGAACTTATTCACATCACTTCTTACTGCAAAAGAAACTATTCTCTCTATAGAATTATATCTTATAACGGATATCTATTTAGATTACCTAATGTGACTTAATAACTAAGTCACTAACCATCTTGATTTTTCAAGAAAATCGGAACAACAGTTTCTGATGGTTTTGACTAATCGAACAATATCCAAGCCTACTCTTATTCTAGAACATATTCTAGAAATCTGCAACCATAAGGAAAGTCAGAAAACCTATATACATAATATGCATGCAGTGGATTAAAATTTCAATTCTATCAACACTATAGAATAAGGAAAACATAACCGGCAATTTTCATAATATTACACACTGCTTTAGTTATGGATTTTTAACCCAGCAGTGCCTCCCACTACTTTACGTAATACCGTAATCCCCAGCGAAAAATGAGGATTCAATAATTAAATCGAATTCCATAATGGGAAGTGGGCCCCATGAATATATTTTGACTCACAGTTTTGCCACGTTCTCGCCTACGTATATTCACAGGTAGACAACTCATTGTCAATCACACTCACTGTGACTCCTAATTTTGGTCCGGACTGTTTATCGTTGTGATAGCTTTGGCACGTTCACATGAGGCGTATCAAGGCTTCACTTGTTAGTGACAAACTCAAGTTACCAATGTAGTCCTGACAGCTTTGGCACGTTCAGGATTTCCATTTTCACTTGAATTTGTCTCTTATCATATAATGAACTACCATCAGCCATAATTGCACAGCTTTGGCACGATACAGCTATAGCATCAGGAAATCATTTGCATGCATACTGACAAGGTGGACCAAGAAACAAGTATTTCTAATACTAGTTACTTTAATACCTTATTTAACGAGGATTTTCCTATTATCAAACAATCCAAAATTAATCAAATTAATTTCACATGCATGTGGAAATAATAAAATTGGATTAAATATCATATATCAAGTATGACATATGCAATAGATGTAGGATCAGACTCACTCTGATACCAATTTTGTTGGGGTTTTCTCAAAGACGCGGGCGGAAGTGCGGTTCGGGCAAAATCATAATTTTCAAAACTTTTAAAATTACCAAATAAACTATTCAATATCCAATATGAATAATTCATTCATATTTCACATAAAAATATTATATTTGTTATCAAATAACAATATAAATAATTTAGAAAACATCACGAATTTTTTACGAAAATATTTTTCCGTAAAATGGCATAAAACGCGTTTTTTTCCTCGAACTGACCAACCAATACACATGTGGGCTATCCAGGTTAGCCCCAATAGTATTTGGCAGTTAATGGGCTACCCAAACAGTGACAAATTTGTTGTTTGGACAGCCAACACTTGGTAAGCCCGAAACTCACCCGGTAACTCCGTTTTTTACCGTTTTCATATATTTTCACTCTGAAACACTTTCCGGAAATTATTCCAATGCCCTATATATATCCAATACATTTAAATAACATATTTTTCATAACCAAAATTCCAGAATTTCCAGATCTGATCTGGGTAGAAAAATATTCATTTTTCATGCTTTAAATACAATTTTCTCAACATTAATCATATTAATATTTACACTAATCAAAGCCACCACCTATGAAGAACTCAAGAACAATTCTATGAGTTATAAGAGTGGTCATAACACTCTAGAATGGCAACAAGTCATCAAATGACAAAATTGAACTAATATTACACTAATATTATTCAATCTAACTTCACATATGCATCTAGCCTCCAAATCCATTCTCCAAATCAAAAAGCCCAAAATCCAAGAAAGAAAGAAACCCTAGAACTATTCTAGATACTCAAGAACAAGAAACAAACTTTCTAAGCTTAAGAATATTGAAGATTACCTCAAAATCTCCTAACTTCTTTAAGCTTTCTTCTTGATTTCATCACTTTCTTTCAAGTTTCTTCAAGGAAATATTTTGGGAGCTTTCTATGGAGATGAATTTCCACCAATGCTTCTAATGAATGAAGAAAAATAATTTTTCACTTTATATATATGGCTTAAATTAACTTGGGGGTATTTTGGTCATTTAAATTCAATTAATTATAATTTAAGAATTCAAATTCAATTTGAATTCTTCAAGCTTCAAAAAACAAAACATGCTACTTGTTACCAATAACAATACCTTATTTAACGGGGATTTTCCTATTGTCAAACAATCTGAAATTAATCAAATTAATTTCACATGCATGTGGAAATAATAAAATTGGATTAAATATCATATATCAAGAATGAAAAATGCAATGGATGTAGGATCAGACTCGCTCTGATACCAATTTTGGTGGGGTTTTCTCAAAGACGCAGGCGGAAGTGTGGTTCGGGCGAAATCGTAACTTTAAAAATTTTTAAACTTACTAAATAAATTATTCAATATCCAATATGAATAATTCATTCATATTTCACCCAAATATATTATATTTGTTATCAAATAACAATATAAATAATTTAAAAAATATCACGAAACTTTTAGGAAAATATTTTTCCGTAAAATGGTATAAAACGCGTTTTTTTCTCGAACAAACCAACCAATACACATAGGGGCTACCCAGGTCAGCCCCAATAGTATTTGAACATATCATGGGCTGCCCAAACAGTGACAAATTGTTGTTTGGATAGCCAACATCCGGTAAGCCCGAAACTCACCCGGTAACGTCGTTTTTTACCGTTTTCGCATATTTTCACTCTGAAACACTTTCCAGAAATTATTCCAATGCCCTATATACATCCAACACATTTAAATAACATATTTTTCATTACCAAAATTTCAGAATTTCTATATCTGATCTGGGGACAAAAATATTCATTTTTCATGCTTTAAATCCAATTTTCTCAACATTAATCATATTAATATTTACACCAATCAAAGCCACCACCTATGAAGAACTCAGGAACAATTCTAGGAGTTATAAGAGTGGTAATAACACTCTAGAATGGCAATAAGTCATCAAATGACAAAATTGAACTAATATTACACTAATATTATTCAATCTAACTTCACACATGCATCTAGCCTCCAAATCCATCCTCCAAATCAAAAAGCCCCAAAATCTAAGAAAGAAAGAAACCCTAAAACTATTCTATATACTCAAGAACAAGAAACAAACTTTCTAAGCTTAAGAATATTGAAGATTACCTCAAAATCTTCTAACTTCCTTAATCTTCTTTTTGATTTCATCACTTTCGTTCAAGTTTCTTCAAGGAAATATTTTGGTAGCTTTATATGGAGACGAATTTCATCCAAGGCTTCTAATGAATGAAGAAAAAAAATAATTTTTCACTTTATATATATGGCTTAACCTAACTTGGGGGCATTTTGGTCATTTAAAGTCAATTAATTATAAATAAAGAATTCAAATTCAATTTGAATTCTTCAAACTTCATAAACAAAACATGCCACTTGTTACCAATAATAATAAGACATATGTAATAACAATTACTACAGATGAATTATTTAATCTAATTAAACATAAAGTTAAAGTAGAAAAATTCAAATTGAATAGTTCAACCTTAAAGTTTAAAATTATTAGTAACCAATAATAATTAAACATATTTCATAACAATTATGAAATATAGATATTATTTAATTATCTAAATATTTAACATTTAAATATCTAAATAATTAATTAATATAATTATCAGTGTGTATATATATGTATGTATTTTTATTTACACTAAATAACAAAATACATATATTAATGACATGTGTCAAAATCTCATTAGACAATTAATTAATATTTATCAAATCAAATTTTATATTAAAGAAAAATACATATTAATTATTAATTGACAAAAATCCCATAATGCATGTATTTTCGTTTAACTATTTAAACGATTCGAATTAACTCATTTAATCTGATGAAGTATTTATTAATAATCTGTATTATTCATAACGTGTTGCTCAAGTTCTCAACGAGTACACTTCATATTGTGGGACTCTATAAGTTTAGATGTATCTGACACAGAATCAAACTTCGTGTCCATAATTCACCCACTCATTAATTATGACAACCATGGATAATGTCGTTAAACTATACAAGTCAAAATCATTGCATATGTATAATCCCTCTGTCACGGGCTATCAATTTTATACCGGAGATATAGATAGGAACGTCAAATCCCTAAGGTATAATATAGTCGACTTTCAAATTTACGATCTCTAAATAACACTCGGAATTCACTTCCGAAGTATACCACGACCATGGATTTACTAGATTGCAAATATGTTCAAGATATATATGACTTGTACACAAGACTGACGGATTCTATCCGATACTCACAGGATATCATGAGCATCAGTCCACACCCAATTAACAGGTGGAGGTCTGATCTAAATAGATCAGTGACGTGACTGCCATCAAAGTGTGGAGGATGTCTCATATATCCACAGTGGTATCTCAAGTCGAAGGACCACTATGCTACTCGACTCAAGAAGATTCTTATTGACGTTGGTGTACCATCTATTACGAAATCTTCAGTGAGTCGTTCAGTGTTTATCAAATAAACACATACACGTCTATACGAGTCTCCCAAGACTCATGGTTCATTGGGATAAACCATCAGACCAAGTCTCGATATACGACATGTACTAGTCTCAACGGATTTTACTAACCGACCCATATCAGTAAATCTTGACCATGAACTTTATTTGAGAATATACAACTTATAGTGACGCTTCCCAATGTCAATTATAAACTACGTTGTAACTGCGCACTACATTGTAAATCCTAGGGTCTTTCTCTAATATATATATATATATATCACTAAATCAGATTTAGCTTCAATCTAATCGTAATTAGATCGAATACATATATAAAAACAAGAGGTGCTACCATTAAGTAAGTAATATTATGGAAAAAAGAATTGATAGTATTCATGAATCGGACATAAATACGATCCGGATTGGCACTCCGAGTACCAACCCTAACATCCTAACCTAAGGCTCTATAGTTAAATTTTTAGCTTTATCCTTTAAAAAATGGGGAAAAACTTGAGTCGAATTATATTCATGTTCTAATTTTGGTATGTCCAAGTATTACATACCTCTTGAAATTTTCATAAGTGTTGAAAAAGATTTTCTGATTCTAGACCGTGGAATATGGGTAAAATTTGGATGACACCTGATTTAAAATTGAAACATGGTGCATGTGGAGGGAAATCAATGCAAGATGATGATACTTGCCTAGTATGATTAATGAATTTTCTGAGTGTCCTAGGATGATTAAGATCGACATGTTAAGACTCTTGTTCTTCGCGATCAACTGGATTTTCATCTCGGGCAGGTGAGTTTTCATTTTGGTTCTCGACCATTTTGAGTGACGATGAAGGTAATGGAAACCCTCTATTTAATCTACAACTAAATGATCGAGACCAATGTCTCATACAACCTAAATGCAGACTATATGCTAAAATTTAAAAATGAAAATGCAAAACTTACAAAAAAACTAAACAACTGAAATAAATAAAAAGAAATGACAAAAGAAAAGAAAAAAATACAAATGTAGTGATTTGATCTAAAAATGTCTTCTGATTTTTGTTAATTCATATCTCAATTGAATTTATCATTCAGCTGTCGAATAAAGTTCTCACAAAAAATTATGAAAGAATCTCTAGATGTGGATGGTTCAAGACATTCTTTAGAAAGATACAAGCTCCATTTTAATTGAATTTTTTGTCTCATATAACCTTGAAGAATCAAATACATGGTTTCTCTATATGTGTGATGTTTAGGTTCAAGATTTATTTAGGATCAATCAGGACATCTTGGATCTACACAAATACAAAGAAGAGAAAAAGTGAGATGCAGAAAAATACAACAAAAAATAAAGGAAAAATAAAAAATAAAAAGAAAATAAAATAAAATAAAATAAAATAAAATAAATACAAGGATGTTAAATTATTATTCTATCTACTAAATTATACTCCCCGACAACGGTGCCAAAAACTTGACACACTCAGAAAGTGGTTATTTACTCTCTAGTATAAGAATATCGAAGTAATAAAATAACCCAATAAGTCTGGAGTTGATCCATAGAGAATAGATTTAGTAAAATAAAATAATAATTCGAGTGAAAATAAAAAGATTGAATTATTTAAAGTGATTGACAATTTTAAATTGGACTACAACAATAGAATAAAATATGGGGCTAGGGGATTCACTTTTAATATTTCAAATTTAGAAATCTTACTTTTGATAATATATAAATTATCATTATTACCCAGTAAATTTATTTCAAGAATTAATTATGCCAAAACATATAAAAACAGCCATAAAAGCGGAGATAACATTTGTCTATAACAAGTCCAGTTAGGTACTCATTTATGTCAAATAAATAAAATCAGTCATATAGGCGGTTCAACGGGTTTTTGGGTCGTTTATTTATAATTAATTAAGGTTTTTTAAAATATTTTATAAAAAAATAATAAAAATATAGTTAATTAGTGACTCCGGATCGACCCCCGGTTGATAGGCTTGGCTCGGCCCGGCCCTAGCTCATAAAATATAGTAAAATCTAGGCCCTTAAAAGTCCTGTCAATTTATGAGAGGCTCGGGTCAGGCCTTAGCCCTCTTGATATGACGTCGAACTGGGGCAAAGCCCAACCCTAAATGTTTTAAAAAAATATTAATCAAATAGTAGTATTTTAAAAAAAATGACATAACCTCGCTATAAAATGAATAAAAAATATTAATAAACCACAAAACACCAGTGTATTAAGCAATACTAATAATAAATAAGTCTAAACTGTAAACAAATAATTCTATAACCACAAATCATTATATAACAAACAAGTAAAATAAAAGAATCTAACAAGTGATTTTTTTTAATTATATGTAATAACAGGTCAGGTTATGGCATTTATTTTAAAGCTCGGAGGGCCTAATAATTTAATGCCCTAGCCTTAACCCTTTTAATAAGGGTTGAGTTAGGCCAGCCTGGTCTAATTGCGAAGCCTACCCGTGAATCCCCCGATCCAGTCTCTGACCCTTGACCTTCTTACCATCCAGATCGATGGACCTAGTCGGGTTTTAAAACACTGTTTGTAAGTTTATTCATTCAATAATAAAACATGTAGCTTGTTATAATGTATTTATTTTCTCATTTATTTTAAAAAAAAAACTAATTAAAAATACCATTTCCTTTTTCCATTCCAAAAAATATAGAAAATTTTGAATTTTGACCGTTAAAATGCTCACTTCATCATTAACATACTCGTAACTAGATATGATATTCGGTCAGATGGATAAACATTTGTCAATTTCAAACCCCACTTGATTATGAATTCATGATGATAAATGGTTTCGATCGATCAATACATAATTCCGAGTAATACATAATTCTGAAGGCCACAACTATGCTACTCATGGTATCAAAATTATTGGATACAAACTTGTAATTTTGGTAATTAAACATGCAATTTAAACCATTAAACATGTAAATTCTATCAGTAAATATAAATTAGTTTCATGTTTATTTGTGTAGTTTACATAATTAAAGGTTTAAGTTGCATGTTCAACTGACAATGTAGCATGTTTGTGTTGGGGTTTTGGCGCGGGCTCAGCGGAAGCTCACGGTTCGGGAGAAATCGTAATTTTAAAACTTTTAAATTACCGAATAAATTATTCAATATCCAATATGAATAATTCATTCATATTTCACCTAAACATATTTATTCGATATCAAATAACGACATAAATAGTTAAGAAAGATCACGAAATTTTTACGAAAACGTTTTTCCGTAAAATGGCAAAAACACATTTTTAACCGAACCGACCACCCAATGCACATGAGGGCTACCCAGGTCAGCCCCAACAGTACTAGGGCAGTTCATGGGCTGCCTGAACAGTGACCAATTCACTGTTTGGGCAGCCGTCACCCGATTGGCTCAAAAGTCACCCGGTAACGCTGTTTTTCACCGTTTTCGCATTTTTCAACTCTGAAACAGTTTCCAGCAATTGTTCCAACACCCAAAACACATCCAACACATTTATATGACATAATTTTCATCACCATAAAAACGGTGTTTTTAGATCTGATCCAGAAACAAAAATTATCAATTTTTCATGCTTTAATCCAATTTTCTTAACATTAATCTATTAATCACAACACCAATCCAAGCCACCACCAATGAACCACCCAAGAACAATTCTAGACATTACAAGAGTGGTCATAACACTCTAGAATGGAAACATATCATCAAATGATCAAATTGAACAAATATTACAATAATATCATTCAATACAACTTCACACATGCACCAAGCCTTCAATTACATCCTCAAAATCAAAAAGCCCCAAATTATTAAGAAAATAAGAAACCCTAGAATCTATCCAGATGATCAAGAACAAGAAACATGCTTTCCAAGCTTAGGGATATTGAGGATTACCTTTAATCTCTTAATTTCCTAAAACTTTTTCTTGATTTTCTTCACTTTTCTTCCTTGAATCATCAAGCAAAATTTGAGAGGTATTTGGAGGATGATATTCGGCCAAGCAAAGCCAAGTGAAGGAGAAAACAAAATTTTATAACCTAAAACCCATGCTTGACCGACTTAGTGGGGGCAATTTGGTCAATTTACCAATTTAATTCAATTAAACAAAATCAAACTTTATGTTAGCAAATCAAATTTGCACACCTAAAGTTTAATTAAAACATGCCACATGTAACCAATAATAATTAGCCATATAACATAACAGTTATGAAATATAGATATCATTTAATTATTTAAATATTTAACATTTAAATATCTAAATAATTAATTAATATAATTATTATTATATATGTATTTTTATTTACATTAAATAACAAATACATATATTAATGGCATGTGTCTAAGTCTCATTTGACAATTAATTAATATGCATCAAATCAAATTTTGTATCAAATACAAATACACATTAATTATTAATTGACCAAAATCCCTTAAAGCATGTGTTTTCGTTTAACCGATTAAACGATTTGAGTTAACTCATTTAATCCGATGAAGTATTATGAATAATTTGTATTATTCACAACGTGTTGCCCAAGTGCTCAACGAGTACACTTCATATTGTGGAACTCTCTAAGTTTAGGTTTATCCGTCAGGAAATCTAATTTTGTGTCTATAATTCACCCACTCATGAGTTATGATGACCACGGATAATCACGCTAAACTATACAAGTCGAGGTCATTGTGTACGTATAATCTCTCTGTCACAGGCTATCCATATTATACCTGGGATATAGATAAGAACGTCAAATCCTTTTTGTATAATATAGTCGACTTTCAAATTTATGATCTATAAATAACACTCGGAACTTGATTCCGAAGTTATACCACGGTCATGGATTTACTAGATCGCAAACACGTGTAGGATACCTATACCCTGTACACAGGACTGACGGATTCTATCTTGATACGCACTGGATATCAGGAGCATCAGTCCACACCCAACGAACAGGTGGAGGTCTGATCTAAATAGATCAGTGACGTGACTACCATCAAAGTGTGGATGATAACTTATATCCACTATGGTATCTCAAGTCGAAAGACCATTATGCTCGCTCAACTCGAGAAGATTCCTATTGACGTTGGTGTACCATATATTAGGAAATCTTCAGTGAGTCGTTCAGTGTTTATCAAATAAACACCTACATGTCTATACTAGTCTCCCGAGACTCATGGTTCATTGGGATAAACCATCGGACCAAGTCACGATATACGATATGTACTGGTCTCAGCAGATTTTACTAACCGACCCATGTTAGTAAATCTAGACCATAAACTTTATTTAAGGATATACAACTTATAGTGATGCTTCCTAATGTCAATTACAAACTATATTGTGAATCCTAGGGTCTTTGTCTAATATACACCTATCACTAAATCTGATTTAGTTTGAATCTAATCATAATTAGATATCTAATCGTAATTAGATCGAATATGTATATAAAAGAAAAGTGGTACTACCATTAAATAAGTAATATTATGGAAAAATGCATTGTTCGTATTCATGAATCGGACATAAATATGATCTGGATTGGCACTCTGAGCACCAACCCTTTATAATTTCTCCCACTTGCTCTAGTGCCAATCCACGGTATCATATACACATATAAATGTGTATCACATACAAATGGCCCTCAAGAGCTCACCTAGCACTCAAAAGGTAGGCAATAACAAGTAAGTCTACTTTAACAAATTGAGTTTGTCCAACAAACCCAATCGTTTCCCTTAACCATCGTTATTCATATTTTGTAGAACCCAAGTTCTACATCAATATGACTCAGATGCGATATCAATATTGTGCTATAGCTATTAAGTTGTCTATGTATTTAGAGATCAAATCCAAAATACTTTGTAGACAACCGCAAGCACAATACTAATATCAAAACTTCTAATCTATAAGGTCACTATGCAACTTCATAAGTCAATACTTCATAAGTTGCAACGAATTCCACTAATATAGTATAATCAACTGTGACACTCCCACTGCATATTTTCTGACTTTATATGACGTAGACCATCTAACGTCATAATTAGACTCAAAACTAATATGACCCTAATGATTGCGGATTATATTCTCCATGAATAAGAAACTCGTTCTTAATATCTCAAAGATAACAAAGAACATATTTCAAGACACATCCTATGGTTTATAGCATATCAAAATAATTCTCAATAATTATAATTAAATTGATATCTTTAATCGTATATAATATAGTACTCATTATGCCATCATCTTATAATGCATAGGATTGACTAGACATTCTAATCAATTTCTCTTACGAAAAAGGAATCATCATTTATGAAAGATAAATACTATGTACAAGAGACACAGTAACTGTCAAACAGTTATACTAACTATCATACAGATAGTCTTGTTGTATCCTTTGCTAGATCATATCTAATTCACGACTAATAGGAGTATCTCACAAATCTCTTAGTTTTATATCATATATAAAATTTTATATCAAATATATCAGAGACTACTCCCACTGTTTTCACGGAGAAAAGAAGACTTAGGTAAATCATGTATCTTACAAACATCTCATTATTACATTAATAATGATAATGACGTTGAGATATACAACACTAAAAAGAAATTTGTACACTCCCATTAACCCTATTATCAAAAATGTATTCTCTATGCTTTGATAAAATCAGACAATCTGACTGTTATCAAAATTAAAAAACACATATTTTTCGGAAAGCTCATTTGAGTCTACAATAGGCTCTATAAGCTAGTATATCAAACCGTGATCTTAGCAGAATACAAACTCTAGGGCCATTCTAGAATGAACTTTTCAAACAAAGAAACCACGACGGATTTCTCATTCGAAGAAAACATTCAGGAACGCCACTTTACATTCTTTAGCCAAAATACATAGTTTAATATCAACATTAACCAACAGATCTTTAATTATTCAATTAGTGCGACTAGAGACAAGTTTTCTCAGAATCTACAATAGATCACTGAGTATAACTTTTCTCACTGTCATACTATAAAGGTCAAACCTTTAATAAGCTCACTTTGCTTTTGATACGCAAATAATTTGCACATTTTATGAATGATTCATAACGAAAGCTTAATCAAGTTCAAAACATGATCGTAGTAAGCTACGAACAATCTTAGATCTATTTTTTAATGCTAACTTCCGAAATCGATATCAAAGGCCGCTCCCATTATAAGTTATAGGATAATTTTCTTCAATAAGAAAATAATAAAACCATTAAGTATCAAATACTTTGTAAATGATTCTGACATCCTTTTGAACTTATACGGAAGATATCTTAGGGTCATTTCATCTTATTAATTTATGTGGTTCCATTTATAGTTTATCACTCTCACAATTGACTTCAATAAGTCAAGTCTTTTCTACAATTGTTAACATTTGATGTTACATACCAAGTAACAAAACAATTTTACTACTCGGGATCGTAGAAAAGATATTATATCAAATAGAATAAAATATTCAATTAAATAGAATAAACGATAAACTTTTACTTGTACCTCCAAGGCGCAAGTACTTTTCAATTATATAACTATTATATAAAAGAAAGATTCAAATCTCAAACCTTTTAAGATTCAAATTTTCTACTTATACATATCATATACGTAATTGTAGAAACTAATGGAACAATAATGAAAAAGATGAATTAGTGTAACTGGAGCATAACCCCAAGAGTATTGAAACTAATTCGGTAATACTCAATATCAAACGAATCATATCATATAAGATTCGATTTCTCCCACTGCTCAATTCCATCATGATGGAATCGTAGAAGAATAATATTGAGTAAGAACCATATTCATAGAATAACCTTAGAACTAATTGCCATTAATTCATATGTTTGATCATATCAAACATCTTTGAATAATTCAAAGACTCATGATGAATTTTAAAGATATAGTTTCCAACAGTTCAAATAGAATAACTTTGAACCAGTCAAAATATTCTATCCGCATTTCATCAGAAACATATTGAAAGTTCTCGAACCATTCAAGACGTTTAATATATATTCTTTTAGAAACATGCAACTAAGTAATGACAACTCATTAACTAAGTTACGAAGTAAAGAAAACTATGTTAGTGTCCTGGACATGCCAAGGATCTCTAAACAATGATTTGTATGTGAATAAATCAAAATAAGTTGCGGAATACTTACAGTGATCGGATGAGAAAATTCAAAACTTTTTTTTGTTGATGAAGCTCCAAGCCTTGTATTTGAGTTCCAAACTCTTGGGTGAGTTTCCCTATCACCTTAAAAGGACTCCTTAAATGCAATCTTTGATGAATTTTTGCAACAAAAATTCAAGAACAAGAAGGCATATGTTCGGCCAAGGGAGAGGAAGAGAGAAGATGAATATTGTTTTTTATTTTCCAAAAAAATAATGCAAAAATGTTGACTTCAAAAAGTTGTGTTTGTGTTGGCAAAGGATGCCTTTTAAAGTAGCCAACTACTTCCATTACAAATAGTGACATGTGATGTAAGTTGTGGGTCCCACCCAATTATGAATTCGAAATTCAAGTTGGCTTACACAACATATTTTAGGCCCGATTCGTTTAATCCGACCAAACAAATTTTCTGTCGCTACGTAATTAAATCCAATTTAATTAAATAATAATGTCTAGCAAAATTATTACGAAAGTCACTTACAAATTAATTCAAAATTAATTCGTTCGCTTGAATTAAAATCCAATTTTAATTCTGTATTGAAATCCAATTTCAATTAATATATCCAATATATTATTTTAGCCCAAATAAATAAATTAAATAGAAAAATCCAATTTAATTATTAAATTTATTTCACCGATTAATTCCAAATTAATCGCATTCTCTCTTCTAGATGAATTAATCTCAGATTACTTCTGGCTGCAATTAATCCCAGATTAATTTTCTCCTCCTGTAATTAATCCCAGATTAATTCTGTTCGAGTCAAATATCATCGGTAAATCTTTGGGAAGCGATCCAAGAGATCCTTGGATATGTTGGCAGTAAATACGGTCATCGGACTATCCGAACACGTGCGTACCCCGTACCACGTTCTTACCGATTTACAAGACATGGTTGGCTTCTAGCAAAGCACCGTGCCTACCCAATTCTCCAGAAATATTCAACATGGAATATATAATCTATATCAGGCGTAGTATACAATGTATTACATAATACGATCCAGTATCTGATGTCACATGCTAGGCTTAAGGCTGGAGTTGTGTCTGCCCCGTACGAAGCATATATCGGATCACTAGCAACTAGTCTCTGTAATCGGATAATCATGACCTAGTCATACTATCCCGATAGCTGCAGAATTTAAGAGTACTAGTTTTGTATCCATGCGTGATTATCATCTCCATATGACTGAAGTGATACTTACATCTTAACATCACATCCAATACACTACGATTCTTAGTAAATCCAGAAATTACGTACACAGAACCTGTTAAAGCTCCGGACGACCAAAACCAAAGCGTACTGATTTTCGCAAGTATTAGCGATGCAAGTCTCAGGTTAAGACCGCATACACCTACCCTAATACGGATTCCCATAGACACATAGTCATACTATCAATGGGACTCCGAGGGGTCTATCCAAAGCGAAGCTGTTCCCGGTCCAACAGCTAAGAGAACCTCATATCACACTTGCATAAGTATCTAATACTTAAATATATGAGAACTATATCGTTAAGCTTCCATAACATGCACAAGTGTAATACTAGCCTATTCCGCATTATCGATGTCCAGTCTCGATAATACTACGACTAGGGATATTTAATGATTAAACCTTTTGTGGATTAATACTGTCTCATGTCTTATTAATCTAGTATTAATCATATGGACTTTTATCATTTATATATCCAAGTAATCCAATTACAAAATGATAAAAGAGCAATTTCCTTTGTTACATAGTTAATTTGTAGAAAAACACCATGTCTTTTACAAATAGTGATGCTATGGGTCATAATTGTCCTACAATCTCCCACTTTGCCTATAGCCAATCACTCAGGTGTCCAACACCTTAACTATGTACGGGTCGCTCAAACTTTTGCTAAGATATCGCTTTCGTCAGCGGATCTGCAAGGTTATCATCTGAAATGATCTTTTCGATCTTTACATCGCCACGATGTACGATCTCACGAATCAGATGAAAACATCGAAGTACATACTTGGATCATTGATGAGACCGTAATTCCTTAGCCTGTATTGTAGCCCAGCTCAGCGGCTAACAGAACTACTCCTAATCCAATTAGGAATTTATAGATCCAAAATGTTTCTTTTGCTGCCTCAGCCGCAACAATTTATTCCGCTTTTGTTGTTGAATCAACAATAGTATCTTGCTTGGAAGATTTCCAGCTCACTGTTCCGTTGTTCAAACAAAATATGTACCCTGATTGCGACTTACAGTCGTCTTTATCGGTTTTGAAACTTGAATCGGTGAACCCAATCACCTCAAGTTCTCTTTCCCCATAAACTAAGAAAGGCATCCTTATTTCTTTAAGATACTTAAGGATGTTCTTAACATCAATCCAGTGATCATCACCTGGATCGGCCTGATTGTGACTACATATGCTCAAAACGTATGAGACATCAGGTCGTGTACATGTTATGGCATACATGATTGATCCGACTGCTTAAGCAAATGGGATCCGATTCATTGCATCTCTTTTATCTTTAGTTTCAGGATACATGTCCTTAGATAGAGAGAAGTCATGTTATACTGGAAGCAGTCTCTTCTATGAGTAATCCATGTTGAATCTCTTCAACACTGTCAATGTACGAGTTCTCGGAGAGTGCCAACAACTTTTGGATCTATCCCAGTAGATCCTTATTCCTAGAATAAAGGTTGCCTCTCCCAAGAATTTCATGGAGAATTTTAATGAAAGCCAAGCTTTCACCGATTTTAGTATGGGAATGTCATTGCTAAGAAGCAATACATCATCAATGTATAGGACAATCAACGTCAGTGCGCTCCCACAAACCTTCTTATATACACAAGAATCATCATCGTTTTGAATGAAACCATATACCATTATGATCTTATCAAAATGTTGGTTCCAAGAACGCAATGCTTGCTTCAATCCATAAATAGATCGATTTAACTTGCAAACCTTGTTTGCATGTTTTGGCACGAAAAACCGTCAGGGTGTTGTATATGAACATCCTCCAAAAGGTTTTCATTAAGGAAAGCTGTTTTGATGTCCATCTGCCATATTTCATAATCGAAATATGCAGCTTTAGCAAGTATTATCCGAATGGATTTAATCATGGCAATGGGTAAAAGGTTTCGTCGTAATCGACACCATGTTGATGACGATACCATTTCGCTACAAGCCTAACTTTGTACATTTGTATGTTGCCATTCATGTATGTCTTCACTATGAAGACTCATTTGCTACCAATAGGCACAATGCGTTATGGTACATCAACCAGTGTCCAAACTTGGTTGTATACATGGAATCCATTTCGGACTTCATGGCACCTTGCCATAAAGTGGATTCGATACCTTGTATCGCTCCCTCATACGTAGCTGGTTTATTATCCTCAATAAGATTAATGTCTATATGAGGTAAGATCAGAAACCCATACCTCTTAGGTTGTTTTCTGACTCTCTCGACCTACACGGTTCTTGTGTATAAGAAGATTGTGGAACAGTCTCATCCCTGATGAACTGTTAGTGTTCCATGAGTGGTCGGTGCCAGGAACAGTATTACTCCGATTTTCATCGAGTTCTACTTTCCTCCCACTTACCACTGTATTTAGGAATTCCTCTAAGGAAAACCATATGGAGAGCAACAAATATTTTGTTCTCTTGTGGGTTGTGGAAATAATATCCTTTGGTTTCCCTAGGATAACCAATTACAAATAGGCACTTATCCGATTTGGGTTCTAGTTTGGTACCATCCAGACGTTTAATATATGCTCAGCATCCTCAAATCTTCAGGAATGAGAAATCCGGTTTCTTTCCTGTCCATATTTCATATGGAGTCTGTCCAACAGACTTTGACAGAACCTTATTCAAAATAAATATTGCAATGTTCAATGCGTATCCCATTAAGGAAATTGGTAGATCAGTGCGACTCATCATTAACCTTACCATGTCCAACAAAGTTCGATTTCTCCGTTCGGACACACCGTTGAATTGCATTTTTGAATAGAACCCTTTATTTTATTTGTGAAACAGAAAAAAGATGTCGAGTAGTGGGCAATTGCCTTATTTAATTTTATTTGAGGTGTTCCGGGAGGAGTCCACTGTGAAAGTATATTATACTCTTTCAAGTAATCGAGAAACTCATTGCTCAAGTATTTTCCACCACGGTCCAACCGTGATGTTTTAATACTTTTGCCGGTCTGTTTTTCTACTTCGTGTCGGAACTCTTTGAATTTCTCAAAAGTTTCCGACTTGTGTTTCATAAGATACACATAACCATAATGTGATGCAACATCCGTAAAGATTACGAAGTATTCATAACCACCTCTAGCCTAGCTAGACATGGGCCCGTATACGTCACATTGATCGAGGGCTAACAGCTCGGTGGCACGTACACCCTTACCACTAAAAGGTGTTTTAGGCAATTTGCCTAATAAACAAGATTCGCAGACATCATATGAATTAGGATCAAATCCGTCCAAGTATCCACTCTTCGAAAGTATGGATATACGAGTTTTATCAATGTGTCTTAGACGACAATGCCACAAATAAGTTTCATCTTTTTTACTCAATTTGAGCCTTTTGATTGTCATATTATATGTTTGAGATTCATTTATATTCAAAATATAAAGACCATTATTAACATCTGCTGTACATATCAAAATGTCATCTTTATATACAAAACACCCAGTGTTCCGGAATACAAAGGTATACCCGCAACGGGTTAAACAAAATACAGAGATGATGTTCCTAGTCAAACTAGGTACAAAATAACAGTCACCTAATGTAATTACATGCCCCAAGGGCAGATACAAAACATAGGTCCCAACGGCCAAAATAACGACTCTCATCCTGTTTCTGACTCGTAGGACGATCTCCCCTGAAGCCAGTATCCTGCTAATCAGTAGATCCTGCACACCAGTACATATGTAAGTACCACATCCAGAATCAAAAATCCAATTTTTAAAACCAGTAGTGGACATGTTTATAACAAACATACTTGAAGCCAGAGCCTTGCCCGTCTTCACTTCCTTCAACTCCGCCTTGTACTCACGGCAGTCACACTTCCAATGACCATGTTTCCTACAATGTAGGCAGACGTCTTGGGATATGTCCTTAGTTTTCCCAGAAGACTTTGATGATTTGGCCCTGCCCCTTTTTTTTTCTTTTCTTCATACCCCAGAAGCCTTCGGCCAAGCCTTGGCCTTCTGGGATGTCGAAGTAAGGTGCGCCTCGTGCTTCTTGCCCTTCAGAAGCTCTGGCTCTGTTTCTTTCAGCATCGCCATTAACTCTCAAAGAGTTTTCTATTGGTTCATCATATTATAGTTCATGATGAACCCGCCCCATCAATCGGGCAAAGACTATAAGATCAAATCTATAGAAATCTCAGCCTCGAAGGTTATGCCCAGCTGACCTAGCTATTCGATGTCAGCAATCATCTGCGACACATAGTGCTCGAAAGATGTATCTGACATACGCGAGTGAAAGAGCTTCTTTTGCAATTCATACTTATTGGATCTAAGGTTAGATCTATGAAGATCTTTTAATTTCAACATCATACTATAAGGATTCAATCCTTTATTCTGACGACGAAATTGAGGAGTCATTGCGGCAAGCATGAAGGATTGAGCACTAAAGTTATCATTACGATGAGTCTTCCAAAGCTCATGCTCTACTATTTGCTCAACTCCGGGCTCAAGCCCGTGAGGTTTCTCTATGACATAGAGTAACTTCTCGGCTCCCATGACTATTCTGAGATTCATCTCCCAATCTGGAAAATTAGAGTCGTTGAAGATATTATCGCCCATGATGATATCCCTAACGCTAATCTTTCCAGCCATCTCGATTGCAATAGTCTAACTATCCAATCAACGATTTTGGGTACACTCAAAATGCAATGGTTACTATAGTCCAACTATATAACCAACTACAAGTGGAGTAATGTCTTGTACAGTCTAACTGTTCAATGAAAGCAATAAAATATATTAGTCCAACTAATATATTTATAACAACGATAAATAAAATAAAAAAATGCGTGTAAGCAAGTATTAAACGAAATTACAAATTTAATACTGGCCTCCCACTATTTTTCGGCGAGCCTCTAACCCTCTGTGGAGTACTCGGGAAACCCAGTTTCCTAGTGGGCTATTATCCCGTTAAATAACACACAACCTGGACTTTGGCTAACAAGCTTTATGAAACTTAACTTGGTAGATCTCTAAGATCAATTGGATCCTATCCAATTCCTAGATCCGGTAGGTTGACCTCCAAATCCAAAACATATATCCAATATATTTCCTAACCTTTTCCTCTGAATCAACTAAGCCTTGGCTTTGGCTCAACAAGCTTAACGATTCCAGTTAAGCGTGACCCATTGACAGTGGGAAAGCTTCGTAATCCACGTCGATGTTCAGAAGTGACCTTGACTTTGGCCAACAAGTCACAACTGCCCAAGACATGTGATATATAACAAACCTTTCGTGGTTCAAACACATCCGCGATGGACAATGATCTTGACTTTGGCCAACAAACCAATGCCAATCTTGGATCTTGATAAATAACCACTCAATGGAACGAAAACGTTTAATATTAAAGTGAGGGTTTTTCGCGTAAATTGGCAACCAATTTATTATCTTTGATTAGGTCTCATCATACACCCTTAAACATGCATTCTAAAAGCATAATAAGGCGCGATTAAAATTAATAATGATATGCGGATCGATATATAATACAATTTGTTCCTAGAACAAATTTCTCCATTTCCTCTCTCTCGCCAGCATTTTATATACTTCTACCCAATTACATAACACTAAAAGAAACCTCATTTGCTTTGAGGGGAATTTGTGAGAAGATAAATACAAAGAGATAAGGAGGTGAAAGGCTGGACACGCAGGTCCAATTTAATAAATAAATGCCATACTTACAATAATTTCTAAAATTGCCCCCACCTATCTAATATCCATCTGATATACATTATTCATACAAATACATCCAAGTATTCACACAAAGCATGATGTTCAATCAATCTAATCCAATTAATTAATCTTTAATTAATGACCATCCAATGTTCAAACAACGATTTGATTTACGCGAGTCCAACTCGTTTAAGAATAAATACTCAAAGTACGTATTCTTGAATTATATCGAACTACAATTTTAAATCCAATTTAAATTGTATCCAATACTAATTCATATTTAATTCCAAATTAAAAAATTACACTCATAATAGTGCCTTTTAGACTTGGATTCCAAATCCAATCTAAATGGGTCTCAAAGGCCCAATTAGCATCCAATATTATTCAATTAAAGTCCAATGAGCTTTCAATTAATTCTTAAGGCATTGGCTTTGGCCATAATGGATCAAACCCAAAATGTAAAGGCCCCAATAGGAATCACCCTATGCCAAAAATCAATTTAGGCCCATTAGGCCCAATTAAATTTTTAAAGGCCCAATAGCAATATTTGGACTTTATGAAAATGGTTTTAGGCCCAATTGGATCCAACCCAATTGTCCAAAACCAAACTTGGCCCAACCAAGCCCATTAGCCCAAATATAACAAATTAGCCCAATCCAATTTTAAAGACTAATTTATATTAACATAATATTCCAAATATCACATTAATTTAATTAAAATGTAATTAACACAATTAATCAATTAATTTAATGTTTCCAAAACACTAATTAATCCAATTAATCATGCTTAATTATCCAATTCATGTCCAACACAAATTGAAGCAAAATCAACTCATTCAACATGCTTCAAACTCACGGAAATTACATGAAATAACATCTAATTTTGATTTCAATCCAATTAAATCAACAATCAATATTCATTTCATGCTTTTAACTCATCCAATTGTCAAATTTCAAAAAATCACCATGAGCACAACTTAGGGTTCCATTCGGCCATGTGTGGGAATTTGGGGAAAATTAATCTAATCAATTTTACACAAATCCAATGATGCACAAATCTAATTCATCATCTAAATACAACCAAACAATCAATTTGGTAAAATCATGCTCCAAGCAAAATACCCAAATTAAAGTCATGAACCCTAAAAATCAAATCATGCTTAGATTGGCACTTGATACCATTGTTAGTGTCCTAGACATGTCAAGGATCTCTATACAATGATTTGTGTATGAATAAATCAAAATAAGTTGCGGAATACTTACAATGATCGGATGAGAAAATTCAAAACTTTCTTTGTTGATGAAGCTCAAGCCTTGTATTTGAGTTCCAAACTCTTGGGTGAGTTTCCCTATCACCTTAAAAGGACTCCTTAAGTGCTAGCTTTGATGAATTTTTGTAACAAAAATTCAAGAACAAGAAGGCATATGTTCGGCCAAGGGAGAGGAAGAGAGAAGATGAATAGTGCTTTTTGTTTTCCAAAAACATAATGCAAAAGTGTTGACTTCAAAAAGTTGTGTGTGTGTTGGCAAAAGATGCTTTTTAAAGCAGCCAACTACTTCCATCACAAATAGTAACATGTGATGTAAGTTGTGGGTCCCACCTAATCATGAATTCCAAATTCAAGTTGGCTTACACAACATATTTTGGGCCCGGTTCGTTTAATCCGACTAAACGAATTTTCCGTCGCTACGTAATTAAATCCAATTTAATTAAATAATAATGCCTAGCAAAATTATTACGAAAGTCGCTTACGAATTAATTCCAAATTAATTCGTTCGCTTGAATTAAAATCCAATTTTAATTCTGTATTGAAATCCAATTTCAATTAATATATCTAATATATTATTTTAGCCCAAATAAATAAATTAAATAGAAAAATCATATTTAACTATTAAATTTATTTTACTGGAATTAATCGTGTTCTCTCTTCTAGATGAATTAATATCAGATTAATTCTTGCCGCAATTAATTCCAGATTAATTTTCTCCTCCTGTAATTAATCTCAGATTAATTCTGTTCGAGTCAAATGTCATCGGTGAATCTTTGGGAAGCGACCCAAGGGATCTCTGGATATGTTGGCAGTAAATACGGTCATCAGAATATCTGAACACGTGCGTACCCCGTACCATGTTCTTACCGATTTACAAGACATGATTGGCTTCTAGCAAAGCACCGTGCCTACCCAATTCTCCAGAAATATTCAACGTGGAATATATAATCTGTATCAGGCGTAGTATATAATGTATTGCGTAATAAAATCCAGTATCTGATGTCACATGCTAGGCCTAGGGCTGGAATTGTGTCTGCCCCGTACGAAGCATATATCGGATCACTAGCAACTAGTCTCTGTAGTCGGATAATTATGACCTAGTCATATTATCCCGATAGCTGCAGCATTTAAGAGTACTAGTTCTGTATCCATGCGTGATCATCATCTCAATATGACTGAAGTGATACTTTCATCTTGACATCACACCCAATACACTATGATTCTCAGTAAACCTGAAGAGACGTACACATAACCTTTTAAAGCTCCGGACGACAGAAACCAAAGCGTACTAATTTTCGCAAGTATTAGCGATGCAAGTCTCAGGTTAAGACCACATACACCTACCCTGATTCGGATTCCCATAGACACATAGTCATACTACCAATGGGACTCCAAGTGGTCTATCCAGAGCGAAGCTGTTCCCGGTCCAACGGCTAACAAAACCTCCTATCACACTTGCATAAGTATACAATACTTAAATATATGAGAACTATGTTGTTAAGCTTCCATAACGCGCACAAGTGTAATACTAGCCTATTCCGCATTATCGATGTCCAGTCTCGATAATACTACGACTATGGATATTTAATGATTAAACTTTTCGTGGATTAATACTGTCTCATATTTTATTAATCTGGTACTAATCTTATGAACTTTTATCATTTATATATCCAAGTAATCCAATTACAAAATGATAAAAGAGCAATTTCCTTTGTCACATAGTTAATTTGTACAAAAACACCATGTCTTTTACAAATAGTGATGCTATGGGTCATAATTGTCCAACAAACTATGCAAGGCAATTTCTAATTCATTAAACTACAAACATCCAATATATTAGTTTAATAAATCTGTGGTCCAAAGACGATCATTGGTTAAATGAGATTTAATCACATCTTGAATACAATATTCATTAAATGGATAAGGATATATGGTATGATCTGGTATCAGACCATCCTTTACTATACGGAATAAACATTTAATGCTTATGTGGTAAAATCTCATAAAGCAACGTTCTAAGTTATTTAGTTAACCGAATATTTTTCTTAATGTTTATCTATTCATCAATGACACTACTAGTCATAATATTATATGTAACAATTATTTATAAAGAACAAGTAACTATCCAATAGTCGCAAGTTCTAATATCAAATATAAAAAACAATCATTAAATAATATTTTACGTAACTAGATGGGGGATTTGGTATCCAATACCTATAGTTGTCATATTGTGAGAATCGATATTCTCAACACACAACTATACGCATCTCATTTCTTAAGCTCTATAATTTGCCTTCAATTTTTCATAACAATTGCAAATAATTGATTAGCAAACTGTGTCAAACACGTGACCTCTAAAAGTCACTAAAGCCAAGAAACATCATTATAAGATAAACAAATACCTAATGGAGTTTTCTTAATGCCAGTCAAGAATCTTGAGACATGAACTAATTCACGTCAATTCTTACCACATAAGAAATCATTCTCTCTAGACAATTATATCCTAAAACATATATCTATTTAGATTATTTATCGTGACTTAGTAACTAAGTCACTAACCATCTTGATTTTCAAGAAAATCGGAACAACAGTTCCCGATGGTTTTGACTAATATAACAATATCCAAGTCTACTTACATTCTAGAACCTATTCTAGAAATAGGCAACTATAAGTTAAGTCAGGAAATATATTCAAATAATATGCATGCATTGGATTAGAAGTTTAATTATATCAACAATATAGAATAAAGGAAAATAAAAGCAGTAATTTTCATAATATTACGCACTGCCTTAGTTATGGATTTTTAACCCAGCAGTGTCTCACACTACTTTACGTAATACCGTAATCCCCAACGAAAAATGGGAATTCAATAATTAAATTGAATTCCATAGTTAGAAGTGGACCCCATGAATATATTTCGACTCACAGCTTTGGCACGATCTCGCCTACGTATATTCATTAGGTAGACAACTCATTGTCAATCACACTCACCGTGACTCCTGATTTTGGTCCTGACCGTTTCTCGTTATGACAGCTTTGGCACGTTCACAAGGAGGCGTATCAAGGCTTCACTTGCCAATGACAAACTCAAGCTACCGATGTAGTCCTGACAGCTTTGGCACGTTTAGGATTTCCACTTTCACTTGAATTTGTCTAGTATCAAATATACATGCGGCATGGATAAAATTCTATATAATACACCCTCACTGCTTTGACATTTTCTCGGATGCAGCCATAGAAATATACCCATAAACCATTTTTACGAAAACATTTTTCCGTAAAATGGCATAAAACGCGTTTTTAACCGAACCGACCACCCAATGCACATGAGGGCTGCCCAGGTCAGCCCCAACAGTACTAGGGCAGTTCATGGGCTGCCCGAACAGTGAACAATTCACTGTTTGGGTAGCCGTCACCCGGTTGGCTCAAAAGTCACCCGGTAACGCTGTTTTTCGTTGTTTTCGCATATTTCAACTCCGAAACAGTTTCTGGCAATCGTTCCAATATCCAAAACACATCCAATACATTTATATGACATAATTTTAATCACCATAAAAATATTGTTTTCATATCTGATCCAAAAAAAAAAATTATCAATTTTTCATGCTTTAATCTAATTTTCTTAACATTAATCATATTAATCACAACACCAATCCAACCCACCACCAATGAACCACCCAAGAATAATTCTAGGCATTACAAGTGTGGTCATAACACTCTAGAATGGAAACATATCATCAAATGATCAAATTGAACAAATATTACAATAATATCATTCAATACAAGTTCACCCATGCACCAAGTCTTCAATTCCATCCTCCAAATCAAAAAGCCCCAAATTCTTAAGAAAAGAAGAAACCCTAGAATCTATCTAGATGATCAAGAACAAGAAACATGCTTTCCAAGCTTAGGGATATTGAGGATTACCTTTAATCTCTTAATTTCCTAAAACGTTTTCTTGATTTTCTTCACTTTTCTTCCTTGAATCATCAAGAAAAATTTGAGAGGTATTTTGAGGATGATATTCGGCCAAGCAAAGCAAAGTGAAGGAGAAAACAAAATTTTCTAACCTAAAACCCATGCTTGACCGACTTAGTGGGGGCAATTTGGTCAATTTACCAATTTAATTCAATTAAACAAAATCAAACTTTATGTTAGCAAATCAAATTTGCACACCTAAAGTTTAATTAAAACATGCCACATGTAACCAATAATAATTAGCCATATAACATAACATTTATGAAATATAGATATCATTTAATTATTTAAATATTTAACATTTAAATATCTAAATAATTAATTAATATAATTATTATTATATATGTATTTTTATTTACATTAAATAAAAAATACATATATTAATGGCATGTGTCAAAGTCTCATTTGATAATTAATTAATATGTATCAAATCAAATTTTATATCAAATACAAATACACATTAATTATTAATTGACCAAAATCCCCTAAAGCATGTGTTTTCGTTTAAACGATTTGAATTAACTCATTTAATCCGATAAAGTATTATGAATAATCTGTATTATTCATAACATGTTGCCCAAGTGCTCAACGAGTACACTTCATATTGTGGGACTCTTTAAGTTTAGGTTTATCCGTCACGAAATCCAATTTCGTGTCCATAATTCACCCACTCATTAGTTATGACGACCATAGATAATCACGCTAAACTATGCAAGTCGAGGTCATTGCATACGTATAATCCCTCCGTCACAGGCTATCCATATTATACCTGGGATATAGATAAGAACGTCAAATCCTTATGGTATAATATAGTCGACTTTCAAATTTACGATCTCTAAATAACACTCGGAACTTGCTTCCGAAGTTATACCACGGCCATGGATTTACTAGATCGCAAACACGTGTAAGATACTTATGCCCCGTACACAGGACTGACGGATTCTATCTTGATACGCATTGGATATCAGGAGCATCAGTCCACACCCAACGAACAGGCGGAGGTCTGATCTAAATAGATCGGTGACGTGACTGCCATCAAAGTGTGGAGGATAACTCATATATCCACTGTGGTATCTCAAGTCGAATGACCACTATGCTCGCTCAACTCGAGAAGATTCCTATTGACGTTGGTGTACCATCTATTATGAAATCTTCAGTGAGTCGTTCAGTGTTTATCAAATAAACACCTACATGTCTATACTAGTCTCCCGAGACTCATGGTTCATTGGGATAAACCATCGGACCAAGTCACGATATACGACATGTACCGGTCTCAACGGATTTTACTAACCGACCCATGTTAGTAAATCTGGACCATGAACTTTATTTAAGGATATATAACTTATAGTGACGCTTCCCAATGTCAATTACAAACTACGTTGTAACTGCGCACTACATTGTAAATCCTATGGTCTTTGTCTAATATACACGTATCACTAAATCTGATTTAGTTTGAATCTAATCATAATTAGATATTTAATCATAATTAGATCGAATATGTATATAAAAGACAAAAGGTGCTACCATTAAATAAGTAATATTATGGAAAAATGCATTGTTCGTATTCATGAATCAGACATAAATACGATCCGGATTGGCACTCCGAGCACCAACCCTAACAGTTTGAACTCAATGGTATTTGATACCCTTTGGTACCATATAAGTACCCAATTCCGATTTATGCCACCTTTGATAAAATAATCTATATTCTATTGTTGACTTGTGACATTAAAACATAAATAAATGAATGCATTACTGTATTAAATTATGAGTCATGTTAACGAGTGCCTTTAGAGTTGGAAAGTTTTCACATCACTTTTATGAGAAATATAAAAAATTATCAAAACATTAATTACTTTTTACTTTTCAACATCAAAACTTTCTAAAAATTATTCTTAGACACTCTTTAGCATTTCCCTTAAATTATAACCATATGTAAACTTTAACTTTAGTGAGTCAAATGGTTACCTTTCTTTTCTTTCTTTTCTTTTTTTCTTTTTTTTTTTTTTTTTTTTTTTTTTTTTTTTTTTTTTTTTTTGCATTTTCAAACATTTAAAATATAATAATTGGGAGCCATCTAATACTAATACACAATAGCTCAGAGTTTTGGGTGAACGATTTATTTATATTTTTATAAATATTTTAAAATAGATCTGATCCAAATATTAGGACTTCAATTAAACATCTGTTATATAAAATAAAACCAAGAGTATAGGGTGAATCGATTTATTTAGTTTTTTAAAAATATTTTATAATAGATCTGACCCAAATATTAGGACTTCAATTAAATATCTCTTATAAAATAAAACCAATAATAAAATATAACAACCAAGCCAACATGTGCCAATAATAACTCGTTAATCATACAATAAAATACATAATATATATAACACATGCAATCTCATTTGTTTAATTAACTAACAAAAAGTGATATTAAATAAGATACAACAAAATATCTCAAAGGCCAAGGACAAGAAGTTCCCCCACCAACAACTCTAATCCTCTATCACCGGGTCCACCCTTACCCCATTACTTTCAACGTAATCATCACCCTTGATCTGATCAACCACCAGCACCAATCCCATCGCAAATGCCACGTCAAACCCAGGCTTCACGCTCAGTAAAAAGACATCTTTGCCCAACATCACCTGCGTTGAAGCATCCACTTTGCGTCTAATCTCAGCCACTGATTCCTTCATCGCATTGAAAACCCGGCAACACCTTTGCCCGAAATTGCCCTCGATCTGGTACTCCTCACGCGGGTTCTCGTACATCTCAACAGTCACGCTCGAGCGTCCGATTATAGATGATCTACGGACACTAAATATCGGCTTCTGACCCTCCGATCTCTCCCCCGAAAATCCCTCCCACCGTTGATGCAAACTCGGCCTCTGCTCGAAACAAACATTTAACAATCCAACTCACTGAGTCGACTCATTTTTTAAAAAAATTAAACCAATGCCATGCCTACTGACAAAAATAAAAAGTACCCATTAATGGAAATCGTATTTGTACCTTTCTTTTGACAGTGAGGAGGCACTTTCCATGGGCGTCCATGAGAACGAGTTCATCCTTGACACGAGTATCGGGACCGTAAGAGTCAACTCGGAAGACCAACACACCTTTGCAATCGTAAACAATGAAGCCATCGTTTTGGGAAAAAAGAGATGTTTTTAAAACTGTGAGATAGGTTTCTTCTTTGTAAGTATACTCATCATCTGCAACAACTACAGCTCCGGCCTTCATTATTATTATGACCTTAATTGAAAATGATCGAAGTTTGAGTTTTTAAATTTTAATTCCTTCAAGATTGAAGCTTTAAGGAGCAGAGTTGGGAGAAGATTAATGGGGGTATTGTATTTATAGGGAGATGGAAAAAAGCGGACGCAGAGCTTGAAAGATGGGGGGAGACACTGCCGCACATGGGATGCATTAATCAATGAGACTAGACCCGGCTAAGGTTCCGGTTCGGAATCGAACCGGTTGGAACCGGACGGTTCCGATTTCGATCGGTTCCGGAATCGAATCGGAACCTAACCGGTTCGGTTAGGGTTCCTACCCTAGCCGAACCGTTTGAATTTATATTTTTTTTATTTTTTAGATAATAATTTTATTTGTAATTTAATATAATTATGTAATCTAATAAATTTAAATTCATAATTTTAAATTATATTGATTTATCAATCTCAATTTTTTAATTTCAAAAAAAAAAAAAAACCGGATGGAATCGGAACCGGACGATTCGACCGAACCGCCGGCCGGGTCTAAATGGGACCGTGTGTATTTTGATTTTCAGTCACGTTTTTTCCTATAAAATAATATATAAATGTATAAATATTACAACTTTTTTTTAAAATAAAATATTACTACTACTATAACAACAATAAATATTTTTCTCATAATAAATAAACTAATTAATTAATTTTTTTTTTTCTGGAAATCCAATATCTGTTACTTCCAATTTATTAAAAACAATTTATGTTATTTTGATTGGTATCACTATCCGAAAAAATCTTTTTGCATATGTATCGAATAGTATATTATATTTTCGGATTTGATTCCGAAAATGGCAATTTAATTGTATAACCAAATCATCGCCACCCAAAAAATACATGATATTTCTACCAAATTTAGCCCGAAACAGTTACTTCTTAGTACTATTAAGGGGAGATGCCCTGCCCCGTCCCCCGATCTAACACCCTTTTTGTCCCCTTTCTCTCTCTCAAATCAGGATAAAAACCCTTAAGTAATTAATGGTATTAGTCATTTTGAGGAAACAAAAGTAAGGGTATTATTTTATTTTACTTTTTATTTAATTCTTTTAAATATCTATCTCTTTAACTTATTTAATAGTTTTAATATATTTATTTAATAAATATTATATTTATTATTTATTTTGTATTTATTTATTTATTTAACACTAATTATGTATAATAAAATTTATATTAGCAATCATTTTCCAGAGAAAATTATATGTAAAAATATAACTTCTAATTTATGTAAAAACATAACAAGAAATGCACGAAAATATATAAAAACATAAATTCTAATTTATGTTCCATTCAAAGTTTCCACCTAGCGCACTGTTGTGAAATATGTGTCATTAAATGAAATTTAACGTGCGAATTCAATCATACTCATTCTAAAGCACAACAATGGAATCATGTCGATTTTTAAACATAAACTTAGAAAAGTAAGAAAAACCTAGAAAATGTAGAAAACTTATGAAACTTTAAGTCCAACTTGAGTTGTCTCTATCCTTAAGAACTTATTAGCCCCGCCTCGGTGCTCTACGTATTTTGTGGCTAACGTTCTCCCAAGATTACTTGGATTCTTCTTGAGAAAAGGCACTCATTTCACAAGAACTTGAACAAGGAGGAATGGTGTAATCTCTCTCTTGACTCCAAAACAAAAATGTTGTGACTCAAGACTTATGATTTTCTGGATGTTAAGGAAAGAACATAAGGCTCTCTTATATAGACATGGAATGGTGCCTTTGAGGGCACCATTTGGCTTGAGGTGTAACCCTCATAAGGATTATACTCATTCCTTAAACCTTTTGGAGCCTAAAGGTGTGTTCTTCCAATTCTAGAGGACATGTCCCTACCTGTTAGTGCTTTTCCCAAAGGCCGCTACTCAAGGGACAAGACTCTCCTTGCTTCCATACTATATATATATTTAGAGAATTTACTACAATCCCCTACAATTCTCTAAATATTCATGCAGACACTTAAGAGAGTTTCCGTGAACTAAAGCTACTTCGAAATATATAGCTTTCGCCTTGAATCTTTCCTAGTGAATGACAATCGAATTTACTTGGCAAACTAGTGACTCATATTCTTGAACTATTCTACCGTTGGTGTAAACCAAGACAATTGCCAACACACAGCTTTACTTCGACCATTTCCCGTTCTACGGTTGTGTTCATTTCGGCCATGAACATTGGTCTTGGATTCATCAAGCACTTTAGGGAAGTCAGCCTGTAAAATCCCATGTAAGCGACCTCACTTCTTACTTAAAATATGTGATCTACTATAAAGAGGTAATATGTATTTACCCTCATTAGGACTCTTCTCATAATATAGTGATCATTAAAAGCCTTAACTTATCCTAGCCTTGACTGACAGCACTCTGCGTCATTATCGAAATGGGAAAAAGTATAAAACTCTACAGTGCTTGTTTTGAATTGCACAAAGTTTCAGTTGTCCATTTTGAAACTAGATCTTGGGATCTCCAATCAGCTAGGTTAGGTTTCCACAATGAAAATTCTTAATTTATAGGCTTCAAGCCCATTACCCTCGATGACTTCTCAACTTGCTCTCTAGGTAACCTTTAGTAAGTGGATCTGCTAGGTTTTCCTTTAATTTCACATAATTGAATGATATTATGCCACTTGAGAGCAGTTGTCGTATGGTATTATGTCTACCACGTATGTGTCGAGACTTACCATTATACATTGTATTTTGGGCTCTCCCAATAGCAGATTAACTATCACAATATATGCTTATCGCTGGCACTGGTTTGGGCCAATTTGGAATATCCTCTAGGAAATTTCGAAGCCATTCCGCTTCTTCCGCTGTTTTATCTAATGCTATGAATTCTAATTTCATATTAGACCGTGCAATACATGTTTGCCTCGAGAATTTCCATGACACGGCTGCACCACCAAGTGTGAAAACAAATCCACTCGTAGATTTGGAATCCACTATATCAGATATCCAGTTAGTATCGATGTATCCCTCTAGAACAACAGGATATCTCATATAATGCAGACCATATTTTAAAGTTTCTCTCAGATACCTCAAAACTCTTACTATGGCTTTCCAGTGGTTATATTCTGGATTACTCGTATATCTGCTAAGCCTGTTTACAGCTTGAGCGATATCAAGTCGTATGCAATTTGTGAGATACATCAGACTTCTGATGATTCTCGAACACTCTAGTTGTGATACGCTTGAGTCAGTATTCTTTGATAAATGAAGAGTTAGATCTACCAGAGTTCTAGCCACATTTAAATCTCCTTTATTATATTTCTCAAGTATCTTCTCAACATAGTGAGTCTTAGATGATATATATCCTTCTGATGTTCTGGAGATCTTAATTTCTAAGATCACATCAACTATTCCTAAATCTTTCATATCAAATTTGATGGTCAGTACTTTCTTGGTAGACTGAATCATCTCATGATTACTATCAATGATCAGCATATCGTCTACGTAGAGACACACAATGACATATCCTTTTTGAGTTGATTTGGTGTATACACACGTATCACACTCATTGATTTTGAACTCACTTGACAACATCTCTTTGTCAAATTTTTCATGTCATTTCTTAGGTGCTTGTTTTAATCCGTATAAGGATTTTACAAGCTTACACACCTTCTGTTCTTATCCAGGAACATTGAAACCTTCTGGTTGTTCCATGTAAATCTCTTTATCTAGTTCACCATTTAATAATCCCATCTTTACATTCATTTGATGTATTTCAAGACCGAATATAGCTGCTATGGCTATAAGAATTCTTATTGACATGATACGACTCACAGGTGAGTAGGTGTCAAAGTAATCAAAGCCTTCTTTTTGTCTATAATATTTTATGACAAATTTTGCTTTGTACTTATCTATTGATCCATCCGGTTTCATCTTCCGTTTGAATATCCATTTGTAGCCTAGTGGCTTACTGTTGGATAATTATGACCCATAGCATCACTATTTGTAAAAGACATGGTGTTTTTGTACAAATTAACTATGTGACAAAGGAAATTGCTCTTTTATCATTTGTAATTGGATTAATTGGATATATATATGATAAAAGTCCATATGATTAGTACCGGATTAATAAGATATGAGACAGTATTAATCCACGAAAGTTTTAATCATTAAATATCTCTAGTCGTAGTATTATCGAGACTGTACATCGATAATGCGGAATAGACTAGTATTACACTTGTGCGCGTTATGGAAGCTTAACGGCATAGTTCTCATATATATGAGTATTGGATACTTATGCAAGTGTCAAAGGAGATTTTGTTAGCCGTTGGACCAGGAACAACTTCGCTCTGGATAGGCCCCTCGGAGTCCCATTGGTAGTATGACTATGTGTCGATGGGAATCCGAATCAGGGTAGGTGTATGTGGTATTAACCAGAGACTTGCATCGCTAATACTTGCGACAATCAGTATACTTTTTTTTGGTCGCTCGGAGCTTTAACAGGTTCTGTGTACGCCTCTTCTGGGTTTACTAAGAATCGTAGTGTATTGGGTGTGATGTCAAGATGGAAGTATCACTTCAGTCATATGAAGATGATGATCACGCAGGGATACATAACTAATACTCTTAAATGCTGCAACTATCGGGATAGTATGACTAGGTCATGATTATCCGATTACATCCGATTACAGAGCTAGTTGCTAGTGATCCGATATATGCTTCGTACGGGGCAGTATAATTTCAGCCCTAGGCCTAGCATGTGACATCTGGTACTGGATCGTATTACGCAAAATATTATATACTACGCCTGATAAAGATTATATATTCCTCGTTGAATATTTCTGGAGAATTGGGTAGGCACGGTGCTTTGCTAGAAGCCAACCATGTCTTATAAATCGGTAAGAACGTGGTACTGGGTACGCACATGTTCAGATAGTCCGATGACTATATTTACTGCCAATATATCCAGGGATCTCTTGGGTCGCTTCCCAAAGATTCACCGATGACATTTGACTCGAACAGAATTAATCTGGAATTAATTATGAGAGAGAAAATTAATCTGGGATTAATTGCGCCAAATAATTAATTTGAGTATTAATTGCGGCAAGAATTTACTTGGGATTAAATTCGCATAGAAGTGAGAATGCAATTAGTTTGGAATTAATCGGCAAAGTAAATTTAATAGGTAAATTCGATTTTACTATTTAATTGGGCTAAAATAATATATTAGATATATTAATTGAAATTGGATTTCAATACGAAATTAAAATTGAATTTTAATTCAAGCAAACGAATTAATTTAGAATTAATTCGTAAGCGACTTTCGTAATAATTTTGTGAGGCATTATTATTTAATTAAATTGGATTTAATTATTAAGCGACGAAAAATTCATTTAGTCGGATTAAACGAATTGGGCCCAAAGTGTGTTGTGTAAAGCCAACTTGAATTTGGAATTCAAATTTGGGTGGGACCCACATCACTTACATCACATGTCACTATTTGTGATGGAAGAGGTTGGCAACTTTAATTGTTGGACTTTAATTACACATCACACAATTTTTTAAATCAAGTTTTGAAATCCTAAAACCGATCAATGTAAGTTTTTTCCGCAACTTATAGTTGATAATTCACACACAAATCATATCTTAGAGATCATTGGCATGTCTAGGACACTAACAATGGTATCAGAGCCATATATAAGCATGATTTGATTTTAGGGTTTATAGACTTTATTTGGGGATTTTGTGCTTGGAGTTTGAATTTTTCCAAATTAGTTGTTTGGTTATGGTTGTATGATGATGAATTGGATTTGTGCATCTTTGGATTTGTGAAAAATTGATTGGATTAATTTTCCCAAAAATGCACCACTTGGCCGAATGCACCCTAAAACAAGTTCATGGTGATTTTTTTGAATTTGACAATTGGATATGTTAATTGGCATGAAATTGAATATTAATTGTTAATTTAATTGGATTGAAATCAAAATTGGATGTTAATTTTATGTATTGTTGTGAGCTTGAGCATGTTGGAATGAGTTGATTTTACTTCAATTTGTGTTGGACATGAATTGAAATATTCAGCATGATTAATTGGATTAATTAGTGTTTTGGAAACATTAGATTAATTGATTAATTGTATTAACTACACTTTAATTAAATTAATGTGATATTTGGAATATTATGTTAATATAAATTAGTCTTTAAAATTGGATTGGGCTAATTTGTTATATTTGGGGTAATGGACTTGGTTGGGCCAAGTTTGGTTTTGGACAATTGGGTTGGATCCAATTGGGCTTAAAACCATTTCCATAAAGTCCAAATATGACTTTTGGGCCTTTAATAACTTAATTGGGCCTAATGGGCCTAAATTGATTTTGTGGCATAGGGTGATTCCTAACTTGGGCCTTGGCATCTTGGGTTGGATCCATAATGGCCAAAGCCCATGCCTAAAGAATTAATTGAAAGCCCATTGGACTTTAATTGAATTGGCATTGGATGCTAATTGGGCCTTTGAGACCCAATTGGATTGGATTTGGAATCCAAGTCAAAAAGACACTATTAAAAGTGTAATTATTTAATTTGGAATTAAATATGAATTAGTATTGGATACAATTTAAATTGGATTTAAAATTGTAGTTCAATATAATTCAAAAATACGTACTTTGAGTATTTATTCTTAAATGAGTTGGACTAGCGCAAATCAAATCGTTGTATGAACATTGGATGATCATTAATTGAAGAATAATTAATTGGGTTAGATTGATTGAACAACATGCTTGTGTGTGAATACTTGGATGTATTTGTATGAATAATGTATATCAGATGGATATTAGATGGGTGGGGGCAATTTTGGAAATTGTTGTGAGTATGGTACTTATTTATTAAATTGGTCATGCGTGTCCAGCCTTTCACCTCCTTATCTCTTTGTATTTCTCTTCTCACTAATTCCCCTTAATGCAAATTATGTTTCTTTTAGTGTTATGTAATTGGGTAGAAGTATGTAAAGTGCTAGCGAGAGAGAGGAAATGAAGAGATTTGTTCTAGGAACAAATTGTATTATATATCCATCCGCATATCATTATTATTTTATTCGCGCCTTATTATGCTTTTAGAATCCATGTTTAAGGGTGTATGATGAGACATAATCAAAGATAATAAATTGGTTGCCAATTTACGCGAAAAACCCTCACTTCAATATTAAGCGTTTTCCTTCCATTGAGTGGTTCTTTCTCAAGATCCAAGATTGGCATTGGTTTGTTGGCCAAAGTCAAGATCATTGTCCATCGCAGATGTAATTGAACCACAAAGCTTTATTATATATCGCATGTCTGGGCCAGTTGTGACTTGTTGGCCAAAGTCAATGTCACTTCTTGTTCATCGACGTAGATTACGAAGCTTTCCCACTGTCAATGGGTCGCGCTTAACTGGAACCATTAAGCTTGTTGAGCCAAAGCCAAGGCTTAGTTGATTCAGACGAAAAGGTTAGGAAATATATATTGGATATATATCTTGGACTTGGAGGTCCACCTACCGGATCTAGGAATTGGATGAGATCCAATTGATCTTAGAGATATACCTAGTTAAGTTTCAGACAGCTTGTTGGCCAAAGTCAATGTTGTGTGTTATTTAACGGGATCCTAGCCCACTAGGAAACGAGGTTTCCCGAGTACTCCATAGATGGTTAGAGGCTCGCTGAAAAATAGTGGGAGGCTAGTAGTAAATTTACAATTTCATTTAATAATTGTTAAACACGCTCTTTTATTTTATTTATCGTTGTTATAAATATATATTAGTTGGACTAATATTGATTATTACTTTCTTTGAATAGTTAGATTGTACAAGACACTACTCTACTTGTAGTTGGTTATATAGTTAGACAATAGTAACCATTACATTTTGAGTGTACTCGATATCATTGATTGGATAGTTGGACTATTGCAATCGAGATGGCTGGAAAGATTAGCGTTGGAGACATCATCATGGGTGATAATGTCTTTAACGGCTTCAATTTTTCAGATTGGGAGATGAATCTCAGGATAGTCCAGGGAGCCGAGAAGTTACTCTATGTCATAGAGAACCTCTCATGCCTGAGCCCAGAGTTGAGCAAATAGTAGAGCATGAGCTTTGGAAGACTCATCGTGATGATAACTTTAGTGCTCAATCCGTCATGCTTGCCGCAATGACTCCTCAGTTTCGTCGTCAGAACAAAGGATTGGATCCTTATAGTATGATGTTGAAATTGAAGGATCTTCATAGATCTAACCTTAGATCACAGAAGTACGAATTGTAAAAGAAGCTCTTTCGCTCGCGTATGTCAGATGGTACATCTATCGAGCACTATATGTCACAGATGATTGCTGACATCGAACAGCTAGGTCAGCTGGGCATAACCTTCGAGGTCGAGACTTCCATAGATTTGATCTTACAGTCTCTGCCCGACTGCTGGGGCGGGTTCATCATGAACTATAACATGATGAACCAAGAGAAGACTCTTTGAGAGTTATTGGCGATTCTGAAGAAGCAGAGCCAGAGCTTCTAAAGGGCAAGAAGCGCGAGGCACACCTTACTTCGACATCCAAGAAGGCCAAGGCTTGGTCGAAGGCTTCTGGGGGTGTGAAGAAAAAGAAGAAAAAAGGCAAGGCTAAATCATCACAGTCTTCTGGGAAGACTAAGGACATATCCCAAGACGTCTGCCTACATTGTAGCAAACGGGGTCACTGGAAGCGTGACTGCCGTGAGTACAAGATGGAGTTGAAGGAAGTGAAGACGGGCAAGGCTCCGGCTTCAGGTATGTTTGTTATAAACATGTCCACTACTAGTTTAAAAAATTGGATTTTTTGATTCTGGATGTGGTACTCACATATGTACTGATGACCAGGATCTGCTGATTAGCAGGAGACTGGCTTCAGGCGAGATCGACCTACGAGTCAGAAACAGGACGAGAGTCGCTGTTTTGGCCGTTAGGACCTATGTTTTGTATCTGCCCTTGCGGCATGTAATTACATTAGGTGACTGTTATTTTGTACCTAGTTTGACTAGGAACATCATCTCCGTATATTGTTTAACCCGATGCGGGTATACCTTTATATTCAGAAACACTGGGTGTTTTGTATATAAAGATAACATTTTGATATGTACAGTAGATGTTAATAATAGTCTTTATATTTTGAATATAAATGAATCTCAAACATATAACATGACAGACAACATGCTCAAATTGAGTAAAACAGATGAAACTTATCTGTGGCTTTGTTGTCTGGGACACATTAACAAGACTCGTATATCCACTCTTTGGAAGAATGAATACTTGGACGGATTTTATTCCAATTCAAATGACGTCTGCGAGTCTTATTTATTAGGCAAAATGCCTAAAATGCCTTTTAGCGGTAAGGGTGTTCATGCCACCGAGCTGTTAGCCCTCGATCATAGTGACATATGTGGGCCCATGTCTAGCCAGGCTAGAGGTGGATAACAATACTTCGTAACCTTTATAGATGTTGCATCGCATTATGGTTATGTGTATCTTATGAAACACAAGTCGGAAACTTTTGATAAATTCAAAGAGTTTCGTCACGAAGTAGAAAAACAGACCGACAAAAGTATTAAAACATTATGGTCGGACCGTGGTGGAGAATACTTAAGCAATAATTTTATCGATTACTTGAAAGTGTATGGTATTCTTTCACAGTGGACTCCTCCCGGAACACCTCAATTGAGTGGTGTTTCCGAACGGAGAAACCGAACTTTGTTGGACATTGTAAGGTCAATGATGAGTCGCACTGAGCTACCAATTTCCTTCATGGGATACGCATTGAACAGTGCATTACTTATTTTGAATAAGGTTCAGTCAAAGTCTGTTGGACAGACTCCATATGAAATATGGATAGGAAAGAAACCAGGTTTCTCATTCCTGAAGATTTGGATATGCTGGGCATATATTAAACGTTTGGATGGTACCAAACTACAATCCAAATCGGATAAGTGCCTATTTGTAATTGGTTATCCTAGGGAAACCAAAAGATATTATTTCCACAACCCATAAGAGAACAAAATATTTTTTGCTCTCCATGCGGTTTTCCTTAGAGGAATTCCTAAATGCAATGGTAAGTGGGAGGAAAGTAAAACTCGATGAAAATCAGAGTGATACTGTTCCTGGCACCGATCGCCTCACGGAACACAACAGTTCATCAGGGATGAGACTGTTCCACAATCTTCAAATACATAAGAACCACGTAGGTCGGAGAGAGTCAGAAAATAACCTAAGAGGTATGGGTTTCTGATCTCGCCTCATGTAGATATTAATATTATTGAGGAAGATGAACCGGCTACGTATGAGGAAACGATACAAGATATCGACTCCGCTTTATGGCAAGATGCCATGAAGTCTAAAATGGATTCCATGTATACCAACAAAGTTTGGACACTGGTTGATGTACTAGAAGGCATAGTGCCTATTGGTTGTAAATGGGTCTTCATGGTGAAGACAGACATGGATGGCAACATACAAATGTACAAAGCTAGGCTTATAGCAAAAGGGTATCGTCATCAACATGGTGTCGATTACCACGAAACATTTTACCCGTTGCCATGATTAAATCCATTCGGATAATGCTTGCTAATGCTGCATATTTTGATTATGAAATATGACAGATGGACTTCAAAATCATTTTCCTTAACGGAAGCCTTTTGGAGGATGTTTATATATAACACCCTGACGGTTTTTTGTGCCAAAACATGCAAACAAAGTTTGCAAGTTAAATCGATCCATTTATAGATTGAAGCAAGCGTTGCGTTCTTGGAACCAACATTTTGATGAGATCATATTACAATATGGTTTCATTCAAAATTGATATGATTCTTGTGTATATAAGAAGGTTAGTGGGAGCGCACTGACAATGATTGTCCTATACGTTGATGATGTATTGCTTCTTAGCAATGACATTCCCATACTAAAATCGGTGAAAGCTTGGCTTTCATTAAAATTCTCCATGAAATTCTTGAGAGAGGCAACCTTTATTCTAGGAATAAGGATCTACTGGGATAGATCTAAAAGTTATTGGCACTCTCTGAGAACTCGTAAATTGACAGTGTTGAATAGATTCAACATGGATCAGTCCTAGAAGGGGCTACTTCCGGTGTCACATGACGTCTCTCTATCTAAGGACATGTGTTCTAAAAATCAAGATGAGAGAGATTCAATTAATCGGATCCCGTTCGCTTAAGCATTCAGATCGATCATGTATGCCATGACATATACGTGACCTGATGTCTCATATGCTTTAAGCATCTGCATTCACTATCAGGCCGATCCAGGTAATGGTCACTAGATTGATGTTAAGAACATCCTTAGTATCTTAGACGAACTAAAGATGCTTTCTTAATTTATGGAGATGGAGAACTTGAGGTGACTGAGATCACCGATGCAAGTTTCCAAACCGATAAAGATGATTATATGTCGTAATAAGGGTACATATTTTGTTTGAACAACAGAACAGTGAGTTGGAAATCTTCCAAGCAAGATACTGTTGCCGATTCAACAATAAAAACGGAATACTTTGCTGCAGCTGAGGCAGCAAAAGAAGCATTTTGGATCTATAAAATTCCTAATTGGATTAGGAGTAGTTCTGTTAGCAGCTGAGCTGGGCTACAACACAAGCTAAGGAATTACGGTCTCATCAATGATCCAAGTATGTACTTCGATGGTTTCATCTGATTCGAGAGATCACACATCATGGCGATGTGAAGATCGAAAAATCATTTCAGATGATAACCTTGCAGATCCGCTGACGAAAGCTATATCTCAGTAAAAGTTTGAGCGACCCATACATTGTTCAAGTGTTGGAAACTTGAGTGATTTGCTATAGGCCAAGTGGGAGATTTTTGGACAATTATGACCCATAGCATCACTATTTGTAAAAGACATGATGTTTTTGTACAAATTAACTATGTGACAAAGGAAAATGCTCTTTTATCATTTTTTAATTGGATTACTTGGATATATAAATGATAAAAGTCCATATGATTAGTACCGGATTAATAAGATATGAGACAGTATTAATCCACAAAAGGTTTAATCATTAAATATCTCTAGTTGTAGTATTATCGAGACTGTACATCGATAATGCGGAATAGACTAGTATTACACTTGTGCACGTTATGGAAGCTTAACGGCATAGTTCTCATATATTTAAGTATTGGATACTTATGCAGGTGTGATAGGAGGTTCTATTAGCCGTTGGACCGGGAACAGCTTCGCTCTGGATAGACCCCTCGGAATCCCATTGGTAGTATGGCTATGTGTCTATGGGAATCCAAATCTAGATAGGTGTACGTGGTCTTAACCTGAGACTTGCATCGCCAATACTTGCGACAATCAGTATACTTTGGTTTTGGTCATCCGGAGCTTTAACAGGTTCTATGTATGCCTCTTCTGGGTATATTGAGAATCGTAGTGTATTAGGTGTGATGTCAAGATGGAAGTATCACTTCAGTCATATGGAGATGATGATCACGTAGGGATACAGAACTAGTACTCTTAAATGCTGCAGCTATCGGGATAGTATGACTAGGTCATGATTATTCGATTACAGAGACTAGTTGCTAGTGATCTGATATATGCTTCGTATGGGACAGACACAATTCCAGCCCTAGGCCTAGCATGTGACATCTGGTACTGGATCGTATTACGCAATACATTATATACTACGCCTAATAAAGATTATATATTCCTCGTTGAATATTTCTGGAGAATTGGGTAGGCACGGTGTTTTGCTAGAAGCCAACCATGTCTTGTAAATCGGTAAGAATGTGGTACTGGGTACGCACATGTTCGGATAGTCCGATGATCGTATTTACTGCAAATATATCCAGGGATCTCTTGGGTCGCTTCCCAAAGATTCACCGATGATATTTGACTCGAACAGAATTAATCTGGGATTAATTATGAGAGAGAAAATTAATCTGGAATTAATTGCACCAAAAAAATTAATCTGTGATTAATTGCGGCAAGAATTTACTTGGGATTAAATTCACATAGAAGAGAGAACGCGATTAATTTGGAATTAATCGGTAAAGTAAATTTAATAGTTAAATTGGATTTTACTAATTAATTTATTCAATTGGGATAAAATAATATATTGGATATATTAATTGAAATTGGATTTCAATATGGAATTAAAATTGGATTTTAATTCAAGCGAACGAATTAATTTGGAATTAATTTGTAAGAGACTTTCGTAATAATTTTGCGAGACATTATTATTTAATTAAATTGGATTTAATTATTAAGCGACGGAAAATTCGTTTAGTCGGATTAAACGAACCAGGCCCAAAGTGTGTTGTGTAAAGCCAACTTCAATTTGGAATTCAAATTTGGGTGGGACCCACATCACATGTCACTATTTGTGATGGGAGTGGTTGGAAACTTTAATTGTTGGGCTTTAATTTCACATCACATAATTTTTAAATCAAGTTTTGGAAACTAGAATGAACTATTCACTCTCTCCCTCACATCTCTCTCATGGCCGAAACTTTGCAACTCTTGGAGGGAAAATTTTTCTTTATTTTGTTCTAGATAGCACTTAAAAGAGTCAAGTAAAGGTGATAGGGAAATTCACCCAAGAGTTTGGAACTCAAAAAGAGGGCTTGGAACTTCTACATCCATGGAATTTTTGAAATCCTAAAACCGATCAATGTAAGTTTTTTTCGTAACTTATACTTGATAATTCACACACAAATCATATCTTAGAGATCATCGGCATGTCTAGGACACTAACACCAAGTGCATAACGAGTACACTTCATGTTGTAGGACTCTCTAAGTCCATACACATTCCTCATATTAGCCTAACTTATATGTACGCAATTCTCCCACCCCCGAATTCCCGAAGAACACGAACAACTTTTCTGAACTACACAAGTCAGGGGCATCACATATGTTTAACAATCACTCCGTCGTAGACTATCAATATTGTGCTTAGGAAACATAGATTACACCGTCAAGTTTTCGAGGCACACATCTCATATTGTCGACATGTATCTATGTGATCCACCCTAGGTGATCGCCTTGGCAAAATCTTAAGATCATGACTAATCATTTGGATAACTTAGCCCCTTATCGCACACTTACGAGCCGATGGATCCTATTTTGATACACACTTGATTAACGAGTGCATCAGTCTATACCCAACGAACATCTAGCGGTCAGACCATGAAAAATATATGACATATATGGCATCAAAGTGTGGAGGATCACACACAAAATCAATGTTATCCTATAGTAGAAAGATCACATATGCTACTCGACTCGATGAGATTTCTATTGATGATGGTGTGTACTTCCACCCATTAGGAATCACTTGTGAGTCATTCAGTATTCACTCCAACGGATACGCACATGTCTATACGAGCTTCCATTGCTCATGGTACATCAGATTAAACCATTAGAACTCCAATTCTAAAATAAGACATGTGCAAGTCTTCTAGGTTATGTGAATTCGACCATATTCCAAAATCAACGATTAGAAATATTTTACTTTAAGAATAGTTTATAATAGTAATACTATCACAATATCAGACCATCCAGTGTCCAGTATTACAACTTGTCTATTCTAAGGTCGATTTCATTCTCATCATATTTATATATCAATATAATAAGCATAATGACATTACCATTAATCAAGATTGAAATGAACATATAGTTATTTTCTTAATAGATAATAAAATATAATCATTATTTGAGATCATCAATTAATGGTGTTATGTACACATCAATATCATTACCAGGTTCTTTAGGACCTAATATCAACAAAGTTAGCATAATAAACTTTCTCTTCATGCATAACCACAGTGAAAGGTTATAAGTCACCAATATAATAGGCCAATGATTTAATTATGACCGGCATAATCACACGCGTATAACGCCAGCGCACGTATCGTTCAAGTAGTATAAAAAGTATCGATCTCACGAGGACTTAAAACCTTTTGGTTATCAATTTATGAAGTTAAATGTTTACAAGTATCTAATGAATTGATTGTTTGATTGGGTGGTGACTTTAAAATTAAAACAAGTAAATAAATTGCTTGAAAGTATATTGAAGAAAATTCAAAATTATAAAACTATTCAGGATTGTGAATCTTTCCAATATCTTTTTAAAATATGAAGTGGTTATTTTACGTTTGTGTAATATATTGGTTTATTAACCTGGAACACGAAATTATATAAAAGCCTCTTCCGATTGTCAAATACAAATACCCAGTATAACCCAATTAATCATATTCCTATGTTAACCAAGTTATCTGAATTCATTAAGATTAAGTTCCAATTATGGCTACCCCCGTCCGACAGGTATATTCCTATCCTGTAAGGAAATTTATTAAAGGGTTATCTATCCTCAAGGAAGATCGTGGGCTATTGAGTCTAAGGTCTTTAAACTAAAATCTATTTTCCAAGTTCATTTTAAGTTTACCAGTTCAATTTTATTAATGGCCAGTTAATAAAAAGCATTAGGATTAAGGCTCAATAAATAAACCTTTATATTATCGAAACTGTAATTTAACCCCTTATAAACCGGTGATATTGGATTTCATCACAACCCCAGATAACTGGCTTAGTTACGACACATATTTACGGGTAGTAAAAACTTAAATAAAAGAAAAGACATAAAGTAAATGCTGGAAATTAAATACTGAAAAGTAAATTGCTGAAAAGTAAATTGCTGAAAAGTAAATTACTAAAAAGTAAATTGCTGAAAAGTAAATTGCTGAAAGTAAATTACTGAAAAGTAAATTGCTGAAAGTAAATTGCTGAAAAGTAAATTGCTAAAAAGTAAATTGCTGAAAGTAAATAAAGTAAAAATACAATAAAAGAAAATGTTGGGGGTTAGAGGATCCACTTTTATTACTACTATTTTAGATATCTCCCTTAATATAATATATTAACTTTGTGTGATAATTACCAACCAGCCATATAGGCGGTACCCTGATTAAGTCAAATTAATAATTAATTACCAACCGACCAACCAGGCGGTATCCATGCTTAGTCAGGTTAAGATCAATTTATAATTAATTACCAACCGACCAATATGGCGGTATCCTCATTAAGTCAGGTTTATTATATTATAATTAAGGGAGATTAATCTAAATAGCAATAATAAAAGCTTTACCTTTTACCCCAGCAAGGGGGAGTTACCTCCTCATTGCGTGAAAATTAAAAACTGAAAAAGTAAAGAAATGAAAGTATTGTGCCTAAAAGTAAATTGCGGAAAGTAAAAACTGAAAAGTAAGGAAAAAAAGTGCGAAAGCGGAAATTAATTACTGAAAGCTATAAATAAACAAACAAGATACAATCTTCTTAGTTATTCTTAAGGAATTGCAAAGAAAAAATTATGAATTTACAAATGAAATGGCTTGGTATTTATAGGCAAAATTTTGCCTCCATCAAATCATCCACCAAATGCTCCACCAAATCCTCCAATAATTGCTCCAACAAATCCATTATTAATTGCTACACTAATTACTCCACCAAATCCATTATTAATTGCTATCATGTTTGGTGGGAGTTTGACTATTTTTATTTTTTTTTCTTTGAAAATGTCTTTAATAATTACGCATAACACACTTCTGGTTGTTTTATCAATTTCGGTCATGAAATCTTCAGAATTCGAAATTAATTTGTTCTTTAAAGTTGTAGATCTTTGAGTCTTCTTTAATCAAGAACTTGAATCTGCTCAATCCGATATCATAGTAAAACGTTATGCCCAAAATACGACAGTTGCGTAAAACTAGAATTTCCGAAACTGCACTTCGTTAGAACGCCCTTTCAAGTTTCCAATCTTCAAAATTAATATGTCAAGTCCAATTTTTTACCCTTATTTGACCCACATTTCGTCCTAAATAATTTAATTGAGTCCCAATATTATTTTATCTGTAAAATAAACTAAAACACATCAAAACGTTCATCAAACCCGAGAAACTAAACAAAATATTAAGTAAAATAGGTGGTAAATATTGATATATTTTCCGCTCATCACACTCCTAAACCTAACATTTTGCTAGTCCTCGAGCAAAACAACAAAATAAAATACAAGAAACAATTAAAATTAAACTAAGCCACTTTCGTAGGGATCGCAGTTACATTTAGCATATGCAACAAGCCTTTAAACCCCTAGGTGTCCATAGTGGATGAGTTGTAGTCTCGTGAGGGCTTACATCAACGATACCCACAAACATTTTACAAAATTAAAAAGATAATAAAACTAATGCACACAAAGCAAAAAGGACAAGAGAAAAGAGAATAAAGAAGTTAGTGACTAAACATGTGAAACTTCTTATCCAAGTCAATAGTTGTTTTGTTTCTTTTTAAATTACCGAATAAGTAAATTCTCTGATTATTTTTATCATTCTCCATATACACAATCAACAAAATATTAATCAACTCATTTTTCCCACAATAGTCATGAGTGTAGTAAGAAGAGAGTAATATTTTTGTCCTAAAGTTTTATCAGGATTGACATCTTTTTTAAGTAATGGAATAATTTTTTTTTTTTTTTTTGATTTTTTTTTTATTTATATACAATATCTTCCATCTATGTAGCGAGCTTTGGGCCAGTAACTCCCAAACCAGTTGGTTTTAGGGCACTAGGTGTTAAGATACCCCTACGGACTTAATTACTCAGACTTCAGATATATATATATATATTTTACAACATCTTTGATCCATGTAGCGAGCTTTGGGCCAGTGACTCCCAAACCAGTTGGTTTTAGGGCACTAGGTGTTAAAACACCCCTACAGACTTAATAACTCGGATCTCAAACGTGTTTTGTTTTTTACTCCATCGCTTTTTATAGATGCTTCCTCCAATTAAACTAGAGCACTGAATATTTCCAACTTTTTAATTATAGCTCATGTCTGTATGTTACCATGTATGCTGATAATATCTGTCAACTGAGCATATGAAGTTTCATTTTAGTCAGTATTATGGAGAATTCACAAATTAAATAATTTAAAAGGAAATAAACAAAAATTAACTTGTTCCGAAATAGGTTGAGATATGTCTCAGGAATGGAAATTCCTTACACATCTATCTCACACCAATTTCACCTGATTAATAAAATAAAAACCAAAAAAAAAAAAATTATTTTTTTGGCTTTTGAAAATTTATCAATATTTACCGCCCCTTTACTTAATATTTTGTTTAGTTTCTCGGGTTTGATGAACGTTTTGATGTGTTTTAGTTTATTTTACAGATACAATAATATTGGGACTCAATTAAATCATTTAGGATGAAATGTGGGTCGAATAAGGGCAAAACCTTGGACTTGAAATATTAATTTTGGAGATTGGAAACTTGATAGGGCGTTCTAAAGAAGTGCAGTTTCGGAAATTCTAATTTTGCGCAACTGTCGTATTTTGGGCATAACTTTGTACTCCGATATCGAATTAACCTGATTCAAGTTCCAAATTAAAGAAGACTCAAAGATCGACAACTCTAAAGAACTAAATAATTTCGAATTCTGAAGATTTCATGACCTAAATTGATAAAAAGTCCAGAAGTGTATTATACGTAATTATTAAAGTCATTTTCAAAGCAAAAAAATAAATAAATAAATAAATAATAAAAATAGTCAAACTCCCACCAAACATGATAGCAATTAATAATGTATTTGGTGGAGTAATTAGTGGAGTAATTAATAATGGATTTGGTGGAGCAATTAGTGGAGCAATTAGTGGAGGATTTGGTGGAGCATTTGGTGGATGATTTGATGGAGGCAAAATTTTGCCTATAAATACCAAGCCATTTCATTTGTAAATTCATACTTTCTTCTTTGAAATTCCTTAAGAATAACTAAGAAGATTGTATCTTATTTGTTTATTTACAGCTTTAAGTAATTAATTTCCACTTTCGCACTTTCTTTTCCTTACTTTTCAGTTTTTACTTTCCGCAATTTACTTTTACGCACAATACTTTACTTTCTTTACTTTTTCAGTTTTTACTTTTCACGCAATGAGGAGGTAACTCCCCCTTGCTGGGGTAAAAGGTAAAGCTTTTATTATTACTATTTAGATTAATCTCTCTTAATTATAATATAATAAACCTGACTTAATAAGGATACCGCCATATTGGTCGGTTGGTAATTAATTATTAATTTGACTTTAATAGGATACCGCCTATATGGCTGGTTGGTAATTATCACACAAAGTTAATATATTATATTAAGGGATATATCTAAAATAGTAGTAATAAAAGTGGATCCTCTAACCCCAATATTTCTTTTATTGTATTTTTACTTTATTTACTTTTAGCAATTTACTTTTTAGCAATTTAATTTTCAGCAATTTACTTTTCAGCAATTTACTTTCAGCAATTTACTTTTTAGTAATTTACTTTTCAGCAATTTACTTTTCAGTAATTTACTTTTCAGTATTTAATTTCCAGTATTTACTTTATGTCTTTTCTTTTATTTAAGTTTTTACTACCCGTAAATATGTGTCTTAACTAAGCCGGTTATCTGGGGTTGTGATGAAATCCAATATCATCGGTTTATAAGGGGTTAAATTACAGTTTGGATAATATAAAGGTTTATTTATTGAGCCTTAATCCTAATGCTTTTTATTAACTGGCCATTAATAAAATTTAACTGGTAAACTTAAAATGAGCTTGGAAAATAGATTTTAGTTAAAGACCTTAGACTCAATAGCCCACGATCTTCCTTGAGGATAAATAACCCTTTAATAGATTTCCTTACAGGATAGGAATATATATGTCGGGCGGGGGTAGCCATAATTGGAACTTAATCTTAATGAATTCAGATAACTTGGTTAACATAAGAATATGATTAATTGGGTTATACTGGGTATTTGTATTTGACCATCGGAAGAGGCTTTTATATAATTTTGTGTTCCAGGTTAATAAACCAATATATTATACAAACGTAAAATAATCACTTCATCTTTTAAAAAGATATTGGAAAGATTCACAATCATGGATAGTTTTATAAATTTGAATTTTCTTCAATCTACTTTCAAGCAATTTATTTACTTGTTTTAATTTTAAAGTAACCACCCAATCAAACAATCGATCCATTAGATACTTGTAAATATTTAACTTCATAAATTGATAACAAAAGGTTTTAAGTCCTCGTGGGATCGATACTTTTTATACTACCTGAACGATATGTGCGCTTGCATTATACGCGTGTGATTACGCCTGTCAAATTACTACTTAAGAATTTATGCAGATTAATCCCATCTGAAAAAATGTAAGTTGTAGGTGTTAGGGTTGGTACTCTGAGCGCCAATTTTATTTTGTATTTCCTTGTAAATACTTATGTAATATTTTATTATGAATAAAATGAACGGTTTCTTTTATATAACTTCTTCTTTCATATGGTAAAGACGTAACCGACCTTCGAATGATTATTTTTGATACTGTTGTAAAAGCGTCGCAACTGACATTGAGTTGTGTCATGAAGTTTTCATTCTAAGACAGTTCCTGGTCAAGGTTTACACTACTTGGTCAGTAAAGTAAACCCGTTGAGACCGGTACATGTCATATATTGGAATCTTGGATTCTGATGGTTTCTCAGTGAACCATGAGTCTTGGAGACTCGTATAGACGTGTAGGTGTTTATAGCGGATAGACACTGAATGACTCACTGAAGATTCTTAATAGATGGTACACCAATGTCAATAAGAATCTTCTCGGGTTGAGTGAGTATAGTGATTCTTTGACTTTATATACCACTGTGGATATATGAGTTATCCTCCACACTTAGATGGCAGTCACGTCACCGATCTATTTAGATCAGACCTCCGCATGTTCGTTGGGTGTGGACTGATGCTCAGGATATCCTGTGTGTATCAAGAAATGATCCGTCAGCTCTGTGTACAGAGCATAGGTATTCAATATGGAATTAGCAATCTATTAAATCCATGGGCCTGTGGTACACTTTAGAAATCATTTCTAAGTGTTATTAAGGGATTGCTAATAGAAACGTCGACGTGATTATATCTATAGAGATTTGACATTTATATCTATATCTCTGGATTAATCCGGATACCTGTGACGGATGGATTATACGTATGTAGTGACCTCGACCCGTATGGTTCAGAGAGTTTATATGTGTTCGTCATAATTTACGAATGGGTCAATTATGGACACGAAATTTGATTTTGTGAGGGATATGCCTGAACCTAGAGAGTTTCACTAATGAGATATACTCGTAGAGCACTAAGGCAACTATTATGAATAATACTGATTATTTATAACTCGTTTAATGGTTAAACAAAAAATACATGCAATCGGGACCTAACGGTCATTTCCGAATTAATGTGTATTTGTATTTAATACTTGATTTTATTAACTACACATTAATTAAATATCAAATTGTGATATTTAACATATATCATTAATAGATGTATTTGAGATATTTAATGTAAATATAATACATATTTTTAAGATATTTATATTTATTATTTAATTATTAAATAATTAAATGAATTAATAAATTAAATATCTTTTGTAATGATTTTAACCTTATTAAAGTTGGAAATGACATGGTTTCATTGGAACACATTTTGATAACTTTATTAAAGATAAATTGTTGCTTTATTAAAGCTAAAATGTGGACTAATAGAATTTGAACAAAAATAAATAATTGTTATTTAATTTTTGGAAGCCAAAATTCGGCCAAAGGAAAATTGATATACATAAATTATTGTTTTTTCATTTTTCACACTTAGACAAGTTTAACAAAATTTTACAAAGTGAGTTGAGAGCAAAGGTGAATAAGGAAAACTAAAGCCAAAATTTGGAATTTTGTAAGTAATTCCACACTTTATTCTACATAGAAATTGTTTCTAATTATCTTAGCTTCAATTGTGTTTCTAAGTTGATGTCTCTACTCTTTAAGTTTGTAATTAAATTTTTTGGAAGCTTGTTTGAAGATGTTAAGCATGTATAATTCATTTATAAGCTTATTAGTGTATAAGCTTATAAGCTTATTAGTGTAATAGATTAATTAGAAATTAAAGTTGTCATTCTAGAGTTGCTTACTCATTCATAATTAACCTAGAATTGTTCTTGAGTAAATTCATGATGGTGAGACTTGATTGGTGTGGTAATTGATTGATTAAAGTGTTGAATTAATTCAATTTAATGTAAATTGTGTAATTGGACTAATTTATGAAATTAAGGTTCTAAACTTATTCCAATTTTGGTGATTTTCATATATATGATATAATTTAATGTATATTTGATGTATGTTAAATTTGGGATTGATTGGATTTGATCTTGACGTGTTTTGAATAAATTGGGCCAAATTGCAATTAATGAAAAAAAATTGGGTTGTTTCGGCAATTCTAAAAAAGTTTCTGGTTTTTGTTGCAAATTATAAATTCATGTATTAGACATGTATAAATTATTTTGGGATTGATTTGGAATCAATTAAATATGTATTTGACATTTTAATAACCAAAATAATTAATTTGCAAAAGTTTGGGGTAAATCGTCAATTAAAATAAATATGATTTCTTGGGTTAAAATTTCAGATTTTAAGTATTGGTTAATTAAATAAATAATTAATACAAGAAAATTTTTTGAAATCGGAAAAATCATTTTTCTGCGTTCCTCTGCGCTAACCCTGTAATTCCGTATAAAACCCCAACAGTAGGTTTCTAGTTTCATATACAAACTCAGGCCACAAGTAGTCTAATGATGGAGTATCTGCTGGATGGAGTATATAACCATCAACTTCTCTCTGTTCTGTATGCCAAATTAACTTTTTTGTTGTTTCATGAATGTCAAACACCATTTTAAACCTTGGGATAGGAGAAAAATACTATAAAACTTTTACAGACACATCTGATTTTATCTTATTTCAGTTCTTTGCTAACTTATACTAAGATATTCCACATATAGGGCAAGAATCCGGATCTTTATACTTCTTTCGATACAATATACAATAGTTCAGGCAAACATGAATCTTCTCATATTTCATTCCCAATGCATTCAATATTTATTTGCCTTATACATGGATGTCAGAATTTCATTTTGACTTGGAAGTATTTATCCTAGCAGTTTCAGTAATTCTAAAAAATTTTGATCTAATCATCCATATTTCACTTTCAATTTGTACAATTGTACCAACGTAGATAACTTTATAAACTTGATGCACCTTAAATACAATGGCTTTTCAACATCCCTAAATAACTTCTAAAACGCATCATGATTGCTTTCAAAATTATCTTGTGTCCATTGAACCATCTCAATAATACTTTTCACATTATCATAATCAATCTCTCTTATGTCCCCAATGGGTGTGGCTTGATGGTGTAGGGTCCAGGATCTCACCTTGAGGTTCTGGGTTCGAATCCAGGGGGTGCACTTCTTGTAAGAACCTGGAATAGCCGGTGGTTTTACCTGCGCCGCGGCCCAAAATTGGTGGTTTGGTGGCGGGGTTTCCATCGTTTCCAAAAAAAAAAAAAAAACAAAAAAAAATCTCTCTTATAATCTAAGCATTTGCGCTAGTAGAAGACCCTCTAATAAGATTTTCTCCATGTAGAAACCAATTTATATAAGTTTGATGGATTCCAAAGATAAACAACTGAGTTTTTATTTCTGAAGCAGTCTGGTGATTCACATTCCTACATTTCAAACAAGGACAACGCATGTTATCCGAATTTCCAGTCTGACCAATAGCAAAATTAAGAAAACTAATAATGTCATATTTATATTCATGTGATCTTTTATCAGATGACATCCAAGATTTATTCATATTCTATACTCCAAAATAATAAAAAGGATATAAGAAAAATGAACTAATTATAATAAACAAAGAAGTCTCAATACAATATGCAATGAAGTGTAGACAACAACTTCAAATCACATATTTGCAATTCCACATTTCAAAAACCAACCATGTACACATGTAAAATGAATTATTTTAAAACATAAGCAATCTAGTGCACAACAACTCTAAATCATATATTTTCAACACAATATTTCAAAAACCAACCACTACAGTTGTAAACAACCACCACAAAATTTTAAAAAAAAAAAAAAAAAAAAAAAAAAAAAACACTCCCATTCAAAAATATCATTTCAAGTCAAGTAAAGAAATAATTAACATGGCTAAGGAGTTGATTAAAAATATATTGAAGTTAGTAAAAGAAATTAATTACAGAAATTACACCTAATAAGCCCAACAATGAAGACATTGAACAGTTGCAGTTGCAGTTCATGTGTTGAGGTTGTCTTGTGTAATTTTGGGATTTAGAGATTCTAATCGAGTTAATATTTTAACAGCCAAAAGATGAAAGTTATTATATAAAAACCGTCATCTTATTAAAACAAATTAGGATAGTTATTATATAACAATCATCATTGTTTTATCGATATACACTACAAGAAAAATGACTTTTAGTGGGGAAATTTTTCGCCACTAAAGCTATTAGTGGCGAAATATAATATCGCCACTAAAAACGCGTCACAAAAGGTATTAGTGGCGAAATAAGTTTTCGCCACTAAAGATAAGACTTTAGTGGGGAAATAAATTCGCCACTAAAGAGTTCAGAATTCTAAAAGTACTGTTTTTTTAAAAATGTTATAAAATAAAATAAATCCTAATTTTTTAATATACCATATGATATTTTATATTGTAAAGTTTTGCAATACATAAATTTTTATATATTAATTTAATGATCATATACATTAATATATGCAAATAGAATATTTGTATTTACAAGCAAAAATATATATATATATTGTTATAATATCAAAACAGACAAATGATCAATAAATTACAATTCAAAAATCAAAAATTATTGTTGATTCCGTCTTAGTTCTAAGTTTACATTTTATATCCAAATTTTAAAATTGATAAGTCTCTTCAACAGTTTGTGATATCATGAACCGACGGCTGTTGCTCCGCACAAGCTGCAATATCAACACCAGATTTAAAAACTAAATGACTATTGAACCAAAGTTTATACTAATAAGTAACAACATATGAGATAAAATAAAATTTGATTGAAGGCAAGGAAAAATGAGTGAAGAAAATGACGGAGTGGAAATATACATTTCCTCACTTTATCTTATATTAGTATTAATCAAAATTAGTCATGAATTACATGAGTTGATTCTATATACCCAATACACAAGCATCGTTTCTAATTTCCTACATTTATAGAGGATTTGTGCACTAGAATTCCAGTTTTAACCACAGAAGAAATGAAATTACTTAAGAAAAATATAATACAAGGGACATACTTCTAGCTCATGGATGATGGCTGCACTACGCCAACCAGCGTTTGAAGGCCCTCTTAGGTCACTAAATAAGTGATCACCAAAGTATATCAATTACTTTTAGTGTTCCCCACTCAATTTTCGCTACTAAAAGCCAATTTTCTTGTAGTGATATGATGACAGATTTTACAAAATAACCATCATAATTATTGTGCAAGCATTCAAAGAAAAAAAAGGTCATTAAATGTTATTAAAAACTAGGTCTGTTATTTTAACAAACCTCATTATTTCTATTTTACTATATTTAATATCTGTTTATTTTTAAACTATCATTATTTTTCAGTAATTTTATGACAATCATTTAAAAAACCGTCCTAATATATTTTTAATGACGATTTTTTTTAAAAACCGTAATTAAATCTCCATCATGTTTATGCTCCTTCGTAGTAAAGCCTACAACAAGATGACGTATGTTCATCTATGGAGCATCCACTGAAATTATAATGTCTCGAGTCATGATTGCTCATGTATGAGTTAATGTAATATGATGATTGTTTATTTCACTATGCATGATAAAATGGAGATCAATGATATTCTTATTTAAATCATGTCTTTACTTTCAAAAGATGCTCCAAAACATTTGGGAAGTGTGAAGTTTTAGTAACATGTGATATTTGTCAAATATCTCCATTATACGTACAAGGTATTAATATATTCTATGCGGATTACAAATTATGAATTGGATCTTACACCGAAATACTAAATATTTTGAAATACATACTGAATTATGAATTATATGTTTATAATAACGATATTAATAAAACCTATACTTTATACATAATAATTAATAAAATATATACATGTGAAAAAGGCAATGAATTATTCAAAATTCATTTGAGGATACATAAGTGGGTCAATTTTACAACAATGCTTGCTACCCACCACCTATCTGTCAAATCGATGCATGTAAGGACTAAATTGAAATCACAGCTCATTTTTGTAAAAAGTCAGAATCCAGATATCCACATCCCCGAAAATTATATTATGTTTCGGGTGTATATGTCATCCTCTAACAACAGTTGGGCCCCATAACTGTGTGAGACTCAACTGCTGTGAGAGAAATGACATATACACCCGAAACATGATATACTATCTCGCACACCCCGCTTCAAAACAAGAGCAGTAAATATCAGTTGAGCTGTTTAAAGCTTATTTGTTGACGTCGGTGCTCATAATTTTTTCCAATATGTTTGAAACGCAACCAGCAGTGAAGTGTTAGGAAAGTCGATCACGAGTCCTAATTTTAGTCAAATCCCTATTATCTCTTCGTCCCTTAGTTCCTGCTTTTGACAGTAACTTGGGGTTCTTGCACAAAAAAAGATGCAATCTTGTGGATCAAAATTGGATTTTGACATATTGAAGTTGACTAGCGTAATTCAATCCAAAAACTAATTTCACGAAGATTGCCCAATATTTATATTTTGAATTTAATTATTAATTTTTGTTGTAAATAAGATGGTCTGTTACTTTAATTTTCTATTTTAGTTTATCTCACGTTTCTTAGGGATAATAATCTTAACCTAATAATCTCTCTCTATAAATAAAGAACAACTCTTGTAAAATTCATTCATCCATAAATAATAATAAAGTCAGCTTTACAAGGTATTTTACTTTCTTCTATTTCTCTCTTATTTTATAACATGTTATCAGCATGATTCGCTATAATCAAATACAAATCATCATATACGAAGGCCTGAAGCCAATTTACTATAATCAGAAGTCATAAATATGACTTATGATTTATATACAGCTTCTATTTATAATTAAAGTCAAAAGAAAAATCATTATGGTTTATGATTGATATGAGGCTTCTGATTATAATCAAATCGAAAGTCAAGTCATGGTGGTTTATGATTTATATGCGATTTTTGATTTGCATGCTTAATTCTTATGTTGCCTGAATCCAAATTCTTATTTATTTTTTTTTAATATTAAAACTTGAAGTTTTGCCGAATAAATAAATCAAAATCTGATTTCTGAATTTTAATATTAAAATTAGAAACCGTAGTTCTAATTCAGAACCTGAAGTTCTGAATTTCAATATTAAAATTAGAACCCGTAATTCTAAATCAGAACCTGAAGTTCTGAATCTCAATATTAAAATTAGAACTCGTAATTCTAATTCAGAATCTGGAGTTTTGAATCTCAATATTAAAATTAGAACCCATAGTTCTAATTCAGAACCTTGAATTCTGAATCTCAATATTAAAATTAGAACTCGTAGTTCTAATTTAGAACATGAAGTTCTGAATCTCAATATTAAAATTAGAGCCCGTAGTTCTAATTTAAAATCTGATGTTCTGAATCTCAATATTAAAAATTAGAACCCGTATTTCTAATTCAGAACCTGAAGTTTTGAATTTTAATCTTAAAATTACACCATAAGTTCTAATTCATTATGTTATGTTTTATGTATTTTTATTATTGTTTTTTATGATTATGCTATGTGGTTGTCATGATCTTCCACATCAGAAAATATTACAAATCTATTATCTACTCTTAATTTTTATGGGTGAATTGTTGTGCCCCTCTATTTTCATTACGCATGCAATAAACAATCATCTTTTCTGTTGTGAATCAATTTCACGATTTTCATTAATTAATTTTATCTCATTAATTAATTTTTTAGATTAGAACCTGAAATTCTAATCTCATTAATCAATTATTTTTAATCAGAACTTGAAGTTCTAAATTATAAAACAATTATAGAACCTGAATTTTTAAATTTACATTAAATTCTAACCCCGTTAATTAAAATTTTAGATTAAAACATGAATTTTAAATCTTCATAGAACTTGAAGTTCTAAATCTATAATATCGTATTTATGAACTTGGAGTTCTAAATTTTAATCTTATCAATCATAAATTGAAATTCTGAAATATAACTTCCCTTCATTTTATTTGCTTGCGAGTCTGTGTTTGGGTGTCTAGAATCTCTACGTCCGTTTTGACATCTCATGTCTATTGGAACTCCTACGACTACTCCTGATTTCTTGCTTCTCTTATGTTTCTGACTATCATTCGTTATTTGGGGAACTAGCTATCTATATGAGGTAACTCAAATGCTATTAGATCTACTTGAAAGAATTTTCTTAGGAGGGAAAGATCTTACTTAAGTCTACTCGAAATTTTATTCTGGCTCAGGCTTACTATATTCCTCTTACTACTATAAGTTCTGGTATTTTCTTATTATCACATTCTATATCTCTACCTCTTATTATTTATGGTTGCTTTAAGCATCTGTACGCCATTCTTTACTTTATAACTTTCTCTTTCCACTCCATTGAGTGAATATTCTTAGAACCTTACTGTAGGCATTGCATTTTCGCATGTGAAACCCGATGATGAGCCTCATTTGGAGGCACTACCTTTTGAGTCACGGAAGCCGCGGGAAACGGATATCGGAAAGGGGAAATTCAGAACAAACAAGCTCACTGTCTTCGTTGGTGCTGCGTTCGTTACTTCGTTCGAACGGAGAACAGATTACGGGCGTTCGTGTAGCGTTCGAGGGAGCGTTCGAACGGTGTCGGTAATTCTGGTTTTCTGCTAGCCTCACGCCCAGCCCATTTAGCTCCCCAAAGCCCATAAAACACATCCCAAATTAAATAAATAAATATTAATTTAAATATTAAACATTAAAATAAAACATTTAAACCATTTACCAATTAAATAAAATATTTACCAAAACTAAAGAGAAGATATGCCTAAATTAAACAAATCACATACTAAATCAAAATATAATCATACCAAATTAAAATCAATCATAACCAATTAAAGCCAATCATATATTTGACTTCCTAATCTAATAAGATACTTACCAATATAAAATATTTGTATTCCTAAACCAACACAAACCAAATATTACAACTTCCTAAAGTAAAATATTTTGTCCCCCCCTCAATCCTTTGATTTCCTTGTTTAAAACTAAATCATATCCTAATTTAATGCACAAATCCCTTCCCTTGTAAACCCTAGCCATTCTCTATATAAACAACCCCTAACCAAGGCCATTCCTCGGCTGGACAGACAACACAATTCACACCCAAGCTCTCTCGAAATCTCTCTAAACTCTCTCTACACACCCAAAACCACATCCAAGAGAAAACACTTCACACACACACAAAAAGAAAACAAAGAAACCACCACAAGCCACCACCCTCCATAGCCGAAACAACCACCCATACAGCAGAGCCCTCCACCACCGAAAATCACCACAAAACCACACCCTAAAACACGCCTAAACAACCCCCGAGATTACCCCAAAACAGAAGCCCAAATCCTTAAAAAACAGTAACTTAGAAAACTACATAGTAACCTTAAAAATAATCACTTTTAATTGCACTAAGAACCCACACAACTTGGAATAGTTCTTTGAAAACATTGAAACAGGTAGCCCGTGCAGTGAGCAGCAAAACATGAGCCGAATAGGAGCAGAACGTAGTTCGAACAATAAGCAAAACAGCGAAGCAGTGAGCTAGGACGTTGAACCAGCGGACCAGAAAAGTTGCAGAGCCTTACCCCCCTTTTTCGATCTTCGTGGAACGTGAGTCCGAGAGACGGCTTAAAAGGTTAGACCTGAGGGTATCTTTCACACTTGTTTTCCTTTTCCGCATTATTTATTAAGTATTTCGTGTATGATTGTAATGTTGAAATGTGTGTTGCGATTTTTGAGTATGTAAATATGCATGAATTATGAGATGTAATATGTTGTGGGCATTAGATGAATGAGAGATGTGTCAACTCTCGCGGTATATCGGATGGAAACCCGGACATAAATTTCATAGCCGATTCCGAATGGACGGTAATATGATCTGTACTCGGGCCACAACTCCACGTACCGCTTGAGTAAACGGCACCATCTCTCTTTCGTTGTGTTGCTTTTTGTTTATTTAGTTTTCTCTAGAATTCAATATATTGTTTATTTTTGTATGATTCAACCAAGCGCATGGGCTTAGTGAGTTAGTCCAAATGTCCTCCATTTGTGAGACAAAGAGCTGAAAAGGCCACCTTCGTGACACTACTTCGCCGCGCCGGTTGATGTATGTTCGATTGGACGCAAGATATGTTCAATCGAGCATACTTAGTTTGATATTATTATCTTTATTTTCGTATGTATAAGTCAATCGAGCGCATGGGCTTAGTAAGTGTGTTGTGAGATCCCCTATGGGGAGGGGCTAAAAGCCCTTTACCACGATGCTTTGCCGCGCCGGTTGACGTGTGTTCGGATTGGATGTAAGATGCGTTCAATCGGGCATACTTGGTTGATATGATTGGTTCTATTCTTGCATGTGTGATATGACGCGCATGGGCTTAGCATGTTGGTCTAAGGGTCCTCTCTTCGAGAGATCAAGAGCCCCAAAAAGTCACCTTTACGGCAGTGCTTCGCCGCGCCCTTTTATTTTCTGTTTATGTATTGCATCAGGTCCGTGTCCGTTCGAACGCGTTCACGAACGCAACTCGAACGCGCATGTGTTTTTGCCTTATTATGTGTCAGGTCTCGTATCCGTTCGAATGCGTTAACAAATGCCATACGAACGTGAGCATTCTGTCTCGCATCCGTTCGAACGCGTTTACGAACGCTACTCGAACGTGAGCATTCTGTCTCGTCTCCGTTCGAACGCGTTTACGAACGCTACTCGAACGTGAGCATTCTGTTTCATTTCCGTTCGAACGCGTTTACGAACGCTACTCGAACGTGAGCATTCTGTTTCATTTCCGTTCGAACGTGTTTACGAACGCTACACGAACGCACACACACTGAACTGAGTCTGTCTTATTATATTCCTGCATAATTGCCTATTAGTTGATCTTTTTTATGCAAATGTGTCACAATTCGTATGCTTATGTCATGATAACATTTGAGCATTATTTCTTGCGGTATATCGGATGGAAACCCAGACGTAAATTCCGTAGCCGATTCCGAATGGACGGTAGTGCGGTCTGTACTTGGGCCACAATTCCACGTACCACTTGAAAAGTGCCCATATGTGTGCTTGTATGGTTAATATGTGTGCTTGTGTTTTTTTTTCCTGAATGTGATATGCAAGTAAAGTTGTATGTTAGTTGCTATCTTGATATATGTTGAGCATGCAAATTTAAATGTAAGATATATGTGAAATACATGTATATTTAGACGCATATTTTATTTTATAAATGTGAATTTAGAAGCATGATACCCTTAGGAATAAGTGTTACTTCAGCTTGTTTAATTATTACATGAATCCTTTCATTACAAGTGACATAAGTAAGGGACCATTCCGAACCCAACGGTTTGAGGTTTTCCCTTGCGAGGGGTGAGTGCGGCCTTAAATCTTTGTCCCGGTTCACACCGGGTGGCGACTCCATGTTATGTAATCCTTCCCAACTAGGCCGCGAGCCTAGGAACGGCGTCGCCCAGTTTCTGTGTCCCACAGTCTGGCGACTCCACTGGGGATAGAGAATCGGCCCCGAATATTGTCTTGTAATGTTTGGATTTATGTTTTAATTGACCGTGTCTATAGTGGATAAAATGAGGGTTTAATCAAAGGCACTTTGAGGCTAGGTAATGGTTTGGTGTCTTCCTTCACTCACTACCTTTCTAGAAGGAAAAGCTGTGAAGGCACCTAGATAGCCATCTACTCGTAGCCTTTTGTGATGGACTAATTTGGAGGACTCGTTGTTTATTCCTGACACCAAGCGATAAGAGCCTAAGAGGCTTGGGTATTTAAGTGAGCCTCGCTCCACCTTCCCTCTGGGGAATCTACAACGGGAAATCCATTTGACAGTCCATCACACACCATAGCTCATTGGCACGTACCTTAGTGTATAAAAAAAGGGTGCGCTCACTTGGTTGCTCGAACCCTTGAGTGGGGAGACCTAGTTGTGGGCCATCCTTCGCCGGTGAGAGCCGTTGTCTATACTCTTGCTAACCCACCCATAGACCGGTTTGTATGGTTAAAGTAACAATTATTTCCTTGAGTATGTGCTTGTGGACCATCCTCATTTGGATGCAGTTGGACTATTGTCAGAAATGCGGGCTTGCTGGGCCATTTAAACTGGGGCAAGTTCGCACCGTATGACTATTAGGCCAAAAGCTTCTGAAATATTGATGGGCCACTTTGTAAAAATTATTATGTCATGTTTGCATCATCTTGCTTGTGTTTGAGAACATCGTTGTTTGGATCCATTTGGACCACTTATCATGGGATATGGGCTTGTTGGGCCATTTAAACTGGGACAAGAACACATCTTATGACGATTGGGCCAAAAGGTTTCTAAATAACAATGGGCCATTTTATGATTGTGTTCGGAATTTTATCATTTGGATTTAGTTGGGCTCTTTGCCATAAGACATGAACTCGTTAGGCCATTTAAACTGGGACGGGTTCACTCTTATGACAGTTGTCCCAAAAACTTCTAAAATGATAATAGGCCGATTTGTTTGAGAATTTTATTTGATTTAATATATGTTATATACTTCTTAAGCACATCATGCATACATACATCATGTTAACCCTTGTGTTCTGAAAGCCATCATAGATTCCCGTTGGGTTAGAAAAAAGGGAAGACTCACCAAAATACCGAGAACAGACATGAGTGAATCAGATACTGAGGTATCCTGGATAGATCAGTTGGAAAGTGGCTTCGCCAAGATTACTGAACAGTTGCAAGCCTTGACTGCTGCCATGACAAATATGGCTGTGCCCCGTGCTGGGGAGAATTCAGAGAATGTAAGGCGCGAGAAGCCTCCGAATGGGTTGGGGGATGATATCCCCGCTTTTGATGATGATAATGCAGAGTATGCAACAGACAGAGTGATTGGGTCTCAGGCCGAGATACAGAAACTCAGGGATCAGGTTGAATCCGTTACCCGCAAGATGAGGGGTAAGAATGAAGATTTGCTAGACTATGAGACAATGAAGTTTGAGGAGCAGTTGCCAGCGCAGTTTAAGATGCCGGATTTGGCTAAGTTCAATGGGAATGGAGATCCAAGGGTGCATCTCGTCAGTATGTGTCTGTTATAAGTTCAGTGGGCCTATCACAGCGCCAGGTCCAAAAGATGTTTGGGATGTCACTCGAGGGGGCACCTGTGGTTTGGTATCATAGCCTTGAAAAGAAGGTTAAGGAAGATTGGAAGGAACTAGCTGACGCTTTTCTGAAGCAGTATGTTACAGACTTGGAGATTGACTTGTCACTCCGTGATTTAGAGAACACTAAGCAGAAGCCGGAAGAAAGCTTCAAGGAGTATGTAGACCGCTGGAGAAGCCAGCTTCTGAAAATGCAGACTCGGCCCTCTGAGAAGGACCAAATCAAAATGATCATCAAGGGCACCAAGCCCTCTATTTATAGTAAGCTGAGGAGGATGACTTCAATGATTTCCGATTTTCGACAGTTGAGGGAAACTGTCATGGATATTGAGGAAGAGGAGGCTGAAAACAGAAAGTCCTATGGCCAGAATAGGCGGACTTTTGGGGGGTATTCTGAGACCAAGCCCGTTACTGCCGAGGTCGCTACCGTCAAGAACCGGCATTTCTCTAACCTGGGGAAGCCGTTATCTAAGGTACTTGAGAAGTTGAAGGGACAAGGACTCCTAAAACCCTTAGAGCCTAAAGCACTTCCAGATCTTATCCCACCCAACCTTAACCTAAGCTTGTATTGTCACTTCCATCAAAGGAGAGGCCACGAAACTGACAGCTGCACTCGCCTTAGGCATGAAATCTAAAACCTCATTGATGCTCACAAAATACCTGACCCAGAAAGAGAACAACCCAACGCATACAGAAATCCCCTACCCAACTACATGATCAACTCCGGCCTACCCGAAACCCTTGTCCTTCAAACTCTCAACCACTCAGCTTCATCCATAGGAGTATGGGATGACAACGGTGGAGAACCATAGCCAAGAAAGAAGGCAATGTTGCGAATGATGAAATCATCCCTCCTAGTTTATTTGATCATGCATTTTAATATAGACATTTGACTTGGTCTACATGTTCGAATCATTTTCTTTAAATAATAATAAAGACATTATTTCGCTGAATCTCTTCTACAATATGAGTATATTGAGAAAAACATTCAACATTGGCATTATGAAATCCAGTGATGTTTAGAACACGGGGAATCTTCGGGAACAACAACAGTACAGTCAGTTTCAGAATGAATCAGTATCAGCTTGGGGGCGAGGCCCACATCAGTTCAGTATCAGTATCAGTCTGGGGGCGAGGCCCATATCGGTCTCGGTCTGGGGGCGAAGCCCATGTCAGCATCAGCTCTGCCGGGTATGGCATTCTGGGGGGCGAGGCCCACATTGGTTCAGTATTAGTTCTACCGGGTATAGTACTCTTGGGGCGGGGCCCACATCATTATCAGCAACGGTTCGAAATGGACCATCATCTCATCACTTGCCAAAAATGGCACTCCAAAATTGAAGCACTGTTCAGAAATGGACCAAGGAAGGCCTAACCCATCGGAATATAATACATATACATGTATACATGCATACATACCACATACATGCAATGTTTGTTTCGTGTTCGCAGGTTTATAACAGCAAAGACCATCTCATCAAGTAACGGTTCAAAAATGAGCCACAATCTCGTACAGCACAGTTCAGAAAATGGAGCACTTACAACAGACGCCGGAAATGGCACTCTAAAATGGAGCACTTACAACAGACGCCGGAAATGGCACTCCAAAATGGAGCACTTACAACAGACGCCGGAAATGGCACTCCAAAATGGAGCACTTACAACAGACGCCGGAAATGGCACTCCAAAATGGAGCACTTACAACAGACGCCGGAAATGGCACTCCAAAATGGAGCACTTACAACAGACGCCGGAAATGGCACTCCAAAATGGAGCACTTACAACAGACGCCGGAAATGGCACTCCAAAATGGAGCACTTACAACAGACGCCGGAAGTGGCACTCCAAAATGGAGCACTCACAGCAGATGCCAAAAATGGCGTTCCAAAATGGAACACACACAACAAATGCCGGAAATGGCGCTCCAAAATGGAGCACATACACAAAAGATGCCGAAGATGGCGCTCTAAAAATAGAGCACGGTTCGGAAATGAACCAGGGGTCGCAGCACCTCACCACCAAATCAACGCAACTCAACACATGGTAAGTCAAGTGGGAGCTGGCGAGCCAGGTAAGTGAAAATGCATTGCATAAACTTTGATAGGATTGTCACTGTTGCACATTACACAAGTCCCATCAAAGTGGGGACGACTGTAGGCATTGCATTTTCGCATGTGAAACCCGATGATGAGCCTCATTTGGAGGCACTACCTTTTGAGTCACGGAAGCCGCGGGAAACAGATATCGGAAAGGGGAAATTCAGAACAAACAAGCTCACTGTCTTCGTTGGTGCTGCGTTCGTTAATTCGTTCGAACGGAGAACAGATTACGGCGGTCGGTCGTGTAGCGTTCGAGGAGCGTTCGAACGGTGTCGGTAATTCTGGTTTTGCTGCTAGCCTCACGCCCAGCCCATTTAGCTCCCCAAAGCCCATAAAACACATCCCAAATTAAATAATAAATATTAATTCAAATATTAAACATTAAAATAAAACATTTAAACCATTTACCAATTAAATAAAATATTTACCAAAAACTAAAGAGAAGATATGCCTAAATTAAACAAAACATACTAAATCAAAATATAATCATACCAAATTAAAATCAATCATAACCAATTAAAGCCAATCATATTTGACTTCCTAATCTAATAAGATACTTACCAATATAAAATATTTGTATTCCTAAACCAACACAAACCAAATATTACAACTTCCTAAAGTAAAATATTTTGTCCCCCCCTCAATCCTTTGATTTCCTTGTTTAAAACTAAATCATATCCTAATTTAATGCACAAATCCCTTCCCTTGTAAACCCTAGCCATTCTCTATATAAACAACCCCTAACCAAGGCCATTCCTCGGCTGGACAGACAACACAATTCACACCCAAGCTCTCTCGAAATCTCTCTAAACTCTCTCTACACACCCGAAACACATCCAAGAGAAAACACTTCACACACACACAAAAAGAAAACAAAGAAACCACCACAAGCCACCACCCTCCATAGCCGAAACAACCACCCATACAGCAGAGCCCTCCACCACCGAAAATCACCACAAAACCACACCCTAAAACACGCCTAAACAACCCCCGAGATTACCCCAAAACAGAAGCCCAAATCCTTAAAAAACAGTAACTTAGAAAACTACATAGATAACCTTAAAAATAATCACTTTTAATTGCACTAAGAACCCACACAACTTGGAATAGTTCTTTGAAAACATTGAAACAGGTAGCCCGTGCAGTGAGCAGCAAAACATGAGCCGAATAGGAGCAGAACGTAGTTCGAACAATAAGCAAAACAGCGAAGCAGTGAGCTAGGACGTTGAACCAGCGGACCAGAAAAGTTGCAGAGCCTTACCCCCCTTTTTCGATCTTCGTGGAACGTGAGTCCGAGAGACGGCTTAAAAGGTTAGACCTGAGGGTATCTTTCACACTTGTTTTCCTTTTCCGCATTATTTATTAAGTATTTCGTGTATGATTGTAATGTTGAAATGTGTGTTGCGATTTTTGAGTATGTAAATATGCATGAATATGAGATGTAATATGTTGTGGGCATTAGATGAATGAGAGATGTGTCAACTCTCGCGGTATATCGGATGGAAACCCGGACATAAATTCATAGCCGATTCCGAATGGACGGTAATATGATATGTACTCGGGCCACAACTCCACGTACCGCTTGAGTAAACGGCACCATCTCTCTTTCGTGTGTTGCTTTTTGTTTATTTAGTTTTCTCTTGAATTCAATATATTGTTTATTTTTGTATGATTCAACCAAGCGCATGGGCTTAGTGAGTTAGTCCAAATGTCCTCCATTTGTGAGACAAAGAGCCGAAAAGGCCACCTTCGTGACACTACTTCGCCGCGCCGGTCGATGTATGTTCGGTTGGACGCAAGATATGTTCAATCGACCATACTTAGTTTGATATTATTATCTTTATTTTCGTATGTATAAGTCAATCGAGCGCATGGGCTTAGTAAGTGTGTTGTGAGATCCCTTATGGGGAGGGGCTAAAAGCCCTTTACCACGATGCTTGCCGCGCCGGTTGACGTGTGTTCGGATTGGATGTAAGATGCGTTCAATCGGGCATACTTGGTTGATATGATTGGTTCTATTCTTGCATGTGTGATATGACGCGCATGGGCTTAGCATGTTGGTCTAAGGGTCCTCTCTTCGAGAGATCAAGAGCCCCAAAAGGTCACCTTTACGGCAGTGCTTCGCCGCGCCCTTTTATTTTCTGTTATGTATTGCATCAGGTCCGTGTCCGTTCGAACGCGTTCACGAACGCAACTCGAACGCGCATGTGTTTTTTGCCTTATTATGTGTCAGGTCTCGTATCCGTTCGAATGCGTTAACAAATGCCATACGAACGTGAGCATTCTGTCTCGCATCCGTTCGAACGCGTTTACGAACGCTACTCGAACGTGAGCATTCTGTCTCGTCTCCGTTCGAACGCGTTTACGAACGCTACTCGAACGTGAGCATTCTGTTTCATTTCCGTTCGAACGCGTTTACGAACGCTACTCGAACGTGAGCATTCTGTTTCATTCCGTTCGAACGTGTTTACGAACGCTACACGAACGCACACACACTGAACTGAGTCTGTCTTATTATATTCCTGCATAATTGCCTATTAGTTGATCTTTTTTATGCAAATGTGTCACAATTCGTATGCTTATGTCATGATAACATTTGAGCATTATTTCTTGCGGTATATCGGATGGAAACCAGACGTAAATTCCGTAGCCGATTCCGAATGGACGGTAGTGCGGTCTGTACTTGGGCCACAATTCCACGTACCACTTGAAAAGTGCCCATATGTGTGCTTGTATAGTTAATATGTGTGCTTGTGTTTTTTTTCCTGAATGTGATATGCAAGTAAAGTTGTATGTTAGTTGCTATCTTGATATATGTTGAGCATGCAAATTTAAATGTAAGATATATGTGAAATACATGTATATTTAGACGCATATTTTATTTTATAAATGTGAATTTAGAAGCATGATACCCTTAGGAATAAGTGTTACTTCAGCTTGTTTAAATTATTACATGAATCCTTTCATTACAAGTGACATAAGTAAGGGACCATTCCGAACCCAACGGTTTGAGGTTTTCCCTTGCGAGGGGTGAGTGCGGCCTTAAATCTTTGTCCCGGTTCACACCGGGTGGCGACTCCATGTTATGTAATCCTTCCCAACTAGGCCGCGAGCCTAGGAACGGCGTCGCCCAGTTTCTGTGTCCCACACTTACTATTTGTTCTCACAACCTGTCTTGAACTTCGGATAATAAGCCATGATAACTACAGAAGGATTCTCAACTTGGACAAAGAGTATAGTTGCTATCATAAGGAAGAATATTCAAATAGCTTGCGAATTCTTACTAACCTGTCTATAGGACTTGAGGACAAACTCGAGGATCGGATACTAGAGAGGTAGTGCCTCTCATACTAGTATCTCGGGTATACTACGTATACAATGTTGGGGTTTTTGGTGATGGGCGAAACGGAAGCGCGGTTCGGGCGAAATTGTATTTTAAAACTTTTTCAAAATACCGAATAAATTATTCAATATCTAATATGAATAATTTATTCATATTTCATCTAAAGCTATTTATTTGATATCAAATAACGACATAAATTCAATAAAATTTCGTGAAACTTTTACGAAAACCGTTTTTTCCGTAAAATGACGCAAAAACACGTTTTCGACTAAACCGACCACCTGACACTTATGGGGACTGCCATGGCCAGCCCCAATAGTGTCAGGGTAGTTCATGGGCTGCCCGAACAGTGACGAACTCACTGTTTGGACAGCCGTCACCCGGTTGGCTCAAAATCCACCCGATAACGCCGTTTTTGGCCGTTTTTGCTTATTTTAACTCGGAAACACTTTCCGACAATTGTTCCAACTCCCAAAACACATCCATTACATTCATATGACATCAAATTCATCATAAATTTCCAGTTTCATCAGATCTGATCCAGAAGCCAAAAATTCCAATTTTTCATGCTTTAAATCCAAAATTTCAAGTTTAATCTAATTAATCAAGACACCAACTAAAGTCACCACATATGAACAACCCAAGAATAATTCTAGGTACCATAAGAGTGGTCACAACACTCTAAAATAGCAACTCATCAACAATTGATTAATTTGGCCTAATATTACAATAATATCTACCAAATACACTTCACACATGCATCCAAGCTTCCAATCCATCATTCACAACCAAAAGCCCCAAAATTTCAGATTTGAAGAAACACTAGAAAATTTCTAAATCATGAAGAAACAAGAAATCAAATTTCTAAGCTTGGGGTTAAGAAGATTACCTTTTAATCTCTTGTTTCCTAAGCTTTTTTTCTTTGATTTTCCTTCAAATCTTCAAGGATTTTTGAAACAAATTTTTCAAACCCATTTTTGGAGAAACTCTCGGCCATAGAAGAAGCTTAGAAGATGAAGAAAATAATTTTCTTCATTTAATAATGTTGACCGAAAAAGTAAGGGCATTTTTGTCCAAAATAAAAAATTAAATCAATTAAGTTAATGCAAACTTTATTTCAACAAATCAAATTTGGACAAATAAAGCCTAATTTAAAGTCATGCCATGTGTTCCAATAATAACTTACCATATTTCATAACATTTAGTGAAAAAGGTTTAATTAATTAATTATTCAAATATTTAACAATTAAATATCCAAATAATCAATTAATATAATAATTATTATATATGTATTTTTATTTACAATAAATAACAAATACATATATTAAAGGCATGCGTCAAAATCTAATTTGATGAATAATTAATGTGTATCTAATCGTATTATGTATCAAATACAAATACACAATAATTATTATCGGATAAAATCCTCTAATGCATGTGTTATCGTTTAACCGATTAAACGATCCGAATTAACTCATTTAAGCCAATGAAGTATTATGAATAATCTGTATTATTCATATCGAGTTGCCCAAGTGCTCAACGAGTACACTTCATATTGTGAGACTCTCTAAGTTTAGGTTTATCCGTCATGAAATCCAATTTCGTGTCCATAATCCACCCACTCATAGATTATGACGACCACAGATAATCTTGCTAAACTAAGCAAGCTGAGGTCATTGCATACATATAATCCATTCGTCACAGGCTATCCGTATTATACCTGGGATATAGATGAAAATGTCAAATTCGTTCGGTATAATACAGTCGACTTATAATTTACGATCTATAAATAACACTCGGAACTGATTTCCGAAGTTATACCACGACCATGGATTTACTAGATCGTAAACACGTAATGGATGCCTATGCCCTGAACACAGGACTGACAGATCATATCTTGATACGCACTGGATATCATGAGTATCAGTCCACACCCAACGAACAGGCGGAGGTCTGATCATTAATAGATTGTTAACGTGACTGCCATCAAAGTGTGGAGGATAACTCATATATCCCACTGTGGTATCTCAAGTCGAATGATCATTATGCTCGCTCAACTCGAGAAGGTTCCTATTTACGTTGGTGTACCATCTATTAGGAAACCTTCAATGAGTCATTCAGTGTCTTATAAAATAAACACATACATGTCTATACGAGTCTCCCGAGACTCATGGTTCACTCGGATAAACCATCGAACCAAGTTACGATATACGACATGTACTGGTCTCAGCGGATTTTACTAACCGACCCGTGTTAGTAAATCTTGACCAGGAACTTTATTTAAGGATATACATCTTATAGTGCACTTCTCAATGTCAATTACTAACTACGTTGTAACTGCACACTATATTGTAAATCCTAGGGTCTTTGTCTAATATACACGTATTACTAAACTAGATTTAGTTTCAATCTAATCATAATCAGATATCTAATCATAATTAGATCAAATAAGTGTATAAAAGACAAGAGTGCTACCACTTAAATTAGTAATATTATGGAAAATAGAATTGCTCATATTTATGAATCGGACATAAATACGATCCGGATTGGCACTCCGAGCATCATATATTAATGGCCCTCAAGAGCTCACCAGCACTCAAGAGGTAGGCAACAATAAGTAAGTCTGCTTTTAACAAATCGATTCTGTCTAAAAAAACCCAGTCGTTTTCCTTAGCCAGCATAATTCATATTTTGTAGAATCCAAATTCCACGTCAATATGACTCAGACGCTATATCAGTTATGTGCTATAGCTGCTAAGTTGTCTTAGTATATATGGATCAAATCCAAAATACTATAAGACAACCGCAAGAACAAAACTAATATCAACACTTCTAATCATTGAGGTCATTTTGCAACTTCTTAAGTCAATACTTCAAAAGTCGCAACTGATTCCACTAGTTCAATAAAATCAATGGTGACCCAATGCATCTTTTCTGACTTTTTATGACATAGACCGTCTAATGTCTTAATTAGGATCAAAACTAATCTGACCTTATGGTTGCAGACTAAATTCTCCATGAATTAGAAACTCGTTCTCAATATCTCAAAGATCACAAAGAACATGTTTCAAGACCCATCATATGGTCTGCAGCATATCAAAATAACTCGTAACAATTATGATTAAATTGATATTTTTAATCGCACATAATATAATATTCATTACGCCATCATCCTATGATACATAAGACTGACTAGACATTCTAATCAATCTCTCTTTCGACAAAGGAATCATCATTTACGAAAGATGAATACTATATACATAAAAGACACGTTAACTGTCAAACAGTTATACTAACTGTCATACAGATAGTCTTACTGTGTCCTTTATTAGATCGTATCTAATGCGCTACTATTGGGAATATCTCACAAGTCTCTTAGTTTTATATCATATATAAAACTTTATATCAAATATAACATAGACTACTCACACTGCTTCCACGGAGAAAAGAAGATTTAGGACATATAATACTAGAAAAAAATTTATACACTCCCACTGACCCTACTGACAAATAAGTATTCTCTATACTTTGATAAAACCAGACAATCTGACTGATATCAAAATCTGAGAACACGAATTTTCGGAAAGCTTATCTGAGTCTACAATAGGCTCCATAAGCTAGTATATCAAACTGTGATTTTAGCATAACACAAACTCTAGGGTCATTCTAGAATGAACTCTTCAAATAAAGAAATCATGACGGATCTCTCATTCGAAGAAATCACTCAAAAACACCACTTTGCAATCTATAGCCAAAATACATAGTTTAATATCAACATTAACTAAAAAATCCTTAATTGTTCAATCAGTGCGACCAGAGACAAGTTTTCTCAGAATCTACAATAGATCACTGAGTAAAACCTTTCTCACTGTCATACTATAAAGGTCAAACCTTTATCAAGCTCACTTTACTTTTGATGTGCAAACAATTTACACATTTTTTGAACTATTCATAACGAAAGCCTAATCAAGTTCTAAACTTGATCGTAGTAAGCCATGAACAATTTTAGATCTATTGTTCAATGTTGACTTCCGAAATTGATATCAAATATCGCTCCCACTATAAGTTATAGTATAATTTTCTTCGATAAGAAAACAACAAAATCAGTAAGTATCAAATACTTCGCAAATGATTCTGACATCCTATTGAACTTATACGGAAGTTGTCAAAAGGTCTTTTCATCTTATTAATTATGTAGTTCCATTTCAGTTTATCACTCTCACATTTGACTTTACTAAGTCAAATCTTTTCTGCAATCGTCAACATCCAATGTTAAGTACTAAATAACAAAATAATTTTATTACTCGGGATCGTAGAAAAGATATTCTATCAAATAGAATACAATATTCCATTAAATAGAATAAATGATAAACCTATCACTCGTACCTCTGAGGCACAAGTACTTTCAATTATATAACCATTATACAAAAAGAAAGATTCAAATCTCAAACTTTTCAAGATTCAAATTTTCTACTATACATATCATATATGTAATTGTAGAAACAAATAGTACCTTAATTAAATAGATGAATTAGTGTAACTGGAGCATAACCCCAGGAGTATTGAAACTAATTCGGTAACACTCAATATCAACGAATCAAATCATATAAGATTCTATTACTCCCACTGACCAATTCCATCAAAATGGAATTGTGAAAGTTTAATATTGAGTAAGAATCATATTCATTAAATAACTTTAGAACTAATTTCCATAAATTCATGCGTTTGATCATATCAAACATCTTCGAACAATTCAAAAACGCGCAATGAATTTATAAAGATTCAGTTTTCAACATTATAGATAGAGTATCTTTGAACTATTCACAATATTCTATCCGAGTTTCATTAGAAACATATTGACAGTTCTTGAACAATTCAAGATGTTCAACATGTTCTCTTTTAGAAACTCGCAACTAAGTCATGAAAAATCATTAACTAAGTTACGAAGTAAAGAAAACTATCTAAGACAATTTCGAATTCATTAAACTACATACATCCAATGTATTAATCTAATCAATCTTGTGGTCCAATGACGATCATTGGTTAAATGAGATTTAATCATATCCTGAATACAATATTCATTAAATTGATAAGGATATGTGGTGTGAACTCATATCAGATCATCATTTACCATAAGGAACAAGCATCCAATGCTTTTATGATAAAATCTCATAAAGCACAGTTCTAAGTTATTTATATTACCGAATATTTTTCTTAATGTTTATCTTTTCATCAATGACACTAGTAGTCATCTTAAAATATGTAACAACTGTTTATACAGAACAAGTAACTATCCAATAGTCACAAGTTCTGATATCAAATATCAAAACAGTTATTAAACATTATTTTAAATAACTAGACGGGAGATCTGGTATCCAATACCTATAGTTGTCGTATTGTGAGAATCGATATTCTCTATACACAACTCTTTTCTTTAGCTTCATAATTTGCGTTCAATTATTCACAACAATTACAAATGATTGATTATCAAACTGTGTCAGACACATGACTTCTAAAAGTCACTAAAACCAAGAAACATCATTAAAAGATAAACAAATACTAAATGGTTTTTCTTTATGCCAGTCAAGAATCTCGAGACATGAACTATTCAAGTCAATTCTTACTGCATAAGAAACAATTCTCTCTAGACAGTTATATCCTTAACCAGATATCCATTTAGATTACCTAATCGTGACTTAGAAACTAAGTCACAAACCATCTTGATTTTCAAGAAAATCGGAACAACAGTTCCCGATGGTTTCAACTAATCTAACAATATCTAAGTCTACTGTCTTTCTAGAACCTATTCTAGAACTACGCAACCATAAGTAAAGTCAGAAAACTTATTCAAATAATAAGCTATGCAGTGGATTATAAGTATAAATCTATAAACAATATAAAATATAAGGAAACGAAAGCAGTAAATTCCATAAAATTACGCACTGCTTGAGTTATGGATTTTTAGCCAAGCAGTGTCTCCCATTATTTTACATAATACTGTAATCCCCAACGGACAACGGGAATTCAATAATTAAATCGAATTCCATAGTGAGAGTAGGATCCCATGAATATATTTCGACTCACAGCTTTGGCACGATCTCGCCTATGTATATTCATTAGGTAGACAACTCATTGTCAATCACTCACCAGTGACTCCTGGTTTTGGTCCTGATCGTTTCTCATTATGACAGCTTTGGCACGTTCACAAGGAGGTGTATCAAGGCTTCACTTGTCAGTCATAAACTCAAGCTACCGGTGTAGTCCTGACAGCTTTGGCACGTTCAGGATTTCCACTTTCACTTGAATTTGTCCAGTATCAATATACAATCGGTATGGATGATAATTCTATAACCTACACCTTCACAGCTTTGGCACGATCTCGGATGCAGTTATAGAAAGATACCCGTAAACCGTACTGACAAGACGGACCAAGAAATATGTATCCAATACATGTTACTTTACAGCCATATTTCTAATCAGGGATTTTCCTATGGAAGCTATAATATACATCAAATGCAGAATTTTAATCTAAATTATTTTCTAAATAATTCAATTCTACCTATAAAAAACATAACTCAATTTAACGATTAAATTTCCGTTAAATTTCCGTTAGTGTAGAACCAAAAAGTAAAGAAACATATATAGATTCCAAGCATGTTCGAACATTAAAATTGGATTAAATATCAAATATCAAGCATGAATAATGTAATGGATGAGCATCAGACCCACTCTGATACCATTTTTGTTCGGGCGAAATCGTATTTTAAAACTTTTTCAAATTATCGAATAAATCATTCAATATCTAATATGAATAATGTATTCATATTTCACCTAAACCTATTTATTCAATATCAAATAACGACATAAATTCAATAAAATTTCGCGAAACTTTTACGAAAATCGTTTTTTCGGAAAATGACGCAAAAATGTGTTTTTGACTTAACCGATCACCCGAAACTTATGGGGACTGCCCATGTCAGCCCCAATAGTGTCAGGGAAGTTCATGGGCTGCCCGAACAGTGACGAACTCACTTTTTGGACAGCCGTCACCCAGTTGGCTCAAAATCCACCTGGTAACGCCATTTTTGGCCGTTTTCGTTTATTTTAACTCGGAAACACTTTTCGGCAATTATTCCAACACCCAAAACACATCCATCACATTCATATGACATCAAATTCATCACAAAATTTCCAGTTTCATCAGATCTGATCCAGAAGCCAAAAATTCCAAATTTTCATGAGTTAAATCCAAAATTTCAAGATTAATCTAATTAATCAAGACACCAACTAAAGTTACCACATATGAACAACCCAAGAATAATTCTAGGTGCCATAAGAGTGGTCACAACACTCTAGAATAGCAACTCATCAACAATTGATTAATTTGGCCTAATATTACAATAATATCTACTAAATACACTTCACACGTGCATCCAAGCTTCCAATCCATCATTCACAACCAAAAGCCCCAAAATTTCAGATTTGAAGTAACCCTATAACATTTCTAAATCATGAAGAAACAAGAAATCAAATTTCTAAGTTTGGGGTTAATAAGATTACCTTTTAATCTCTTTTTTCCTAAGCTTTTTTTCTTTGATTTTCCTTCAAATCTTCAAGGATTTTTGAAACAAAATTTTCAAACCCATTTTTGGAGAAACTCTTGGCCATAGAAGAAGCTTAGAAGATGAAGAAAATAATTTTCTTCATTTAATAATGTTGACCGAAAAAGTAAGGGCTTTTTTTCCAAAATAAAAAATTAAATCAATTAATTTAATGCAAACTTTATTTCAACAAATCAAATTTGGACAAATAAAGCCTAATTTAAAGTCATGCCATGTGTTCCAATAATAACTTACCATATTTCATAACATTTAATTAAAAAGGTTTAATTAATTAATTATTCAAATATTTAACAATTAAATATCCAAATAATCAATTAATATAATTATTATTATATATGTATTTTTATTTACAATAAATAACAAATACATATATTAATGACATGCGTCAAAATCTCATTTGACGAATAATTAATGTGTATCTAATCGTATTATGTATCAAATACAAATACACAATAATTATTATCGGAAAAAATCCTCTAATGCATGTGTTATCTTTTAACCGATTAAACGATCCGAATTAACTCATTTAATTCGATGAAGTATTATGAATAATCTGTATTATTCATATCGAGTTGCCCAAGTGTTCAACGAGTACACTTCATATTGTGGGACTCTCTAAGTTTAGGTTTATTCGTCACGAAATCCAATTTCGTGTCCATAATTCACCCACTCATGGATTATGACGACCACGGATAATCTTGCTAAACTATACAAGCCGAGGTCATTGCATACGTACAATCCCTCCATCACATGCTATCCGTATTATACTTGGGATATAGATGAAAACGTCAAATCCGTTCGGTATAATACAATCAATTTACAATTTACGATCTCTAAATAACACTTGAAACTGATTTCTGAAGTTATAACATGACCATGGATTTACTAGATCATAAACACTTGCTAGATGCCTATGCCATGTACACAGGACTGACGGATCCTATCTTGATACGCACTGGATATCATGAGCATCAGTCCATACCCAACGAACAGGCGGAAGTCTGATCATGAATAGATCGTTGACGTGACTGCCATCAAAGTGTGGAGGATAACTAATATATCCCACTGTGGTATCTCAAGTCGAATGATCACTATGCTCGCTCAACTCGAGAAGGTTCCTATTGATGTTGGTGTACCATCTATTAGGAAACCTTCAATGAGTCTTTCAGTGTCTTATCAAATAAATACCTACATGTCTATACGAGTCTTCTGAGACTCATAGTTCACAGGGATAAACCATCAGACCAAGTCACGATATACGACATGTACTGGTCTCAGCGGATTTTACTAACTGACCCGTGTTAGTAAATCTTGACCAGTAACTTTATTTAAGGATATACATCTTATAGTGCATTTCCCAATGTCAATTACAAACTACGTTGTAACTGCACACTATATTGTAAATCCTAGGATCTTTGTCTAATATACACGTATCACTAAACTAGATTTAGTTTCGATATAATCATAATCAGATATCTAATCGTAATTAGATCGAATAAGTGTATAAAAGACAAGGGTGCTACTACTTAAATTAGTAATATTATGGAAAATAGAATTGCTCGCATTTATGAATCGGACATAAATACGATCCAGATTGGCACTCCGAGCACCAACCCTAACATACAATACCCCAGCACTCTACCTGCTACAGTCGCCGAATCCCTAGAACATGCTCCGATACCATCTTTGTAACATCCCCCTCCAGAAGATGCTACCGGCAGGGAATAGGCCATCATATCCCCCTAAGCCTCTGACTCTCTAAATATGATCGACACTACCATTCTATCTCAAATACAAACTCATACATGGGACCATAGCCCAATTCCACAACACAAAATGCACTCTAATACTCATATTGTATAGTCAACATTATTCATCTTTACAACTATGTTCATAAACAATTTTAACTCATTACAAGTCTTATACACTACTAATTTCTGACATACAACTTTACTTGACAATAATAGTGTTGAAACTCCGTACACGACCTGGTGGACCAAATACCCAAGTGGCTGCCATCAGTATCCATCATCTCGAGCTTGTCCTCCAAGTATACCTGCAAAATAGAAACACCGGGAGTGGGGGTGTTAGATCGTTTGAACACCCTAGTGAGTGGACAGTTTTAAAACTGAAAACTGAAATTCTCTATGATAAATTCATGGTTTCAAAACTGAAATCCTCTTGAGAAAATAATATTTTTCTGAAAACTCTTTCTTTTTGAAAACAGTTCTCTTTCTGAAAAAAAAAACCTTTATGAAGATCATTTATGTTTGTAAAACTCTTTCATAAAACTTATCTTTTCTGAAAATCATATCTTTGACAATCTTATCTCTGAAAATCTGTTTCTGAAAATCCATTTCTGAAAATCTATTTCTGAAAATCTATTTCTGAAAATCTGTTTCTGAAAATCCATTTAGGAAGATCTGTTTCTGAAAATCTGTTTCTGCAGAATCTATAGAAAACCTGACGCATGAGGGCGTTATGTCTCGTTGTCCCCCAAGCCACTGAACTAGAGCCAGGTGTGCTGATCCATGCTATCATCCTGACTATGAATCTAGAGTCTAAGGACGTTATGTCTCGCTGTCCCCCTAGACTTAAATCTAAGATCTAGGGGTATCTGTCATCTGTAGTCCTAAATTACATGTGCACACGTTATCTGTGTCCGTCAATTCAAAGTTACAGTCTGAAGTGGGTTTTTCCCCATGCCTCCAAAAACTCATAAAATCGCATTTCAAAACCATAATTTTCAAAACATTTTCATTCATATAAATAACTAGAAATCAAACTAGGTTAACGCCATATTACTTAAAAGTAAGCTCAATTCAAAAATAGAAAGTAATTATCAACTTGAAAAGAAAAAAATATCCACTCACCGATTAACCTCTATTACCATTGATCTTGGATGCGACTGGGGAGATTCCTGTAGAAAAGCTAATTTGTCCTGTATTCCAATATGGTTAGCATATCTAAACTAAGAAGCTATTCATGGTCATGGCTGTAGTATATAAATGTATGCTGATATGAAACCCTTGGGTACACTATAATATCTTAGGATGGAATTTAAATGGCTAAAACTGATCCTGAGAAAATGACCACGCGTCCCGATGCCCACATGGGTAGAACCGAGGCAGAGAGCATGCTCTAGTCCACATCACAATGCCAAGCTTTGAACATTGTGACGCTCACACGAGTAACATTTAGGCAGAGAGATTCCTCTGTTTCGTGTTGTGACATCAAGTGTGAGCGTCGCGACACTCACATGAGCAGAGCTGAAACAGAGGCTATCTCCTTGTCATGTGTCGCGGCGATATCCTGTTTGCGTCGCGATGCTTGCCTATTTAAGGCCCAAACATCAACTCTTCAATATATAGTTTGCCCAAATGCACTTCCAATGCTCCCACACTACAACCTTTACACAAGAAACTCTATTAAACTTCAATGTTCATACATTCTATACCAATATACCATCATCAAAGCAACCCTTTAATCTCATAAATCATAATTTAACTAAATGTCTAGTATTTTTAGGTCAAGATTTCTTACCTTGAATCATGCTTCATCTTCTCCATTCAAGTCCACAAGCCTTCCTTTTTTTCTTTCTAAACTTGGTTTGTGTTGGATTCTCCCTATTTGTCTTCAAATTATTCTGTAAAATTTGCACATCCCTCTCTCTCCTTGCTCACGATTCCCTGTCCAAAATGAGGGTTTAGAGAGCTTTTTATTCTTTTCTTGAAATGTTTGTCACTCTCTAGAAAAATCTAGGTGCCTCAAGGATATTCTTCTTCATCAGCCAAGAATCTTGGGTGCTAGATTGGGCTTGTTGGGCTTAACTAACATTTGAGTGTCTTGGGTGTTAGATTGGGTTTTTAGGTTAAATGGTAATTCCTTTTTACTCCTCATTTTTGTCTCAGTGCAGATTGTCTAGGGAAATGACCAAAGTCGACCTAGTTCTGTTCATAATTTGGAAAATTATTCAATATACAAGTTATAGATCCTTTTCTTAGCTTTCCGGCCATATAAAATTCGTAACAATCAGAGATTGTATGAAAAAGTTATAGCCCAAAAACTAAGTACTGTCTGGAATGGAACGTAAACTAAATTCCGCATCGGAACTGTAAGAAATTTGTAGAATGTCCAAAAAGTAATTTCATGAACACATACATGCTTGAACATGATTTATATCATGTATTATGCCACCTTTATCATAGTAGTCGTATGTATTATGCCACCTATGTCATAGTAGTCGTCGGAATTACCGGGATGTTACATATATATAGCATTGTCATCCATCGACTTAATCAATTATCTTGATGATATCTTTTGAGGGGGAGCATTTCATCAAGGGAGCGTATTCATTAACATGACAAGTTAGAGTTGGATAAAAGCTCATTGTACTCTTTTTCCTTCAACCAGGTTTTGTCCCGCTGGGTTTTACTGGCAAAGTTTTAATGAGGCAATGTTAGGTCAATTATTGTAAAACTAAAGTAATAGATCCCAATGGGGAGTGTTGTAAATAAAATAGTTCCATACTTTTATTTTCTATTTTAGTTTATCTCACATTTCTCAGAGATAATAATCTTAACCTAATAACCTCTCTCTATAAATAGAGAGCAACTCTTGTAAAATTCATTCATTCATAAATAATAATAAAGTCTGCAGTTTTACAAAGTATTCTACTTTTTTCAATTTATCTCTTAATTTATAACAATTTCAGCCAATGTAAGATATTTTCATCAATAATAAACAATCTAAAAAAAATTAGATGTCGATAGGTTTAATTAAACCCCTTTATTCAATGTATTACAAAAAAAAAAAAAAAATCATCCTTAATAAATTCATGAATTACAATATCAATGCCAAACAATAACTGGATCCATAATAAAAGATATATGCAGTTATCATAACACTGGTCATGACCACTCACTTGGTCGTATAGGTCAAAGATTGGTGGCTTAAATGAGGTGTTTCAAAGTACTTTCTTTCTTTTGTGAATATTTTAATAAAAAAAATTGGAAAATTTGTGTACTCATTTACGTCCACAAACTTTTATCTTAAATGATGTATAAGACGATATCTTCATGTGAAAATTATTTATTGTGACTTATTATTTTCCGTCTAAGTGGTTAATTCATTTTAACGTCTGTATTTCAAATTTGTAACTGTATATGTATCCATAATTATTTATGTTAATATGTGTTATAACTTCTAATTGTAACTACTGTTTTAGGAGTTTGATCAAGTAATTTAGACAATTTTACTAGGGTTCGAACCTTAAAGAAAGTTGGAGACTAAAAAAGTTAATTTAAACTTTATCCTCCCCTACCTTTGAGGGAAAAAATTAATAAATCTAGGGGAGAGGAATTCAATGAAACCCCCCAAAAAATCCAATTAAAAATATTAAATAAAATATACAATGAGATACAGCACCAGCTCTCATTAGGTCCTGGTGGTAAGAAGCTTTAGATCATTTCCATATCACCAGTTGTGCCTTCGAGTGGCGGTATCAGCACACACACACAAACGTAACAGGTGAAATTGCCAGAAGTAGTATCTTATAAAAAAAAAAAAAGAGGTATTTCAAAATATCTCTCTTTTGATTTACAAATGCTTATTTTATTTATAGTTATTTTTTAAAAATATAAATATATGGAACAGAATCTTAACTTATATTTAGAGAAGACTATTTTGAAAAATAAATGTACAAAAAATAAAATAAATATTGTCGAAAAAAATAATAGAATTTAAAATTTTTAACAGACCAAAGTAACTCGATATATATTTACAAAGGAGTGAGAATGAAATTCTTGCATCGGTCTAGTATCAGTAAGTTCAAAATTTGTTTCTACCACATCCAGATTTTGTGTGTTGTTCGTACATTTTACAATTTGTAATTTAGTATACATTTTATATTACGTTGGAGAGTTTGTAAATCAATAAAATTAATTTCTCTTGCAAGATTGAATACGGTTTGGTTACGGTTAACCGATTTTTTAATTTAAAAAATAATTGTAAAATTAAAATTGATTGTAAATAAATGTTAAATAATTTATTAAAAAGATTTTGCACTTACTTTTTATATGATTAAGCTACTTACTTATTTTCTTGCGATCTAGAAATGAATCAAAACTCATGTAGTTATAATACCATTTTTTAATTAGTGACCCCATTTATTTTACATGATTAAAAAAATTAAAAATTTACAAGTTACATTTTATTCTTCTTCTTTGGGGAGGCGGGCCCGTCGTCGCTGAGCCTTCAGTTCCAGTATCGGTGTGGTCACACAAATCATCAAAAGAATATAGTGCGTGCTCTTGTAGTCGTAGTTCAGCTCTTGACCGACCATCAAGCCAAGCTTAGGCTTCTAAAGATGAAGGATGCAAAATAGATCTTCTGGTGTCTAGATATTGCCTCTCGAGCTAAGGACTTGCTCCACTACTACAGTTGACATCACTGCTACAAAAAGCTCATTGGCTATAACATAAAGGAATAGTAATAATCTTTTAGGCCGACTCCACCAGTTAAGGATTATAAATTGTGAACCTATAAAACTTTCAGGGGAAAACTCGAAAGGTGTAGTTAGATATTTAGTAATTTCAAAATGACATTTGGTAGTAGATTTTAATTTTTTTTTTGTTTATTTGCATTAACCATCTAATTCCAGCAGGGAGCCTTGAGGGTTCGGCAAAGTGATTCGGATGACTGGTTTCACTAGCGGGTTAGAGGCTGTACACACGTATATAATCGTCAAATAATTCATCGATAGCATTTCATACCTCATCAATAATTATAGACAATCTTGCCTCAATTTTTGTAATAGATAAAAAAAATTATATATAATAATTTTCCAAAGCATTTTCTAAACCATCAATTTTAAATCTCTGATCAAAAACAGTTGCAACAAGATAAAACTTTAGTATTTTTTTCAAAATAAGCAAGTCATTTTTGTCTCATAAAAAATACAATCCTTCAAATCCAAATTTTCATCAGTTTCATTTTCTTCATACTCATGTAAAGTCCCAACAATGTTAAGAACTTCAAGCATAAAAATGTTAGAAGTAGGATAATAAACACCGCTTAAATTATTAGTTACATCGTTAAAACTTTTAAAATATTCAAAATTTTAGCACAAACATTCTAATTACTATGATACAAAAGAATTTGGGTATGGTATTGAGATACAAATGCATACACTAAATCTTTATATTCAAAACTTTCATCAAGTATAAAATACGTTGAATTCCAACGTGTTGGAACAACACACCAAATCTTTTTGGGTCGAACACCGTTAAGTTTACAAAACTCACCACATTCTCTTCTACTTTTGCTATATGTCCATATTAAATTAAGTACTTGTTAATTGGTGTAATATATGAACTCAAAGTTTTTAAACCTTCTTATACACATAAATTTAAAATATGGCATACACAACGAATATGAAAAAATTTCCTCCAAAATTAGGTTGACAAATTGATTTAAGTTTATTAATTGATGTTGTGTTATCCCCAAGGGGTATGGCTTGGTGGTGTAGGGTTCAGGATCTCACCTTGAGGTCTTGGGTTCAAATCCAGTGGTGCGTTTCTTGTAAGAGTCTAGGACAGCCGGTGGTTTTATCTACTCGGCTTAAGCCCATATTGGGTGGTTTGTGTTAGCGACATAGTTGCATAATGGATTTTGATGATGCAACGAGAGTGAAGTCTTCAACGCGTAAAAGTGAGACAATACAAAAAGATGTCGAAGTACACGATGGTGAAGAGTGAAGAATGTGAAGACTTGCATACATTGAAGATTTTGTATGAAGTATTAGCTTTGGGCTCTAATTATAATGTGATTTGAGTATTCAAGTGTCTAAGCTCATAGGAAACATGCACATTCACTTAGATGCATTAGGTTCATGTACAAAATGCTTTAAAACCTTCATATTTACATTTTTGGTACAGAGGCCGGCATACCGGTCACTTACCAGTGTCCATACTGGTGAAATGCTGAGTTTTGCATGCTCACTGGAACCGGCACGGACCTTACCGGTCTCATACCAGTCACTAAACCGGTGGACCCGAGGAATGCACATCTACTGGAACCGGCACAAACTAAACTGGTCTCCATACCGCTCTCATACCGGTGAGCCTAACGGCTAGTTCTTTTACTGGAACTGGCATGACCTAAACCGATCTTCATACCGGTCTAGCTCTTCATTATAAACACATATTGTAACCGATAAGGACCAAATCGGTCACCATACCGGTGTCCATACCGATCTAACGACTATTTCTTCAAACGGTCATAAATCCGTTCGAGACCGGCATACCGGTGTCAGAGACCGGCATACCGGTCTCAGAAAGAGCTGTTGGGGCTTTGCTTTCATTTTACTATAAATTGAAGCCCCAATTAATTTTTGCCACACATGAGACATAATACACAACATTCATATTATCTCATAGAGCAAAAACAAAAGTGTTTATAAATCTTCTTAATCTTATACACTCATTCATAAAAGCTCACACACACTACACCTTCATACATTAGTAGTGAGCTTAGATCACTTGGGTAACCAACTCACACAATATTCTTTATCATTGTGAGTGCCCAAGTGTGTTTTAAATCTTCTTATACAAAACATTTTCGGTTTGTGAAATCCCATCGTTTGGGTAATTTGTAAAGGTTCGTGAGTGCGCCTACGAAGAAAACTCATTGTAGAGGTTTTTGAGTGAGTCTTGATCTAAAACTCAAAGTGTAAATGTTTGGAGTGCACCTTGCGTAAAACTCTTGGTTACGAGTGAGCCACGGTAAAAACTCGAGTTATTAGTGAAAAGTTTCAAGCGCGGCTTGGGGGAGTGGACGTAGGCATTATTGGCCGAACCACTATAAATCTGTGTCGTTTTTCTCTATCCATTAACTTTTTACATATTGCAAGTTTGATTAATTTATATGCTTATATATTAGAAACTTGCATATAGGATATTTATTGCAATAGAGAAAAGTGACCTAAGGCTTAATCGACAAATATACTTGAAATCGGTAAAAGTTTTAATTCCACATATTTTAGCTGTAACTCAATTCACCCCCCTTTTGGGTATAGTATTTGTTTGTCGCTATTGCTTGTAGGGAATTTCAGTTTGAAAGTGGGGTTTTCCAACGATTAAAAAAAAATTGATACCGTGTTTACGGATGCATTATAAAATCCAATATTTAAAACATTATGCAATATTAATGAATATTCTTTTAAAATGTTGCTTATCATTAAATATATATTATGTGCAGTATGTGAATCATCAAAAATAAAAAATACAATAACTCTTTTTTGAATCATCCATGCATCATCAATCTAATGACAAGTAACACTGATGTATGAATTTGATTGTCAATGATCACTTCAAATGTCACTATAAATTGAAACAGTTCCTTTATGTGATTTAAAAAAATCCTTTAACTTTTTTCCTATTAATAAATAATTTAATAATTTTATGTTTACATGTATTCCTAGGAACTCTACATGTAGCAGGATTAGCAACTTTATACATGAAATTATTTAATGTTAGTCTTTCACCAAAACTAAATGCTAATTGTTCCATGGAAATAAATTTATCCAATTCTTCTTTAAAACATGCATCAGTGTATTTGAATAATTGAGTACTAGAAGATGAAGAATCATGTATAGGACTAGAAGTATACCTCCCTATTTGTTGTTGGTTTTGTCGATTTCTTACTCGGTTAGATGATGTTTCCTCTTGTGGGTTGTCAAGCTTATGTACCCATTGTTATGTTTATACATTGTTCCACAATAATTGCAAACATCATTCTCCTTAATAATATTATTTACTATTATATGAAAATATTTTATGAATATATCAGACCCTCAGGTCTTGACTTGACGAGCGTGTCCGGCGGCGGTGGAGACATTGCTTTGTTAAGTAGGGAATTGCTCATCTTCATCATTCATGAATGGAACATCAACATTTTGTGATGACCATACCAAAGAATATAGAGAATTTGAGAGATTGATATTGAGATAGAGAATAAGAATTTAGAATTGAGAGATTGAAAGAATTAAGAATAGAGAGATCGATAGAATTGAGAGAAATTGAGTGAGTTTAGAAATTGGTTAGAGGGGTATTTATAAATTTTTTTGATAATTTTACTATGTCAAAATACCCTCAAATTATAATTATTATAAATGGTAATTTTATTATTTTTATTAAAATCCATAGATTTTATTATTTTTAATTTTATTTAATAATAAAAATTTAATGAAGCAGCCCCATTTTACCATGCGCAACAATAAAATGGGGGGGGGGGGGGGTGGTAACCGAACCGGTGGTGATCGGTTCGGTTATATTTGGCCTACCGGTCAAACTGGTTTGGTTACTGTTCAGTTTCAGTTTCAAACCGTAATCGTGATCGGGTCTACTTTTTAAACTTCGGGCAGAAAATGGAACACTTTTAGAGATAAATTTTAAGTGAAAAAATTGTTAAATTTCAAATGTTTATAATGGGTTTAAGAAATTTGAAAATTTTTCTCCTCATTTGGGGTGAGATTAATACGGCCATATATAATGATTACAGTTATACTCGGAAAGATTCAGAAAAATATGAATCTGTATTAATAAATGTGTAAATGGAGATTTATATTTCTAAGATATGGATGAATGTAGATCCTTCATTTTTTTTTTAATTTTTGAGTTATTTAATTTTAAACATCTAAAATAAAATAACATTTCTAATTAAACAATATCAATTTAATATTCATAATATATTTATTTTTGTATTCATTTTTTCACGGTATATTTTCTGTAACTATCTTTTAGGATTCAGGTCCTAAAAAACCGAAGGCTCAAAATTAATTTAGACTTTATCCAGCTCTACCTTAAAAAATTTATCATCAATAAGAAATTCATAGACAAGGGGAAGAAATTGGAGATAGAAAGTATTTTTGTTAAAACCCAACACCAACACTCATCTGGGCCTGGTGGTTTGGTTCTTAAATGTTTGCCAAATCATCATTCGTGCCTTCGAGAGTTGGTGTCAGTTCATAGTGTCAGTTACAGGAAATTATATTATGTTTCGGGTGTATAATCAAAAACAATCCACAAATGTTTAAAAATATGAGGTATTTCAAAATACCTCTTTTTATATATCAGAACATAAATGTTTATTTTCTTCTGCTTTTATTTTCTTAAATCTTCTTATTTTTAGAAAAGTACAAATTTATAATATGCCTGATTTTTCCTTCCCAAATCAGTGCTAATTTCAGAGTTTATGGTGTATTTGAAAATAAAAATATGCATTTGTTTCCAAAAAAAAAAAAAAATTAGCATTAGATAGTGTTACGCTGTAATTCTCAATAAATAATCTAATAAAAATTATATTACTAATATCAACTTTATCACTTAAAATTATTGAGTTAATGTGTGATAATTGAAAATACTTTAATTAACTTAAATTTATAATAACCAAGTTTACAATTTTATTATATGATTTTCCTAAGTTAATTACTGAATAAATCCTAAAAATAGTGAGTTACTAAATTGCAAGAATTATGTGTTAATAGAAACAATATCATAATCTTATTGTCAAATGACACAATATTTGAGTATAACTTATAATTCAAGTTAAATAACTTTATTTATTATTTTTAACATGGTAAAATTTCCAGATAATTTATAATTCTTTTTCAAATCAAAGAATACAATCATGCTTTCTTTAGTTAGTTTGCCTCTCACTTAACTATTTCAATCATGCATACAAAGTTTACTTTATTATTTATTTATTTTTAATATTTGAAGTATTTTTATTTCAAAAGATAAATTAACTGCCCATGCATGCATTGAAATTCGAACGGTCACATGAAATCTCATGACATGCAATATTTTTAAAATCAAATTTCACAAAATCTTACTATAATTTATTAATCGTGAATCATGCAAAAACATATTTTGCAATAAAAAAATCCTAAGTTCTTAAGATTGATGGACGTACATGATGTGTTGTTAATCACTTTTAACATACATAATTTAACCAAGTTAATATATAGTAAACATGCAAGTTATGAATAAAACATAAACTCAAAGAAAAAAAAAACCCTTAGAATTATTTGTAGAAAATGATCTTTAAAACCAAATCGAGTAAACTCTTTCATTAATAACTTATTAGCTCCGTCTCGGTGCTTTTACGGATCTCTTGGCTAATATTCCACATGATATTTGGTTATTGCTTGTAAAAGAGACATTCATTTCTTCAAGAACTATGAACTTGAAAATGATAGAAACTCTCTAAATTTTAGACTTCTTCTTTTCTGCCTATAAATTTATGAAAGAATTGAAAAATTGAATGAATGAAAAATGAGAACCCAATGACTCTATTTATAGACATGAAGGAATGTCTTTGTACATTTAACATAAATGATAAAATCCCTTCAAGATAATAACCCCTCCAATATTTCATTTGAACTCAAAGATTATAATCTTTCACTTTAAGAGACATATCACTTTAATTTGTGTCTTTCCTAAATGACAAATATTAATAAACATATCTTCTAATGACACACCGAATTTTCCAACAATTCTTAGTATATATGTATGTCATAATGTTTTTGATTCATGACATTTGTGCATGTCATAATGGTCACGATCCTTGTATATATGCATCACATGATGTTGGTGGTATTTTCAGGTACTATGATATTTGAACAATACGGTAGGGGTAGAAAGGGTAACTTCTTTTTGACCAAGACCCTTAATGCCGACTCGTCTAGAAGGGTGTTGCCAACCAGGTGACATGACACCTGCCAACAGCGAAGGCCGGGCACTTGGTGACAAATTGCCGACCACTTCAGCACGGCTGGTCGAATATTATCAGATTGGTAGCAGTTTTCTCAGTACAGAGGACCGTTGTGACCGACCTCATGAAGACCGAGCAGATGGAAAGATATTTTCCACCGCCTCATTCTTATAGGATAAGATGATGGGACACCATTCTTATAAGATAAGGTGATGGGACATAGTAATGATGAAAGTAAGATATTTTCGGCAAAGTGGCCTTGGGGGAAGGAATTCCATTAATGAGTCCACATGGGTAGTGTCATCTAGAGGGGGGATAGAACTACCTCTTTGCTAGTATAAATAGGAGGGGAAAACTCATTTGTAAGGGTTGGTTGATCGATTAGTAAGATTGATTACTAAAAAGCTAGAGAGAACTATTCTGTAAACACAAACAACTCGGTTTCCACACTGACCAATCACAAAACAGGTTGGTCGAGCATATTTCGGTAATAAAACACCCATCCATTTTGTGCCCGTGGACGTAGGTTGGATTCAATCCGCCGAACCACGTTAATACTTTGCGTTGATCTGCGTGCTTATTCCCTTTTGTCAAAGTTTGCTTTTGGTTTCCCATAACCAAACAAATTCACTGTTGAAGGAAGATTATCCCGGGAGCGGTATTCCCTTATTGCCCCTAAGATAAAAATCAGCCGTCAATAGTTGACGCTGTCTGTAGGGATTCAACGAAAAGTAACTTACGTAGTAGGACGATGGCAGAAGGTGGAAACCACCGGTCGTCAGAAAGTTCAAAAACAGAATGGATGGAAAAAATGGAGGAAAGTATGAGTAACGATAGGGAGGGAAATCAAACCCTCTTGAAATCCATGATGGACAAACTGGAGAAAATGGAAAAGACGAATAATGAAATACTTGAAGCTGGAACCAGCAGGATGAGAAGTGAAATAGCGGAAGGAAAGAAGGTTGTAGATGTGAGTGGAGACGATGAACCCAGGAGGAAGGACCCCGGTGGAATGAAGTCTCAGGTGATAGAAAGGGAATTTCAAGCGGATGATATGTGGGAAGAAGAAGAGGAGAGGCAGTCGCCAAATTCTTCCTATGATTGCCCACACGACACCAGAAGGGAAGATAGGAGGCACGACGAAGTTAAACGGGAAATTTCTTATCGCGACATGCGCCGTGTTCGGAGTGACAGGCGTGAGGAAGGCCGCGGGGGGCACCGTGGTAACCCTGATGACAACATGAAAGCTTGGTTAAGAAAAGAAATGACTAAGTGGGAAGAGAGCTTCAAAGCTGATGCAGGGGATACTCGGGACGGTGAGGTTGAATCTCCTTTCACAGAGGAAATAAGGTTGGCGAAATTCCCAAGACGATTCACCATGCCAACCATGACACCCTATAAAGGCCATATCGATCCGAAATCGCATATTGAGGGTTTCGTTTTGTTGATGAAGGTCCAATGAATGGTAGGGGATGCCATTTGTAAAGTCTTCCCATTAACCTTGGGCGGGCCCGCAGTCATGTGGTTCGGAAGTATAACCCCATGAAGCATCAGTAGCTTCTCACAGCTTAAGAAGTCATCTGTTCGGCACTTTAAAGGGGCATGTGTCCGGAAGAAAATAATTGGGGAGTTGCGTCTTGTAAAACAAGGGGATGACGAGCCCTTGGGAGTTTTCATTAAACGGTATCACAGCTTGGTGCTTGAGGTCGGAGGATATGAGTCGCTAGAGGCCTTGGAAAGTTTGAAAAGGGCTCTGAAGGTCGGGAGGCTATGGACCCACCTGAGAATCCAGGACACACCGGACTATGCCACCGCATTAGAAATAGCCCGAAGGTTCACTTTGCTGGAAGAAGATGAGAAGATATCCTGAAGGGGCACAACTACCAAAGAAAAGGCGGTAAGGGCAGAAGGTCATCGGAGGCCAGATAGGGAATTCAGGAAACCACCTCTGAGGCAAAGGGAATTCAAGCCGATGCCTCAAAGTGATCAGGAGAGAAAAGTTCTGGATCAGGTGAACCAAGTCGCCAGGGAAGAGGCGTACGTTCCTCTGAATAAACTGTTAAGGCAAATCGTCACAGAGATCCAAGGAAGAGGCCTCTTGACAGAACCTGATTTCAGGAGGTACCCCCCGGACAGAAGAATGAAGGATCCTATTGTATGCACCATAATTTGAAGGGGCATACGACAGACGGATGCAAAGACTTGCAAGAGCAAATGGAAGACCTAGCACGCAATGGTTATCTGAATAACTACATCGACCACGGAATTATGGCGGCCAAGCAGAGGTCGAACCGCAAACAGGTGAATACCATTGCTAGAGGAAGAACGCTGGCCGGAGATTCTAATCGGTCGAGGAAGAATTACAATGGTACCCGAGGACCAGATATATTGGCAATGGAACAAGCACCAGGAACTCAGAGTGGCCGGTCAGTGCCAATAATGTTCATAGATGAGGATGCTCGTGGGGTAAGTTTCCCTCATGATGATGCCTTAGTGATTAAGGTAGTGATCGGTGGTTCCGAGGTGGATAGGATCTCGGTGGATCCCGGAAGCGCGGTAGATGTAATTTTCAAAGAAGCCCTGGACAGCTTCGGGGTGGAATATGCAACCCTAACTGATGATGGGAATCCCATGTACGGCTTCGGGGGTTCAATAGTGGTTCCATTGGGAATGATACAATTGGAAATGACAGTCGGGACCTCTCCCCGACCTCGGACGATTATGACGGACTTCACAGTGGTAGAATGCATGAGCAGTTACCAGGTTATCGTTGTTCGGCCATTTATGATGAAGTTAAAGCTGCAATGTCCTGCTACTACTTGAAGTTAAAGTTTCGTACTCGGGACAGGATTGGAATTGTGTGCAGAAGTCAGAAAGCCGTCCGGAGTTGTTTCTCCACCCTCTCAAGGGAGACCCTTTGTATTGAAGATGGTGGCCAGAAGAGAAAGGGAAACGAATATGGGGAAGGAACGAGTAAAGCTTCAGGTCCTCGGCCAAAGAAACTTGCTCAGTTAAGGGCGGTTGAAGAACTGGAGTCAGTAGAGTTGTTCAGGCCGGGTAAAAATGTAAAAATAGGAGCAGACTTGGATAGAGCCCTGAAGTGGGACTTGTTGAAGTTCTTAAAGTAGTACCCGAATGTGTTTGCATGGGGGCATGACGATATGCAAGGTATAGATCCGAAATTTATTAATCATCGTTTGGCGGTGGGTCCGACCCACAAATTGGTCAAGCAAAGAATAAGGATCTTTAACCAGGAGCGGTGCGAGACGATAGCCACTGAAGTAGAAAAGTGATTGAAAGCTGAGTTTATCAGAGAGGCAAGGTACCCGAATTGGGTATCAAATGTGGTCTTGGTAAAAAAGCCCACTGGAAAGTGGAGGATGTGTGTGGATTTTATCGACCTCAACAAAGCTTGCCCAAAGGACAACTTCCCACTACTGAAGGTGGACCGATTAGTAGATTCAACGGCCTGCCACGAGCTGCTCAGTTTTATGGATGCATTCTCAGGGTATAACCAGGTCAAGATGCACCCTAGGGACGAGGAAAAGACAACTTTCATCACCGACCAAGGGCTGTATTGTTACAAAGTGATGTCCTTTGGTTTAAAGAATACTGGGAAGACGTTTCAGAGGCTGGTGAACAAGATCTTCAAGCCACTCATCGACGCATCCATGTTAGTGTACGTCGATGATATGATAACCATGTCCATGGAGCCAGCCTGTCATATAACCGATCTAGAGAAAACATTTGAGTTACTATGGAAGTATAACCTGAGGTTGAATCCGGAAAAGTGTACTTTTGGGGTGGCCTCGGGAAAGTTTTTGGGCTATAAGGTGAGATCCAGAGGCATAAAAGCAAATCCTCGGAAGATCCGGGCTATTCTGGATCTGAAATCCCCTGGAACATTCAAAGAAGTACAAAGCTTAACCGATCGAGTGACCTCATTGAATCGGTTTATTTCCCGAGCAACCGACAAGTGTCACCCTTTCTTCAAGGTTATCAAGAAGGCAAAAATGAAAGTCAACTGGACGACAGAATGCGAGGAGGCCTTCCTGCAGTTGAAGCAGTACTTGACACAGCCCTCACTCTTAGCAAAGTCGACCCCAGGTGAGACCTTATTCTTGTACTTAGCTATTTCTGAGCATGATGTAAGTTCAGTATTAGTACGAGAGGCCGATAAAGTCCAAAGGCCAGTATATTATGTTAGTAAAGCTTTGTTAGATGCTGAAACTAGATAATCGACACATGAACTGGTCGCTTTGTCTTTAATTACTGTGGCTCGGAAGTTACGACCTTATTTCCAGACCCATCCTATTGGGGTTTACACCGAGTGTCCATTAAGACAGATCCTGCAGAAACCGTAGGTCTCGGGTAGGTTAGTAAGATGGTCGGTAGAGTTGAGTGAACACGACATTTTCTACCTACTAAGAGCAGCGGTAAAGGGTCAGACTTTGGCGGACTTTGTGGCGGAATTTACGGTATCCCAGATTTTGACTATTGTGGAAGATGGATGGGAATTGTCGGTACATGGATCTGTCAGCTCACAAGGTTGTGGAGCCGGAATTGTATTGAAAAGAGGTGAAGGCGATGAGGTAGTGTACGCCTTGAGATTCGCCTTCGGGGCCACTAACAATGAGGCTGATTATGAGGCAATTCTGGTCGGCTTAAGGTTGTGTACGGAAATGGGTGTTCGTGATGTAGTTGTGAAGAGTGACTCCCAGTTGGCCGTACAGCAGCTAAAGGGAGAGTTCCAGGTCAGGGAATCGAATATGATGGCCTACTTGGCAGCATTAAAAAGATTGATCGGAAGAATGAGGAATGTGCAATTTGAGGAGGTCGGTTGGGAGAATAACTATCAAGCAGACTCTCTAGCACAGCTCACTTCATCAATCAGATCGGAAAAGCCCAGAATAATCCCTCTGATTTGTCTCCAAGTAAAAATTATGGGAGAGCCCAAGGTAATGGAGCTGGATGTGTAGAACGAATCTTTTTGGATGCAGCCGATCAGAAAGTATTTGGAAACTGGGGAAGTACCAGAGGAAAAGAAAAAGGCCAAGAAGTTGAAGTATAAAAGCAACAAGTTTTCTTTGATTGAATGAGTGTTGTATCGGAGGGGCTATACGGTACCACTCTTGAGATGCCTAGCAGAGGATGAGGCTGATTATGTACTCCGAGAGATTCATGCAGGAATTTATGAGATCCATGTCGGGGGATAATCAATTGCTTTCAAAGCTTTAAGGCAAGGTTTTTATTGGCCAACTATGCATCAAGACGGGATGAGGGTAGCTCGGAAATGTGAAGGATGTCAAAAGAATGCCAATATCCATCATCTGCCTGCAGAACAGTTGACTGCGTTATCCAGCCCCTGGCCGTTCGCTCAGTGGGGCCTGGATATCATTGGGCCGATGCCGAAAGGGCATGGGCAGGAAAATTATGTTATTGTTGCCATAGATTATTTCACCAAGTGGGTGGAAGCCGAGCCTTTGTCCGTAATCAAAGAGAAGAGTGCAACTGAGTTTTTGAAGAAGAATATTATCACAGATAATGGGAAGCAGTTTGACAGCAAAGGCTTCAGGAAGCTCTGTGGGGATCTCCAAATCGCCTTAAAATTCGCTTCACCTGCTCATCCCAAGTCCAATGGACAGGTCGAGGCAACCAATAAAATCATCAAAGCAAATCTTAAGGCTCGGCTTGGAGTTTGCAAGGGGTTGTGGGTCGAGGAGCTACCAGATGTATTGTGGGCGCACGGACAACCTGTAAGGATTCCACGGGGGAAACTTCGTTTTCTTTATCCTATGGCTTTAAAGCAGTTATTCCAGTAGAAACTGGGATGACTACCCACAGGGTCCAGCATTTTAAGGACGAGCAGAATGAAGAGCTCATCAGAACTCACCTCAATCTGATCGAAGAAAAAAGGGAGAGGTCGGCTGTGAAGGCAGCAATCTATCAACAATGAGTGGCCCGTTTCTATAATAAAGGGGTTCGGACCCGGTCATTCCTTCCGGCCGACCTGGTATTGAGAAGATTTACTTTGAACACCCGAAGGCCAGAGGAGGGTTCGTTGGGTGCCAAGTGGGAATGGCCGTATAAAGTTGTCGAGATTGTGAGCCCGAGTGCCTATCTTTTGGAACAGCTAGACGACACTCGGCTGAAGAAGCCTTGGAATGCCGAGATGCTGAGGAAATATTTCCAGTAAGTCTCTTTCTCGGGCAGCAAAGTCCCGTTAGTGACCCGACCAGGGTTAAAGACTTATTTATAAAAGCCTCTCTTAAAATGACCCAAATAGAGTTGTAAGGAGGGCAGTATGCCCCACGAATATGAATAAAACTTTCACTCTTGAATTAAGAAGCTTGTTCATTTTTTGCTTGTTTTTTAATTAAATGTGAAAGTTGTGTTCAATATTACGGGGACATACTCGATGGGAATGGATGAATTGAGATCGGGAAGGGCACTTAACCCGTGGCACGCCAAACCCTGGTGTCATTATCAAAACCCCCGGGTCGAAGTGCGCTGACCTGGCTCTTTTTATTTTAAGTGGATCCAGATCGCTTCAAGGGATTAAGTGCATGTGGGAAGCGCACAAACCCCTCGTGGCAGTGTCAGACTCCCGAGGCCGGAACGTAACTACCCCATGACTTGTATTTTTTAGGAACACCTCAGGATGGCGACCACGGGGAGGGAGTTCCCCCGTGAAGTAATCTACCTAACCGAGTCAGCAGTATCACTTCAGGATGGTGACCGCGGGGAGAGAGTTCCCCCGTGAAGCAATCTGCCTAACTGAGTCGGCAGCAACACCTCGGGATGGCGACCGCGGAGAGGGAGTTCCCTCGTGAAGCAATCTGCCTAACCGAGTCAGCAGTATCACCTCGGGATGGCGATCGCGGGGAGGGAGTTCCCCCGTGAAGCAATCTGCCTAACCGAGTCAACATCAACACCTCGGGATGGCGACCGTGGGGAGGGAGTTCCCCCGTGAAGCAATCTGCCTAACCGAGTCAGCAGCAATACCTCGGGATGGCGACCGCTGGGAGGGAGTTCCCCCGTGAAGTAATTTGCCTAACCAGTTTAGGGGAGGCGACTACGGGGAGTGTGTTCCTGTAGGTTTAGCTTGACCGCTTGGATTAGGAGAAGCATGGCACGAGGAGGTTTATGCCCTCGTGGCGTATGTAAGCTCCAGAGCCACCCAACATAAGGAGGTTTTTTCCCTTAGTGTCTCGATCGCTCACCGATCCATATCTCGGCTTGCCGAGACACTGAATTGTAAGGTTCGGAATTGTGTTTTGGAGACACCAGGTGGGACACCATCTCGGGGCCTCCGTGTTTTTATCTATACTTCATTTTTTATGGAGTATGTGCTAAGTCACCTCCACGGTTTCGTCATGTGGAAAAGGACGCATGTGCCATGTTTCGACTACTGTTTCGGCTTGGGGCTGGATTCATTCCACCGATGCCTTATGGTTATTCGGCTCGGGACTGGATTCGTTCCGCTGAGGCCACATGATTATTCTGCTCGGGGCTAGATTCGTTCCGCCGAGGCCGCATGGTTATTCGGCTCGGGGCTGAATTCGTTCCGCCGAGGCCGCATGGTTATTCGGCTAGGGGCTGGATTTGTTCCGTCGAGGTCGCATAGTTATTCGGTTTCGGGCTGGATTCGTTCCGCCGAGGCCGCATAGTTATTCAGTTTCGGGCTGGATTCGTTCCGCTGAGGTCGCATGGTTATTCGGTTCGAGGTTGGATTCGTTCCACCAAGGCCGCATAGTTATTCGGCTCGGGGCTGGATTCATTCCGCCGAGGCCGCATGGTTATTCAGCTCAGAGTCGAGTTATGTCCCACCGAGTGTACCTTTTGGTCTGGGGACGTAACATTCCCCTAGAGCCAAGTGTTTCTCTCAGCTCGGGGTCAGGTTATGTCCCACCGAGTTAGTCTTTCGATCTAGGGACGTAACATTCCCCCAGAGCCAAGTGTTTCTCTCAGCTCGGGGTTGGGTTATGTCCCACCGAGTCAGCCTTTCGGTCTGGGGACGTAACATTCCCCCAGATCCAAGTGTTTCTCTCAGCTCGGGGTCGGGTTATGTCCCACCGAGTCAGACTTTCGGTCTGGGGACGTAACATTCCCCCAGTGCCAAGTGTTTCTCTCAGCTCGAGGTCGGGTTATGTCCCACCGACTCTATCTTTTTGTCTGGGGACGTAACATTCCTATAGAGCCAAGTGTTTCTCTCAGCTCGGGGTCGGTTTATGTTCCACCGAGTCATCCTTTTGGTATGGGGACATAATATTCCCCCCAGAACCAAGTGTTTCTCTCAGCTCGGGGTCGGGTTATGTCCCACCGAGTCTACCTTTTGGTCTGGGGACGTAACATTCCCCCAGAGCCAAGTATTTCTCTCAGCTTGGGGTCGGGTTAAGTCCCACCGAGTCAGTCTCTTCGGTCGGCCAGACCTTGAGTGGTCACTTGCAGGAACGCATTCGGAGTAAATTATGTAAGGCAAGAAGTACGATAGAAACATGCATTAACAAAAAATACATAATTGTAAAGAAGTTATTACAAAGAGTTATGTTTTGTTCAAGTTTACATGGGGCTCCGTGCGGGTTACCCTCTACTCGTCGGCTCGCGCAGGGGTAATTGGCTCTTCTTCAATAGGCTCGTGTGGCAGATGGCTAGGCTCTGCCTCAGGAGGAGGGGAAATGGCTTCCATATGAACGTCTTGAGAGACCTCAGTAATTACAGCTGCACGAGCAGGGCCCTCTGGTCTGTTTTTTTCAGGAGCTGGAGACGCCGGGACGACTGAAATGGGATCGGGATCCAATACTTCTTCAGGAGAAGGGGCAGCCATTTTTGAAATTCTTCTTGGGAGATCTCCCCCTTGCAATATCGGATGGCCGCATTGATGGGCCCCATGTCCAAGTTGGGCAGCACCATCGGGATAATTTCAGCGCAGTCCCCGACCCCCTCAAGTCTGATTTCCTCCCTCTCTGTCTCAAACTCTGCTTCTTTCTTTTTAAGCTCCTCACAAACCCGGGCTATCTCCTCGTCTTTGGCCCTCAGATTGGACTCAAGACTGCACACTTTCACTCTCAGGACCCTGTTGTCGGCCTGGGCAGTCTCCAGATCCTTCTTGGCAGCCTCGATATTTTTCATTTCCAGAGAGGCGGCAGATCTGAGAGATTTATTTGTTGAATAAACCTCAACTACGGCCAACTCCACGCTCTTTATCTCAGCGTCCTTTTTAGCCAGCTCGCACTTCGTTTCAGTAATCTTGCTTTGGAGCCTCTAGGTTTGACCTCCTTCAGATAGAAGGCTCAGAAGAAGATCTTTATTCTTGGCCGCCAGATAGTTTGCCTGCCAAGAAGAAGTAGAAAATCAGAATTCAGTCTAAGTCAAAAATTAAGAACATGAATGAAAAAGATCGTTACCTTGGCCATTTGGGAGCATAGCACGGAGACCACATCCTCGGGGGAGAGATCTTCGTATTTCGGAATCTTTGCCGGAGGGACTGCCTCGGCTAGTTCGTTGAATGCCGGAACCAAATGAGAAGTGGCCTCTCTTATGTCCTGGCTGAGGTCCTCGGCACCGAGTATCACGGCGCCTTTCCACTTTTCGAAGGAGCCCTCCGGAATTTTCTTTTCTTTCCGAGCAGCCTGCTTTCAACTCAGGGCATGTTCCTCTTCAATCTCCCGAGCGAGCTCAGCTTCCCCTGCCCAAATCAAACGTCTCCTTTTACTTGTAGGCTTTGGGGGGCTGGCAGGACTGGCGGTAGTTAATGGTGATGCCCTAGAAGGGGGAGCCGAACTTTGTATGGTCGGTGGAGCCACTTCTTCATTTACTTTTTTGGCCTCGGTGTTTGTTGGCAGTTTTTGAGAAGACCCGACTCCAGATTGACCGGTTTTCTTTGTCGCACCGGCCAACTGTTCAAAGTATTTTGGGTGTTTCAACATTCCTACAAAAGGTAAGGGCAAGAACGTGGTCAGTCCAGAATCTGAATAGTTTGAAGTCATTATTATGTATAGTAAAAAATTGGGTTAGTTAGGAGGTTAATAAGAATCTACCTATCCGCCCCGGAACTTTCGGGGGAGCAGTTCGAATGATGCCCGACTCAACAAAGACCGCATCATTAACCAGTTTCTTCCAGTGGTCGGCATATCACCGAGCGTGTTGTATCCGCATCCGGACTCGATGAGAGACCTTGGGAGCATCCCTCCAACAGGCTGGGAAGGGTCAGGAAGTTAGAATTCTATTGTAAAAAGAAAAAGCAGAAACACTAAGAGTTAGATTCCTAACCTCCCGCTCTGAAGATATCTGGGACTGAAGTCTCCTCTTCATATGTTATCAGGTCCCGTCCTCAGTCTCCCGTGGCCCAGAACCATGAATCCTTGAAGTTTTTATTTGAATCGGGGAGCTTGCGGACGATATTTGAAGATTCGGCATAGGCGGAGAGGTAATACCAACCGTGATGTGTTTTGGGGTTGGCCTTCAGCCTGTACAACCCTTTCACTTCTTCAACGGTCGGTTCACCAAGGCCTGCCCGGTGCCAAATCACATGCAGCCCGGCCAAAATCCTCCAACTGTTCAGGCTTAGTTGGCAGGGGGCGATCTCCATTTCGGCTAGCATCCAGGCGAAGTAGCGCTGTATGGGTAGACGAATTCCACATTCAAAAAAGGCTAGAATAAGGGCAACCGAGCCCTCATCAGGTTGGCTTACACGATCATATGGGCGAGGAACTTCAATGACAGTGTCTATTGGGATGTCATAGCATTGTCAAAGCAGGTCCAGATCATCATCAGTTATCTTGGAGGGCCGATTCATATCCAGAGCCAAGTGGTCGAGTTCGCCGGGCTCCGGATCCTTCCGGGGAATTATGTGGTGGTAGGTGTCTTGTTCAATTTCGGAAGGGGTTGGGGTGGTGTCAGGATCCTCTATGTTAGGTACTTCCGAGCTTGAGGAAGGCTCTTCGGCACAAGGAATTTGAGGTTTTGAAGGCTTTGCCGAGGAGGTTTCGCTGTCAGACATTCCTAACCGTCGAAGTGGGTGAAAAGGTTAGTCAATGACTACTTTAATGTACCGATGACCTAAATATCTACCCTAAAATTCCGACAACTAAGCCTATAATCTCTATACGCTTTATCAATGTCCACAAACAACAAATCTCTTCCTAGCTACATCAAGCCAAACACAAGCCCCAAAACAACCGGAAGTTATCATAACCAATCACTAATCATCCTGCCAAACACATATGCACTACGAAAATCCCAAAACAGAGACATGCTTCACCACATATAAAAAAAACACAAAACACAAAACAAACAAAAAGAAGAAGAGAAAAACAGCAAGGTTCGCAACTTGTGAAAAGCCAAGCAAAGAGGTCGTTCATAAGACTTACTTGTTTCTTTTGGAAGGATTAAAGGTTGCTCGGTGTGGTCTGGTCGTTCGTTGAGTTCACTGATCACGGTTGGGAACAAGGAGTTCTCGCAGTTGGGAAGATTCAAATGTTTGTAAAAGAGAGAAACAATGCTTATTCTGCTTTCTTATAATCGGTTCAGTGCATTTGTGGCCTTTGGATTGAAACAAAAGCGTCAGATGCAAGCCACATGTCAAGATCAGGAGTGATCTGCCCGAATTGGATTGACGGTTGGATTTAGGCGTCTTTTTGAGTTGGCAATGACGGTCGGATCACTTACTTTTTGGCGGGAGGACGACGGATGATTGACAAGTGGCAAGCTCATGTTAAACCCTAGAAGTGATTTGATGTGTATTTAGGTGGATATTACGGTTGCGCGTCTCGATGGGCGGTTTCCAGAAGGGCAATAAAGAGATTTCGCTTTGGCTAGAAAGAAATCAAGCCGAGCATCTGAGTCGTACCGAGAACGAGGTGATTGTAGGCAATAAACTTATTCTTCAAAGGTCGGCTACCAGTTTATCAGAAGCACCACTCTTTTTATATAGTTCCCGACATCAACTCGTACACTCTTTGGAACCGAGAACTAGGGGACATATGTTGGTGGTATTTTCAGGTACTATGATGTTAGAACAGTACGGCAGGGGTAGAAATGGTAACTTCTTTTTTACCAAAACCCTTAATGCCGACCCGTCTAGAAGAGTGTTTCCGACCAGATGACATGACACGTGCCAACAGGGAAGGCCAAGCACTTGGTGAAAAATTACTGACTACTTCAGCACGACTGGTCGGATATTATCAGATTGGTAGCAATTTTCTAAGTATAAATGACCGTTGTGACCGACCTCATGAAGACCGAACAGATGGCAAAATATTTTCCACCGCCTCATTCTTATAGGATAAGATGATGGGACACCATTCTTATAAGATAGATGATGGGATATAGTAATGATGAAAGTAAGATATTTTCGGCCAAGTGGCCTTGGGGGAAGGAATTCCATTAATGAGTCCACATGGGTAGTGTCATCTAGAGGGGGGATAGAACCGCCTCTTTTCTAGTATAAATAGGAAGGGGAAACACATTTGTAAGGGTTGGTTGATCGATTAGTAAGATTGATTACTAAAAATCTAGAGAGAAATATTATGTAAACACAAACAGCTCGGTTTCCACACTAACCAATCACAAAACAGGTCGGCCGAGTACATTTCGATAATAAAACACCCATCCATTTTGTGCCCGTGGACGTAGGTTGGATTCAATCCGCCGAACCACGTTAATACTTTGCGTTGATCTGCGTGCTTATTCCCTTTGTCAAAGTTTTCTTTTGATTTCCCATAACCAAATAAATTCACTTTTGAAGGAAGATTATCCTGGGAGCGGTATTCCCTTATTACCCCTAAGACAAAAATCAGCCGTCAAGACATGATAATAGTCTTGATACCTATTATATGTGCATGTCATGTCATGATTGCATCTTCACGTGATTTATATAATCCCCTCATCACACTAGTAAGGAATTATTTTTGGATTCCTAGTAGCTTGTGTAGGAATGTAGTTCAATTTATTGATTTTCTTCATGGTTTATGCTTCTTCTTCTTCTTTTTTATTGCCCCGAAATAGACAAAATGCTCACAGATTTAAGGATTCCTATTTGTCAGGACTCTGGATTATGTGTTAATTAATGTTTGAAAAATTGAATCGGTGATTTAAAAGATCTAATGAATTAATAACCGACAGAACCGACTGATGTCATAAATAACTTTAATTAATTAGATATTTATTTATTTATTTATAGTTTAATTTTTTCTTTGGGTTAAGAACAAGCCATGTTTATCAATCGATTTCACCGATTTTGACCAATTTTTTTACACATTGATTTTTAAGATTCAATCAAACTTGACTCACGGTCAGTTCCCGATTCAACTTACCGGTCACACAAGTAGAGAGAAGATTTAGCTTTTTTTTAGAATCGTTGGAAATCCCATCACCAAACCACCCCCTTTGGGCATAAGCGAAGTAGGTAAAATTCTCGATTGTCTCATGCTCTTACAAGAAACGCACTGCCTGGATTCGAACCCAAGACCTCAAGGTGAGATCCTGAGCTATATATCACCAAACCACTCCCCTTGGAGACAAGATAATATTTAGTTACCATTAGGATAAGTTAAAAATGATAAAAAAAAAAATTCATTGTCGAAATTATTTTTTTTTCCAATGATAAAAATTTTAATTTGCATAACAAGAATTTTATTAATTGGTGGAATAAGAGTTCTTTTATGAAGTATCAGGTTTTTACGTCAACGACAGTGGCAAAGTTAAGACTATTGAATTAGTAGTTGCAATTTTAGCAATTAAGATTAGAATCCTGAAAAAAAAGTGTAGGAAAATATGTATAGTTTATGCATAATTTATTAATATAGTTGGTTATTTTGAAGTATAATTTTGAGTAAGACTCGTTTATGAGTTTTAACACCTCATCAGAGACATGATGCTACTGGCAGGAGACAAGATTAACACATCACCATAAGCCTCCAAATTCACTAGAAAACAGACATGATGTGTCTTAAATTGGACAACTTGGAACACAATCCAGCACCAAAACGAAGCTTGTAATAAGCATCAATATGCAAAAGGACCTCAGGTCCACACACAAAACACATCAAGTTTATACTTAACACTTAAGGGCTCAGTGCCCACAAATCATGTACAAATCAAAACTTTTACTTATTTATTACAAAATAACGTGCACAACACGACAATAACCTAATAATCATGGACCCTAAATCTCTATGACATTTCCCGGGACACTTGAGAGGGTGACTGCAACATGGGTGATTCGGTGTCTCGAGCATGACTTTCAAAGCTGAAGTGGTTGGCCGATCTGGTAGCCAATCTTTAAAACTAGCAAACTGATTTGGTGCGAGTTATAAAACTCAATAAGTAATCATGCTCATACTACAAACAAAACATATAAGTCAAGCATATCATGTCATATATCATAAGCTTTTTAGAACTATCATGTTGATACGAGTTCAGCATTATCAACTTTTTATTATTCTCTATTCTTTACACATGTCAACTCCCCATACATATATTGTTGGGGTTTTATCAGGGCGGCGCAGTGAAAGAAGCACGGTTCGGGAAAAATCGTAGTTTAAAATTTTTAAACTTACGAATAAATTATTAAATATCCAATATTAATAATTCAGTCAAATTTGATCGGTGGTAAACACACACGTTACGCAAGCGCACGTATCGCTCAAGTAGTATAAAATGTATTGATCTCACGAGGACTTAATACCTAAGCTATCAATTTATGAAATGAAATATTTACGAGCATCTAATAGATTAGTTGTTTGATTGGATGGTGATTTTAAACTAAAACAAGTAAATAAAACAATGTGAAAGTGAATTAAAGGTAAAATCAATATTATAAAACTATCTAGGGTTGTGAATCCTTCCATTATCTTTTAAAGATGAAGTGATTATCTCATGTTTGTGCAACATATCGGTTTATTAACCTGGAACACGAAATTATGCAAAAGCCTCTGTCGATGGTCAGATGCAAACACTCAATTAACCCAATTAATCATATGTCTATGTTAACCAAGTTACCTGAATTCATTAAGACTAAGGTCCAATTGTGGCTACCCCCGCCCGACAGGTATATGTCTATCCTGGAAGGAAATATATTAAGGGGTATCTAATCCTTAAGGGAGATCGTGGGCTATTAAGTCTAAGGCTGAAACCTAAATTCCTTCGTCAAGTTCATTTTAAGTTTACCATATCAATCTTATTAATGGCATGTTAACAAGAAGCATTAAGGTTAAGACTTCATAAATAAACCTTTATATTACCCAAGACACAAAATAACCTCTTATAAACTGGTGATATTGGAATTCATCTCAACCCCAGATATAGTATTTAGTTACAACACATATCTAGTACTAATAAAAGCTTAAATAAAGTAAATGACATAAAATAAAGCTTGGAAATTAAAAAGGTAAATAAAGTAATAAAGAAGATGTTGGGGTTAGAGGATCCACTTATATTACTTCTATTTTAAGATATCTCACTTATTATAATATATAAACTTTGCATGACATTACCAACCGATCATAAAGGTGGTATCTTGATTAAGTCAAATTTATGATTAATTCCAACCGACCTTTTGGGGTGTTCACGAGTCGGGTCGGGTCGGGTTTTTGAAATTTTGTTAGACCCGATCGGGTCGGGTCAATGGAAAGTCGGGTCACGCGGAAGTGGAACCCGATCGGGTTCGGGTCAGGTCGGGTCATTTAAAAAAATAATTTTTTTTAATGAATTAATTATTTTGAAATATAAATATTAGTTATTTATGTCCCAAAAATTATCATATATATAAATTTTTAATACAAAAAAAGTAATAAACAAATGAAATAATAGTAAAAACTTTAAAAATAATAATAAAACTTTTAGAAAAATAATAAAATTTGTATAGGGTCGGGTCGGGTTTTAGTATCAAACCTGTTGCTCAACCCGAAAATTTCGGGCCGGGTCGGTCCGGTCAAAATTTTGCAAATTTTTTTATTAACCCGTGTGGGTCGGGTCACGTCAGGTCGGCTCGCGGGTTGACCTGACTTTATGAACACCCCTACTGACCATAAAGGCGGTATCCAATTTAGTCAGGTTAAAATCAATTTAATTAAGTCCAACCGACCATAAAAGCGGTATCCCATTAGGTCAGATTTTAAATATTTTATATATTATAACTAAGGGAGATTAATCTAAATATTAGTAATAAAAGCTTAACCTTTCACCCCAGCAGATGAGAGTTACCTCCTCATATTGAAAAGTAAAATAAAGAAAGAACTATTGCGTAAAATAAAAAAATTAAATACAGAAAGGTGTAAATAAACAAACAAAATACTATCTTCTTAGTATTCTTAAGAAAATCTCCAGAAGAAGGTATGGATTGGAATTCTGATTTCAGCCTCAATTTATAGGCAAATCGGATGCATGAAACATTGCGCGTCGCGACACACCGTTGATTTGTGCCACATGTACACGGCTTCACTGAGATGATGACACATGTCTGTCGGCAGAATTAGTGGCTCAGTGTCGCGACGCATAAAGGTTGTACGCGTCGTGACGCTGACGTCATGATGATGTAAGAAATTAGGCGTGTCGCTGATGAGTGTTAGCAGCATGTGATGATGACACGTGTCCGGAGTATGATAGCAGATTTACTGTGATATTGACTCGTGGCCGGCTCATGTTAGCAAGTGCGTATGATAGCAAGCTTATCTGATTTTGACACGTGTCCGGCGTATATTTGCGGTCGCGACGCAGAAGTGTTGCGTGTCGTGACGTAGAATTCCAATTTTATCCTTTTTGTCCGTTTTTCGCTGTTTTGGCCTCGATTTGATTCCAGTGAGTCCTGAAACCTTATTTATCTATAAAATACACAAAATACATCAAAATATTCACAAAAGTCAAGAAACTATATAAAATATTAAGTAAAAATGGCGGTAAATAGTGATATATTTACCGCTTATCACACCTCCAAACCTAACATTTTGCTAGTCCTCGAGCAAAACAACAAAATAAAATACAATAAACATATTTAAAATTAAATTAAACTAAGCCACTTTAGTACGGATCACGGTTGCATTTAGCGTAAGCAATAAGCCTTTAAACCCCTAGGTGTTCCTAATGGACGAGTTGTAGTCTCGTGAGGGCTTACAGCAACGATACCCACAAACGTCAATATAATGCACACAAAAACAAAAAGACAAAAGAAAAGAGAATAAACAAGTTAGTGACTAAACAAGTGAAACTCATATCCAAGTTAATAGTTGTTTTCTTTCTTTCTAAATTACCAAATAAGTAAATTCTCCGATTATTTTACCATTCTTCATATACTCAACAAACAAAGTATTAATCAAATCATTGTGCCCACAATATTCATACGTGTAGTTGAAAAGTGCGTAATATTTTTGTCCTAAAGTTATATCGGAATTCACACCTTTTTTAGCAATGGATTTTTTTTTCAATATCTTCAATCCATGTAGCGAGCCTTAGGTCAGTGACTCCCAAGCCAGTTGGCTTTAGGGCACTAAGTGTTAAAACACCACTACGGACTTAATTACTCGGATTTCAAATATCTTTTTTTACAACATCTTTAATCCTTGTAACGAGCTTTGGGTTAGTGACTCCCAAACCAGTTGGTTTTAGGGCACTAGGTGTTAAAACACCTCTTCAGACTTAATTACTCGGATCTCAGATGTTTTTTTTTATTAATATACACAATTTTTTTTAATTTTTTTTATTCCATCATTTTTTATATGCTTCCTCCAATTAAACTAGAGCACTGAATATTACAAACTTTTCAATTACAACTCATGTCCTTATGTTACCATGCATGTTGATAATACTTGTCAACTAAGTATATGAAGATCCAATTTAGTCAGTTTTATAAAGAATTCACAAATTAAATAATTCAAAAGGAATTAAACAAAAATTAACTTGTTACGAAATAGGTTGAGATACGTCTCAGGAGTAGAAATTCCTTACACAGCTATCTCACACCAATTTCATCTAATTAGTCAAATTAAAAACACAAAAATAAAATATTTTTTTTTATTTTTTTAAATTTTTTTTTGAATTTTTTTAATTCTTTGACTAAAAATCAAATAAAAATAACACAACGAAAAATAAAAATAAGATACTAGTCAACTCTTCCCCTCCCCCAAACCTAATTGAGACATTGTCCCCAATGTCTAAAAAGTAGAAGAAGAGTTTAGAAAATAGTACCGATTAGCTGAAATTCTACATCTAAAAATAAAATTAAAGGTTAAGATCCAGATTTATCCGACGCTTCTTACTACCATCATTATCAGACCAGTTAATCTTGGAAAGTATAGGGTCAATATGTGGTTTAAATGCTAAAATTTGGTCAATTAAATCATGGGCAGTTCTGGCAGTGAAAATGATATCTTTTACAGATTTTGACACGAACCAATTTCTCCGGGCATCATCAAGAAACACACAAAGAAAATCATAAAATCCATCAGCATTAAACAGTCCAATCGATTTCTAGTGTATGTTCAAGTTCACCCAAGATAGTACTGTAAAAATTTCCTCCATCATACCCAAGCCATCTGGCAAAGCAATAAAAGCATCAGCACGGTTAATCATTTCAACAAGTCGTTCAGACATACCTGGCACGATACATTCATCTTCATTTGATGGTCCTATAAGATTTGCCTCTGCCAAAAGTTTTGGGATGATTCCAAGAACTTGACTTCCTCCTTCCCGTACGGCCCTTGAAACGCACCCCATTAGTCCAAGATTGCCACTGCCATATACTAAGTGCATATTCCTTTCAGTTATTACTCTACCCAATTCATGTGTTGCTTCAACGAATCTTAGCTTAGAACCAACACTAGTACCGCAAAACACACAGATGTTAACAACCCGTCTTCTTGAAGTTGCTTCCGTTTTTTTTATTTCTCAACTTTGGATGTCTTCAAGAGTGCAATGACAAGCTAAATTTATAGAACCTGAAAAGGGGTGAGTAATAATAGCACTAGTACCTGCCAAATGAAAATTATTAGCTAAACAGTAAAATAAATTGTGAAAGTCAAAAAGTCTGGATCCTGTCGGATAAAATAAAAGAAAATAAAAAAATAAATCACAATTATTAGTTAACAATAAAGAGTTAATAATATTTACAAGAAGTAACGGCTTGATTGACATCTATGCATCAATGACAAGCTTCCCATCCAATTTTCTTATAAATTGGAAAACAAGGTCTTTTAAAGTCAGATTCCCGAGACTTTATTGTTGTCTTTCTTTTCGAAACTGTGTATGTAACATGCGAATTGCGTGATACACATATCCACTGGGATGCGTCTCAATAGTCAATCATATGTCATCTAAAGACTTCTTACTCATGCCATCCCTAATGAATTTAATTTTATGTTCTTGGTTATCAGACATCATTCTTAAAGAACGATGACGAGTATTACATGTCATGCGTGCACATTTATAGCAAACAACTAATCTCTTAGCTCTTTTTTTTTAGCATAGGTGCTTTTTCCTAAACCAGGCAGATATGAAACAAAAGAATCAGAGAACTCACCTTCCAATCGTACCCATGCTTCAATAATCCAATGAATGTCATTGGGAATACCTTTTATCATCAGAAGTCTCATTCGTTCCATGCGAGCTTTGTAATCTTTCATCAGAGAATTTTGAGGGAGAGAAGGAAATTGCTTGTGAAGATTTGTGAAAACTTCTTCCATCCTGAAATGTGACTTTACCTACAAAAATCAAACACACAAAAATAAAACACACTGAATCTTAATATATACACAAATTTCATGGGTTTTCTCTCTGCTAGAGCTAATTTTAACGTCGTCAGCGAGACATGATTGCCCGAACGTTAGGCTGGATCTGAAAGTGTGACACTTTCTTTTTGTCGCTCAAATGATTCTCCCCAATAGTGCTTGACACGCTGGCTGTTTACCCTTAATGTGTTGCTGGATTTGGAGTTGTATATCTCAACTACTTCGTAAGGTAACACCTGAATAATCACAAATGGACCTGACCACTTTGATTTCAGCTTTCCAGGGAAAAATTTCAACTATGAATTGCATAACAACACCTGCTGCCCTGGGTTCAGTTGTCTGCGTACTTTTTTTATCATGCCATTTCTTAGTCTTTTCTTTGTATAGTTTGTCATTTTCATAATCTTGTAGGCGAAATTCCTCCAATTCGTTAAGTTGGTGGAGCCGATTTTCGATATGGGGACATACCAATGGGTGTTTTGTAAGCTGTCTGGTAGGCCTATAATGCGTCATCCAGTTTTGTAGACCAGTCTTGACCGGCGTAATCACACGCGTATAACGCAAACGTACGTTTCGTTCAAGTAGTATAAAAATATCGATCCCACGAGGACTTAATTCCTACTATTGTTATTAATTATTGATACTATTTATTTATAGGTATCTAATTATAGGGAGAATGGAATGATTACTTATGGTTGGTTGAATGTGGATTTGCTGAACAAATAAATAAATAAAAACACAAAAGAAAATACTAAGGAAAATAACAAAAGACACAAATATATAGAGTCGTGACTCTACACAATATTATTCTAATGATGAATTGATTATCTTATATATGTGTAATAAATCAGTTTGCTAACCTGGAACACGAAAATATGCAAAAGCCTCTGTCGATGGTCAGATGCAAACACCCAAATAACTCAATTAATCATATGTCTATGTTAATCAAGTTACCTGAATTCATTAAGTTCAAGTTCCAATAGTGGCTACCCCCGCCCGATAGGTATATGTCTATCCTGTAAGGAAATCTATTAAAGGGTTATTTATCCTCAAGGAAGATCGTGAGCTATAGAATCTAAGGCTGAAACCTAAAATCTCTTTTCCAAGTTCATTTTAAGTTTACCACATCAATCTTATTGGTGATAAGGCAATAAGAAGCATTAAGCTTAAGATTCAATAAACAAACTAAAGTATTAACCAAAATAAAATTAAATCAATTATTACGCATGTGAATATTGTGTTTCATCACTTCCCTAGAATTAAAAATAAAATGTTGGGGTTAGGGGATCCACTTTTACTATTTCTAATTTAGAAATCTCTCTTATTATAATATAGAAATTATCAGTGATATTACCAACCGACCATACATGCGGTATCCTGATTAAGTCAGATTTTCAATTAAGTCCAACCGACCATAAAGACGATGTTATTATTTGTCTATAAACCAGCCATATAGGCAGGTAAACATCTGTCACATAAAGACCGACCATATAGGCGGTGTCACATTATGTCAAATAAATAAAACCAGCCATTAAGGCGGTATAACCTTTAGTCCATACTATTAAATTATAATTTCCATATTATAATTAAGGGAGATTAATGTAAACTAAAATAATTAAAGCTTCACCATTCCCCCACCGAAAATTTAACTACTAAACATAAAAGAAAAGAAAATAAAATAAACTACTACTATTACTGAAAATAAAAATACATAATTAAAATATTGAAAATAAATACAAACAAGATGCAATCCTTAAATTTCTTACAAAAACCTAAGGAAAACATGAGAATTACAAATGAAATGGCTTGGTATTTATAGGAAAATCTAAAGGCTTCCACTAATTTCTCCACCAAACATGGCACCAAACATGGCATCAACCATGGCACCAAACATGACACCAAATCCTCCACCAAACATGCAAGCATGTTTGGTGGAAGTTTGACAATTTTTATTATTTTTTTATTTTTTGCTTTGAAAATGATTTTAATAATTACACATAACACACTTCCGGATGTTTCATCAATCTCGGTCATGAAATCTTCAGAATTCGAATTTATTTTGTTTTTCAAAGTTGTAGATCTTTGAGTCTTCTTTAATCTGGAACTTGAATCACCTCAATCCGATATTGGAGTAAACAATTATGGCCAATATACAAAAATTGCGCAAAGTTGGAATTTAGGACTGCACTTCGTGACACGTATAGTAAATTTCCGTTTTTGTCATTTTTTGCTCCGGATTTCATTATTTTAGCCCCGAGTTGATTCCATTAAGTCCTGATACTTTATTTATCTGCAAAACACATCAAAATGTTCATCAATTTCACCCGATTAATCAAATTAAAAACAAAAAAATAAAAAAATATTTTTTGATTTTTTTATAATATTTTTGATTTTTTGAGTTTTTCGAAAAATTTTGACTAAAAAAATAAAAATAACACAATAAAAAAAAAAGATACTAGCCAATTATTCCCCTCCCCCAAACCTAAATGAGACATTGTCCCCAATGTCTTAAAAAGTAGAAGAAGAGTTTAGAAGATAGTATCTGGTTAGCTGCGATTCTACATCTAGAAACAAAATTAAAGGTTAAGGTCCAGATTTATCCGACGCTTCTTACGATCATTATCAGACCAGTTTATCATGCAAATGATATGGTCAATTTTTGGTTCAAATGCTAAGAGTTGGTCGATTAATTCATTGGCTTTTCTCGCTGTTAGGAATATGTCTTTCACAAGTTTTGAGATAAGCCCAAGTTTGTTAGCATCTGCAAGAAAGACAAAAAGGAAATCGAAAACTCCATCCACGTTAAATAGTCCAATGGGTTTCTGGTGGATGTTCAAATTTGCCCATGATGCTACTGTGAATATTTCTTCCAAAGTGCCTAGTCCGCCTGGTAAAACAATGAAAGCATCAACGTGATTGACCAAATAAGTTGTTCGGACATGCTTGAGACAATGCATTCCTCTCCGTTTGAGTCTCCAATGAGGTTTGTCTCTGCTAATAGTTTTGGAATGATTCCCAAAACATGGCTACCACTTTCTTGCATGGCTTTTGAAACACATCTCATTAATCCAAGATTGCCACCACCATATACTAAGTGCATGTTCCATTCCGCAATAACTCTCCCCAATTCTTTTGCGGCCTCCATAAATTCTGGTTTGGTCCCAGAGTTAGATCCAAAAAACACACAGATATGAGTAACTCGTCGCTTGGAAGTGGTTTCCATTTTTCTCTTATCTGAATTTTTATCTAGATGAGTATAAGAGAAGAATGACGAGCTGAATTTATAGATCCTGAAAAGGGTGAGTAATAATAGCACTAGTACCTGCCAAATGACAATGAACGTTAAAATAAATCATGAAAGTTAAAAGTATAGATCTTGTCGGCGAAAATAAAAGAAAATAACAAAAGAAAAGCAAATGAAATCAAAGCAATTATTCAGGTAACAGAATTGTGTACGCAATATGCCACTCGTTTGGTATATAAACCATTAGGATGCGTCTCAAGAATTCTTTCTTTACTCAGCCATCACTAATGAATTAGCTCTCATTTTTGTGATTGCCAAACACGATTCCCTCAGATTTTGCTCTGCCTTAAATGCTATGTTTGTGCTTTTCCCTGAAAAATAACACACCAAATTAAAAATTCTACAACATGTATACACAAAATATGAAAATAGAAATTATAATAAATTGAATGGGTTGCCTCCCTACTAGCGCTAAATTTTTCGTCTTCATCCAGACGTGTCTGACATCAATCTGTCAAGGAGGTTTCAGCGTCATTTTGGATGTCCGATTAAAGACAATCCCGTGAGCGTTGCTTTTGAAGGGTCTATTCCAACGGTAAGGTGGCAAAAAGAATTTTGTCTCATTTAGTGCTTGTGCCATCTTTTTAAACTTTGTCGCTCCAGTAGTTCCTGAAAAGAAAGAAAGAAAATCAGGAGGTCTCGTATGGTGCTTGACTTTGAATAGAAATTCCATTCTGTCAAGCTTCTGGGTGATGTCTTTTATTTGTACTCCCCAAAACAGTGATGTTTCTCCTAAATGCCTGAGATCTTCAATTTGGTCAGATAGTTGCTTATCCATTTGCTCTGTTTCTTACTCCACATTTTCTTCACATATGTATTTTAGGATTTCCGCATTCAATTCTTCATCTGTCATCTGTGAAGTGCATGCTCTATAAGTATCAACCTGAAGACGTAAAGAGATGTCGGATTTTAGGTCTTCATCCTCTGAGGTTGATGTGACTTGCTTAGATAGATCTTCTTCAAACATTAGTGCAATGGAAGCTCCAATATCTTCATTTTGAAGGTGGAAAGTTTGATCCTCCCTTGTTGGTACAGTTGGTACAAACAGTTCAGCTTCTTCATCCTTGTCAGAGTCAGAATAATAAAAATCAAACAGAGACTTCGTTGGTTTGGGTTCCTGAACTGATACCTCTGGTTTTTGATACTGCTCAGCATCTTCCTCTGTTAAGGTGTCATTGTGAAACTCTGGGTACTCGAAGGTTTCATCAGTGTCATTTGCTCCGTGAGATATGTAATTCAGGTTGTCTGTTAATTGTCTCGCTTGATTTCTTATTCTTTGTAAGGTTGCTTCTTGGTCTTCTATTTGACTCTGAAACATTTCAGCTATTACATCCAACTTTTCGTCTTGTTTCTTAATCCAATCTTTGAGCATGTCAATCAATTGATCTTCCTCTGATGGTTCTGGTTCTTGATGAAGATCGTAGGTGGATGGTGGATAAGATGGAAAATAAGGTTCAGTGAAATATGTTGGTTCTTCGTACCTTGAAGAATTCTGATAATTCTGCTGATGGGTGGTAATTATATCACTATTTCCCACTCATTTGACCTAATATTTTGGATAGGTTCTTGAGTTTTGTGAATATTTTGATGTGTTTTGTGTTATTTTGTAGATAAATAAAGTTTCAGGACATTTTGGAGGTGATTTGGGGCCAAAACAGTGAAAATTGGACAAAAGGGTATTTTGGTAACGCCTATCATGCACCACGACTTGCTAACGTGCGCCGGGTCCACAAGTCAGAATCTGAGAAGTTTGACTTTGCTAACGTGCGCTGTGCCACGTGTCTGTTGGGGTTGGTGCTCAGAGCGCCAATCCGGACCGTATTTATGTCTGATTCATGAATACAAACATCCCATTTTCCATAATATTACTTATTTATGGTTGTACCTCTTGTTTTTATATACGTATTCGATCTGATTACGATTAGATTGAAACTAAATGTTGTTTAGTGATATGTATATATTAGACAAAGGCCCGATAATAAATAATGCAATACACAGTTACAAAGCTAGTTTGTAATTGACATTGGGAAATGTCACTGCTAAATGTATATTATCAAATATAGTTCCTGGTCAAGATTCACTAACACGGGTCGGTTAGTCAAATCTGTTGAGACCAGTACATGTCTTATATCGAGACTTGGTCCGATGGTTTATCCCAGTGAACCATGAGTGTAGGGAGACTCGTATAGATATGTAGGTGTTTATAGTGGATAAACACTGAATGACTCACCGAAGATTCTTAATGGATGGTACACCAACGTCAATAAGAATCTTCTCGGGTTGAGTAGCATAGTGGTCCTTCGACTAGAGATACCACTGTGGATGTATGAGACATCCTCCACACTTAGATGGTAGTCACGTCACCGATCTATTTAGATCAGACCTTCGCCTGTTCGTTGGGTGTGGACCGATCCTCAGGATATCCTATGTGTATCAAGATAGGATCCGTCAGTTCTGTGTATAGAGCATAGGTAGTCCCTATATGATTAGGAGTCTGTTAAATATGTGGCCACAATATACTTCGGAAGTAAGTTCCGAATGTTATTTAGAGATTGCTAATAGATACGTCAACGGGATAATACCTATAGAGATTTGACGTTTACATCTATATCTTTGGTATTATCCGGATACCTGTGATGGAGGGATTATACGTATGCAATGACCTCGACCTGTATGATTCAGCTAGTTTATCCGTGGTCGTCATAAATTACGGGTGGGTAAATTATGGACACGAAATTGGATTTTGTGACGGATATACCTGAATCTAGAGAGTCTCACTAATGAAATATACTCGTAGAGCACTAGGGCAACTTTTATGAATAATGATGATTATTTATAAATCGTTTAAACGTCAAACGAAATATACATGCGAATGGGCTGAACCGTCATTTCCTAATTAATGTGTATTTGTATTTAATATATGATATTATTAAATACACATTAATAAATTATCAAATAAAGGTATTTGACATATATCATTAATATATGTATTTGAGATATTTAAAGTAAATATAATACATGTATTTGAGATATTTGTATTTAATTAATTATTTAATTGTTTAATTGTTAAATGATTAATATAATTAAAATATAAATATCTCACCAAATGATAAAGTTAGGAAATGATTATAAGTGTTTATTATTGACTTTAAAGTAAAGGAAATGATAGTCAAATTGGATTTGACTTCCTTGGATATTTATTTTAAATTGTTAAAATTGAAATATTTTTTCCTTTATTTTTTTTATCAATTTTAGGCCATATACCTATATAAATATAATTGTTATATTTTTAAGTTGCTTTTGTTGACTTGTTGAATTTTCATTAAAGATGTAATGATCAAATTGCAAGTTGATTAAAGTAAGCTTTAAATGAAACAAATGAAAAATATCTAGATATTTTTTCTTACTACAATTTCGGCCAAGGGCTTGATTTGGGTGAGTATATATTGTTTTGTTTCATTTTTAGGGTTAAAGGATTCATAAGTCACAAAATGAAACACAAAAGTAGTTGAGAGAAAAGTTTGAAGAAAAGAAGGAAAAGCTAAGAAATCTTAAGGTTTTGTAAGTTTTCTTTCAAATCTTTCAACATGAAAAATGTTTCTAACATGCTTAGCTTCATCTTGTGTTGCTTTGATGTTGTCTCTCTACTTATAGTTTGTGTTTGAATTGTTGTGAACTTGAATGAAAGATGTGTGTATGTAAGTAGCCTTGAAATGGTTTCAAAGGCTTACTTTTGATTCTTTGAAAATAAAAGTTTTCATTCTAGAGTTAGTAAGCCACTCCTTGGTGACCTAGAATTGTTCTAGAGTTATTTCAAAGCGGTGAGGCTTGATTGGTGAAGTATTGAATGGATTAAAGTGTTGGATTTTGTAAATTTGGTGAAATTGGACAATTTGATGAAATTGAAAAATTAGGGTTCATAACCCACTCCAAATTTGGGTATTTTCATATATGTGATGTATTATGGTATGAATATGATGCATGTAAAATTTTAGGTTGATTGGATTTGATCTTGGATTGTTTTGAACAAAAAGGACTAAATCGCAATTAATTGAAAATTTGTGGGTCTCTCGGCAATTTCAGAAAAATTGGGGATTTGTGTGAAATCTGATTTTGATGCATTAGATGTGTTGAAAAACATTTTAGAAATGATTTAGAATCATCCAAAATTATATTTAATAATTTTTGGGCTAAAATAATCAATTTACAAAGTTTTGGGGAAATTCGGTAATTACCAAGAAATTTGATCTCTTGTGTAATTTTTCAGAATTTGATAATTGGATAATTAAATAAATAATTTTATTTAATTGATCCGAGAAAAATTTTGAAATCGGAAAATTTTGATTTTCCACTATTCCGCTGCGTTACCGATATTCCCCCTTAAAACCCCAACAGTGTCACCATCACAGCCGATCTGCTAACGTGCGCAGTGCCACGTGTCATGATCTTACGGTGCCGACAGTCACCATCGCCACATGTCTCCATGTGTCACTCCACGTGTCTGCCACGTCATCATCCATATCACCAGTTGACCGAGTCAACGTGCCACATCATCGCCACGTCATCATCAACCAATCACAGCGTGCCACGTGTCATCATTCCAAGGTGCCGACAGTCACTTTCGCCACATGTCATCACGTCAGTGCCACATCATCACCATGTCAACACCACGTCAGCTCAATTATTGACTCATTTATCCGAATTGACACATGGCAGATAAGAATATGAAATCAGCCAATCACGAGTCGCCACGTGTCGCAATCATTGAGCTTCCAGCCGCCTTGCCATGTGTCACCTTATCCAGAATCCTACGCGATGAACCAGAAGCTGCCACGTCAACAATCATGCGCGTCGCAACGAGAGCTGCGCGTCGCGACGCGGACCCCCTACTGACGCCTACAAAATAGAGCTCGAAATTTCAGTTTCAAATGTACCTTCATCTCTAATTTCTCTAATGTAAATAGAGAGTAATCTATCTAGTTTCTTTTAAATTTTAGTTTTGTAATTAATTTTAATTATTTTATGCAATAATAATAACTTACTTTATTTACTTTTTACTGTTTTTACTATTCACCATGAGGAGGTAACTTCCCCCTGCTATGGTGAAAGGTAATTCTTTTACTATTGCTATTTAGATTAATCTCCCTTAAATATAATATATTCACTATTTAAAATTTGATTAAAAAAGGATACCGCTATATTGGTCGGTTGATAATTCATTTTAATCTGGTTTAAACCTGACTAATCAAAGATATCGCCAGATTGGTCGGTTGGTAATTAAATTTTCTTACCGCCTATATGGCAGGTTTATTTTGGTTCCGCCTTTATGGCTGGTTGGACTTAATTTGACTTAATCAGGTTACCGCCTATATGGACGGTTGGTAAAATAATCACAAGTTAATATATTATATTAAGGGAGACATCTAAATAGTAAATAGTAAAAGTTGATCATTTTACCTTAGCATTTTATTTTATTGTAATTTACTTTTCAGCTTTTACTTTACCACAATTACTTTTCACCATTTTTACTTTATGTCTTTTACTTTTAAGTTTTTATTAGCCCTAGTTATGTGTCGTAACTAAGTTAGTTATCTGGGGTTGTGATGAATTCTAATATCACCGGTTTATAAGGGGTTATTTTATAGTTTTGGTAATTTAAAGGTTTACTTATTAAGTCTTAAGCTTAATGCTTCTTGTTGTCTGATCACCAATAAGATTGATGTGGTAAATCTAAAATAAAATTGACAAAGGAATTTTAGGTTTCAGCCTTAGACTTAATAACCCACGATCTTCCTTGAGGATAGATAACCCTTTAATAGATTTCCTTACATGATAGACATATACATGTCGGGCGGGGGTAGCCATAATTGGAACTTAAACTTAATGAATCCAGATAATTTGGTTGACATAGACATATGGTTCAATTGGGTTAAACTGGGTATTTGCGTCTGACCATCGACAGAGGCTTTTGCATCATTTAGTGTTCCAGGTTAGTAAACCGATTTATTACGCAAACATAAAATAAACACTTCATCTTTAAAATGATATTGGAAGAAATCACAACCCTAGATAGTTTTTAATATTGAATTTTCTTAAACCTACATTCGTGCAATTTTATTTACTTGTTTTTAAATTTAAAATCTTCATCATTTCAAATCAATCAATCAACCTGTTAGATACTAGTAATCATTTGACCTCATAAAATTAATAGATTAGGTATTAAGTCCTCGTGGGATCGATACTTTTTATACTACTCGAATGATAAGTGCGCTTGCGTTATACGCGTGTGTAAGCACCGGTCAAGTTTTTGGCGCCGTTACCGGGGACTTATTTATCTTTCACTATTAGTTTAGAGGTTAGATACCTTTACTTGTATCTAATTTCTTTTTACTTATTGTTTTTGTTTTCTTGTGTTTCAGGTTCTCAGATCCTTCATGAGACGAACCAGAAGCTTTGAACTCCAACCGCTTGACCCATAAATTGAAAAAACCATCAGACAGTTGAGAATGGAAATGCGAGAAGGCCAAGAAAATTTAGTCAACATGAAACCTGAACCTTTGGAGGTTGGACCACCAATTATCATTCGAGACAGAATCATTTCATGTATTGTACTTCCTCCCTTACAAACAAATGCAGGTGACATCAAAACATGCATTAAGATGATTCAGCAGTCAGTTCAGTTTGGGGGGAATGCAACTGAAGATCCTAATGCCCACATCAGCAACTTCCTGGAAGTTTGCGGCACTTTAAATTACAACCGAGAAGCTGAAGAAGCAATGAGACTGCGTATTTTCCCATACTCCTTGAAAGACAGAGCTAAAGCTTGGCTACATTCACTACCAGCAGGTTCCATCACAACTTGGAACACTTTAGCCACCAAATTTCTTGCAAAGTACTTTCCACCAGCCAGAACTGGAAAGCTGAGGAATGACATCATATCCTTTGTGCAACAAGACTCATAAACTCTCTACGAAGCTTGGGAAAGGTACAAAAATTTGCTCCGGAAATGTCCTCACCATGAGATTCCAAAATGGCTTCAAGTCCAAACCTTCTATAATGGACTTTATGGACTGATGAGAACCACAATTGATGCTGCTACTGGAGGAGCTTTAATGGCAAAATGAGAAGATCAAGCCTGGGACCTAATCGAAGAAATGGCCAACAACAATTCCTTGTGGCCAACAGAAAGGAGCATGATCCAAAGAATTACAGGAATTTATGAAAATGGAGCCAATACAGCAGTCAACGCCAAACTGGATCAGATAAGCAAATTCATGGAGACTCTCAGCACTGGATCCACAAGTTCACCATATGGAGGAGCAACAGAACCAAACCAACTTAAAGAGACGGTGAATTATGTCAACAATTTCAACAGATAGGGGAACAATCCATATTCCAACACCTACAACCCAGGGTGGAGGAATCATCCCAATTTTTCATGGAGCAACAATTCAGGACAAAAGAACAATCCACCACCTGGATTCCAACAGCAGAACTATCCACCACCAGGATTTCAACAACAGAATAAAGGTCAGGAACATGAAAAAGAACCAGAAATGAAAGAATGGATTGCAGAGATGTTCAAAAAGCAACAAGAAGCATATGATGCTATCTTTCAGAGCCAATCTGCTTCCATCAAAGCACTGGAGAATCAAATCGGACAACTGGCCAATGCTCAAAGTTACAGACCGACAGGTAATCTTCCCAGCAACACATAACCCAATCCAAGGAACCGATGGAAGGAGCAATGTCAAGCCATCACATTGAAAAGCGGTACTGAAATCAATAAAGATGTTGGAATCAAGGCAACAATTGAGGAAGTTTCAAAAGAAACAAAGCAACAGATGGAGGAAAAAGAAGCAAAGGAAAAAGAAAAATATCAGATCACTCCATCTCTACCTTTTCCACAACGATTTCAGAAAAACAAACTGGACAAGCAGTTTGCTCGATTCCTGGAGGTGTTCAAAAAGCTTCACATCAACATTCCATTTGCAGAAGCCTTGGAAGAAATGCCCAGCTATGTAAAATTCATGAAAGACATTCTTTCACGAAAATGAAGATTGGGAGATTACGAGACAGTAGCATTGACGGAAGAATACAGTGCCATTATTCAGAGGAAACTCCCCCCAAAGCTGAAAGATCCTGGCAGTTTCACTGTCCCATGCACCATTGGAGAATATTATATCGGTTAAGCTTTATGTGACTTAGGTGCAAGTGTTAATTTGGTGCCTTTTTCTATTTACAGGAAACTGCAAAGTGGAGAAGCAATGTCTACCTCAGTCTCATTATAACTTACTGATCGAACGCTCGTATTTCCAAGAGGTGTTGTTGAATATGTGCTGGTCAAAGTCGACAAACTCATTCTTCCAGCAAATTTCATTATCCTTGACATGGAAGAAGATAAAGATGTGTCTATCATCATTGGAAGACCATTCTTGGCGACAGGACGAACTGTGATTTATGTACAAAAAGGAGAACTAACCATGAAAGTTCAGGACTAAGAAGTTACTTTCAATGTTTTCAAAGCCATGAAATTCCCGAGCGATGAAAAGGAATAAGAATGCTTCAGAGTTGATGTTATTGATAGTATCATTCAGGATACTGAGCTAAATCCCACGGATACACTTGAAGTTTGCATCACCAACATGACTGACAGTGAGCTAGATGCTGAAATCCTGGAATGTATCAACTACCTTGACAAACCATTCCAATTCAAAGTGACACCACAAGTGGAAAGCCTGGAACTGCCAAAGAAAGATCGAATTAAGCCTTCGATTTAAGAACCACCATAGCTGGAGCTGAAGTTACTTCCAAGCCATCTCATGTATGCATTTATTGGAAACTCTTCTAAATTACCTGTTATTATTTCTTCTTCACTAACATTGGAGCAGGAAGAAAAGTTACTGAGAGTATTACGAGAGCAAAAAATAGCCATTGGCTGGACTATAGCAGACATTCGAGGCATTAGTCCATCATTTTGTATGCACAAGATTCTGATGAATGATGAGTACAAACCCACAGTGGAACATCAACGGAGACTCAATCCAATCATGAAGCAGGTCGTAAAGAAAGAAATCATCAAATGGTTGGATGCTAGCATCATTTACCCCATCTCAGATAGTACTTGGGTGAGTCCCATGCAGTGTGTGCCGAAGAAAGGAGGAATCATTGTGGTTACCAATGAAAAGAACGAGCTAATCCCAACCAGAACGGTGACTGGATGGAGAGTATGCATGGACTACCGAAAGTTGAACAAAGCAACACGAAATGACCATTTTTCGCTACCATTCATTGACCAGATGTTAGATAGACTAGCGGGACATGAGTTCTATTGTTTTCTGGACGGATATTTAGGGTACAATCAGATTGCCATCGCACTAGAAGACCATGAGAAAACTACCTTTACATGTCCCTATGGTTCTTTTGCTTTCCGCAGAATGCCATTTTGGATTATGTAAAGCCCCTGCTACATTTCAGCGTTGCATGATGGCCATCTTCTTAGACATGCTGGAGCAGAATATGGAGGTTTTTATGGATGACTTTTCTGTGTTTGGAGATTCTTTTGACCACTGCTTGCAAAATTTGGAACAGGTGTTACAAAGATGCGAAGATACAAACCTGGTGCTCAATTGGGATAAATGCCATTTCATGGTACAGGAGGGCATTGTTCTTGGACACCGGATCTCAAAAATGAATCGAGGTAGACAAAGCAAAGATTGAAACAATTGAAAAAATACCTCCGCCGATATCTGTAAAAGGGATTCGGAGTTTTCTTGGACATGCAGGTTTTTACAGGAGATTTATCAAAGACTTTTCCAAGATTACTAAACCTCTTTGCAATCTTCTGGAGAAGGATGTGCCTTTCAACTTCACCAAAGAATGCCAGGAGCTTTTGAGATCTTAAAACAAAAGCTGATTTCTGCCCCTATCATTGTAGCACCAGACTGGACCCTTCCATTTGAAGTAATGTGTGATGCTAGTGATTTTACTGTAGATGCATTTTTGGGACAACGCAAAGCAAATATTTTTCACACAATTTACTACTCCAGCAGAACTTTGAATGAAGCTCAACTCAACTACACAACCACTGAAAATGAGTTGCTCGCAGTTGTGTATGCTTTTGACAAATTCTGCTCATATTTACTAGGTCCCAAAGTGGTGGTCTATACAGATCATTCAGCAATCAAATATCTGATCATAAAGAAAAATGTCAAACCTAGATTAATCCGTTGGATACTTCTTCTGTAAGAATTTGACGTGGAGATCAAAGACAGGAAAAGGACAGAAAACCAAGTGGCAGATCATCTATCAAGGCTCGAGAATGGAGAAACAGCTGGCAAATATCTTTTAATCAAATAAACTTTTCCAGATGAACAACTTTTTGCCATGAAACAGTAAGATGCCCCTTGGTATGCTGACTATGTCAACTACATTGTGTCAGGAAAATGGTCGTTGGAATGGACAACTCAGCAACAAAAGAAATTCTTCAAAGAAGTCAAGCACTATATCTGGGATGAGCCGTACCTGTTCAAACGGTGTGCTGATCAATTATTAAGATGGTGTGTTCCATAAGAGGAGGTCAACAGTGTTTTACAGCACTGTCATTCATCACCATATGGCGGACACTTCATCGGAAACAAAACTACAGCCAAAGTCATACAATCAGGTTTGTTCTGGCCCACTCTTTTTAAAGATGCTTATCTTTTTGCTCTTCAATGTGACAGGTGCCAGAGAATGGGGAATATTTCGAAGAGAAATGAAGGACCGTTGCAAAACATTCTGAAAGTGGAGATATTCGATGTTGTTGGACAGTTATGACCCATAGCGTCACTATTTGTACAGATCATGGTGTTGTTGTACAAATAAACTATGTGACAAAGGAAATTGCTCTCTTATCATTTGTGATTAGATCACCAAGATGTATAAATGATTGGAGGTCCTTATGATTAGTTCCTGGATTGAGATGATATGAGACAGTATCAATCCACGAAGGTTTAATCATTAAATATCCCTAGTCGTAGTATTATGGAGATTGGATATCGATAATGCGGAATAGACTAGTATTACACTTATGCGCGTTGTGAGGGCATAACGTCATAGTTCTCATATATTTGGGTATAGGATACTCATGCAAGTGTAGTAAGAGGTTGTGTTTTACCGATGGTACGAAAAACAGCTTCGCTCTGGACAGACCCCTCGGAATTCCATTGGTAGTATTACTATGTGTCTATGGAAGTCCGAATCAGGGTAGGTGTATTTGGTCTTAACCTGAGACTTGCACCGCTAATACTTGCGACAATCAATATACTTTAGTTTTAGGTCGTCCAGGGCTTTAACAGGTTTTGTGTACGCCTCTGCTGGGTATATTGAGAATCGTAGTGTATTGGGTGTGATGTCGAGATGGAAGTATCACTCCAGTAATAGTGGAGATGATGATCACGTTGGATACGGAACTCGTTCTCTTATATGTTGCAGCTATCGGGATATTATGACTAGGTCATGTTTATCCGATTATAGAGACTAGTTACCAGAGATCTGATATGTGCTTCGTACGGGGCAGACACATTTCCAGCCCCAAGCCTTGCACGTGACATCCGATACTGGATCGAAATATGCAATACTATGTATACTACGCCTGATATAGATCGTTTATTCCTGTAAGCATGTTTCTGGAGAATTGGTTAGGCATGGCGCTTTGCTAGAAGCCAACCTTGTCTTGTAAATCGGTAAAACGTAGTACTTGGTACGTACGTATTCGGATTGTCCGATAACCGTATTTACTGCCAACATATCTGGGGATCTCATGGGTCGCTTCCCGAAGATTCACCGATGATATATGACTCACACTTTATTAATCTTGGATTAATTAGATGAGAGAGAAAATTAATCTGGGATTAATTACGGAGATATTTTATCTGGGATAAAATATTATTTAAAGAGAGAGAACGATTAATTTGGAATTAATCAATAAATTAATATATTTGATATATTAAACGAAATTAGATTTCGACGCGGAATTAAAATCGGATTTTAATTCGGGCGAACGAATTAATTTAGAATTAATTCGTTAAGCGACGTGAATAGTAATTATGCTAGGCATGATTATTTAATTAAATTAGATTTAATTACGACGCAACGGAAAATTCGTTAATTCGGAATTAGCGAACCCGCGCCCGGGAGTGTTTGCAGAACCACTCGCATTTAGAATCAAAGTGGGGCCCGCAAGTCACATCAAGCGTCAAATCAATCGTCATTCAAGTGATTGATGTCTTGTCACTTTGAGTGATTGACAACCATTCATTATTCATTGAGTGATGTGAATAGTTGATGTGAGTTGTTGGAAGGCTTTAATGCCTTTTTGCTTTTTGACTTTGGAAGTTGGATTTTTGGTATTAGATTTTTGAAATCTAAAAACCTAACACATCAACTTCATCTCCCTCCTCTCTCTCTCATGAATCACGGCCTTGGGCCAATTTTCTCTCAAAAATCTTCTCCCATGGCCGAATGTAACAAGGATGAAGATGGTGATTTTTGTGGCAAAAATCACCAAGAGCTAGCACTCAAAAGAGTATATACAAAGGTGATAGGGAAACCTATTCATGAGCATGGAATCCATCAACAAAGCCTGGAGCTTGGAGATTCATCCATGGAGTCCAAAAGTGGTGCTTGGCCGAGAGCTTCTTCAACAAAGAGGAAAAGGATTTTCTTCGTCGCATCGCAAAACCGTTCAATGTGAGTATGATTCCGCCATATTTCATTGAGTATTCACATGTGTTTTATGCTTGAAAATGATCATTGGGACTTAATAGAAACCCAACAATGGTATCAGAGCCATTTGAGCATGAAACTTGATTAGGGTTAAGATTGGGTAAAAATGATTTGAGCATGTTTTGATGAAATTGATTGTTGATATATGCTTGAATATTGATAACATGGTGTTATGCATTGTCAATTTGATGAATTTTGAATTGGACAAATTTTCCCCAATTGGATTAGCTTGGCCGAATCCTACAAGTGCCCAAAAGTCATGGTATTTTTTGATTTTGATCATTGGATGAGTTGGAATCATGTTGGGAAAGTTGATTTAGAATTTAATTGGATTGAATTCGGAATCAATTCGAAAAACCCTAAAATGTCGTGGACTAGAAGCATAGGAAATGAGTTGATTTTGATTAAATTGTGTTGGACATGATTTAATGTCAATAAGCATAATTAATTGTGTAAATTGATGTTTTAGAAATGTTAATTTGAGTGATTAATTATGGTATACACTTTAGGTTAATTAGATTATGAAATTGGAATTTTTATGATTTAATTAATTGGGCCAATTTTGGAAATTGGGCTTGTAAAGTTGAAATTGGGCTTAATGGGCTTGGTTGTACCAAGATTGGTTTAGGCTAAATTGGTTGGATCCAATTGGGCCCAAAACCATATCCATAAAGTCCAATTATGACTAATGGGCCTTTAAAGTTTAATTGGGCATAATGGGTCGAAATTGATTTCTAGGCTTATAGGGTTATTCTTGATTGGACTTTGGTTGCCGAAGCCCATGCCTTAAGAAATTAATTGAAAGCCCATTGGACTTTAATTAAACGACATTGGATGTTAATCGGGCTTTGAGACCCGTAACGATTAGATTTGGAATCTAAGTCGCAAAGGTTCATTAATAAAGTGTAATATTTAATTTGGAATTAAATAAATGACGCCTATAAATAGAGCTCGAAATTTCAGTTTCAGATGTACCTTCCTCTCTAATTTCTCTGATGTAAATAAGAAGTTTTTTATCTAGTTTCTTTTAAATTTTAGTTTTGTAATTAATTTTAATTACATTCTGTAATAATAGTAATTTACTTTCTTTACTTTTTACAGTTTTTACAATTCACCATGAGGAGGTAACTTTCCCCTGCTATGGTGAAAGTTAATTCTTTTACTATTGCTATTTAGATTAATCTCCCTTAAAAATAATATATTCACTATTTAAAATTTGACTTCAAAAGGATACCGCTATATTGGTCGGTTGGTAATTAATTTTAATCTGGTTTAAACCTGACTTATCAAGGATACCGTCAGATTGGTCGGTTGGTAATTAAATTTTCTTACCGCCTATAGGGAATGTTTATTTTGGTTCCTCATTTATGGCTGGTTGGACTTAATTTGACATAATCAGGTTACCGCCTATATGGACAGTTGGTAAAATAATAACAAGTTAATATATTATATTAAAGGAGATATCTAAATAGTAAATAATAAAAGTTGATCCTTTTACCTTAGCATTTTATTTTATTGTAATTTACTTTTCAGCTTTTACTTTACCACAATTACTTTTCACCATTTTTACTTTATGTCTTTTACTTTTAAGTTTTTATTAGCCCTAGTTATGTGTCGTAACTAAGTTAGTTATCTGGGGTTGTGATGAATTCTAATATCACCGGTTTATAAGGGGTTATTTTATAGTTTTGGTAATTTAAAGGTTTACTTATTAAGTCTTAAGCTTAATGCTTCTTGTTGTCTGATCACCAATAAGATTGATGTGGTAAATCTAAAATAAACTTGACAAAGGAATTTTAGGTTTCAGCCTTAGACTTAATAACCCACGATCTTCCTTGAGGATAGATAACCCTTTAATAGATTTCCTTACAGGATAGACATATACATGTCGGGCGGGGGTAGCCATAATTGGAACTTAGACTTAATGAATCCAGATAATTTGGTTGACATAGACATATGGTTCAATTGGGTTAAACTGGGTATTTGCGTCTGACCATCGACAGAGGCTTTTGCATCATTTAGTGTTCCAGGTTAGTAAACCGATTTATTACGCAAACATAAAATAAACACTTCATCTTTAAAATGATATTGGAAGAAATCACAACCCTAGATAGTTTTTAATATTGAATTTTCTTAAACCTACATTCGTGCAATTTTATTTACTTGTTTTTAAATTTAAAATCTTCACCATTTCAAATCAATCAATCAACCTGTTAGATACTAGTAATCATTTGACCTCATAAAATTAATAGATTAGGTATTAAGTCCTCGTGGGATCGATACTTTTTATACTACTCGAATGATAAGTGCGCTTGCGTTATAAAGTCGTGAATCTACACAATATTATTCTAATGATGAATTGATTATCTTATATATGTGTAATAAATCAGTTTGCTAACCTGGAACACGAAGATATGCAAAAGCCTCTGTCGATGGTCAGATGCAAACACCCAAATAACCCAATTGATCATATGTCTATGTTAATCAAGTTACCTGAATTCATTAAATTCAAGTTTCACTAGTGGCTACCCCCGCTCGATAGGTATATGTCTATCATGTAAGAAAATCTATTAAAGGGTTATCTATCCTCAAGGAAGATCGTGAGCTATTGAATCTAAGGCTGAAACCTAAAATCTCTTTTCCAAGTTCATTTTAAGTTTACCACATCAATCTTATTGGTGATCAGGCAACAAGAAGCATTAAGCTTAAGATTCAATAAACAAACTAAAGTATTACCCAAAATAAAATTAAATCAATTATTAAGCATGTGAATATTGTGTTTCATCACTTCCCTAGAATTAAAAATAAAATGCTGGGGTTAGGGGATCCACTTTTACTATTTCTAATTTAGAAATCTCCCTTATTATAATATAGAAATTATCGGTGATATTACCAACCGACTATACAGGCGGTATCCTGATTAAGTCAGATTTTCAATTAAGTCCAACCGACCATAAAGACGGTGTTATTAATTTTCCATAAACCAGTCATATAGGCAGGTAAACATATGTCACATAAAGACCGACCATATAGGCGGTGTCACATTATGTCAAATAAATAAAACCAGCCATTAAGGCGGTATAACCTTTAGTCCATATTATTAAATTATAATTTCCATATTATAATTAAGGGAGATTAATCTAAACTAAAATAATAAAAGCTTCACCCTTCCCCTAGCGGAAATTTAACTACTAAACATAAAAGAAAAGAAAAGAAAAAAAAAGAAAAAAAAGAAACTATTACTATTACTGAAAATAAAAATACATAATTAAAATACTGAAAATAAATACAAACAAGATGCAATCCTTAAATTCCTTACAAAAACCTAAGGAAAGCATGAGAATTAAAAATGAAATGGCTTGGTATTTATAGGAAAATCTAAAAGCTTCCACCAATTTCTCCACCAATTGCTCCACTAAACATGACACCAAATATGACATCAAACATGGTACCAAACATGACACCAAATCCTCCACCAAACATGCAAGCATGTTTGGTGGAAGTTTGACAATTTTTATTATTTTTTTATTTTTATTTTTTGCTTTGAAAATGATTTTAATAATTACACATAACATACTTCCGGATGTTTCATCAATCTCAGTCATGAAATCTTCAGAATTCGAATTTACTTTGTTCTTAAAGTTGTATATCTTTTAGTATTCTTTAATTTGGAACTTGAATCACCTCAATCCGATATCGGAGTAAGAAGTTATGGCCAAAATACGACAATTGCGTAAAGTTAGAATTTAGGACTGCACTTCGTGACGCATATAGTAAATTTCCGTTTTTTCCATTTTTTGCTCTGGATTTCATTATTTTAGCCCCGAGTTGATTCCATTAAGTCCTGATACTTTATTTATCTGCAAAACACATCAAAACAATCATCAAACCCTGAGAAACTAAACAAAATATTAGGTAAAATGGGCGGTAAATATTGATATATTTTCCGCTCATCAAGTCCCTCCTTGTTGATCCAATGGTTTTCTCCAAGATTCTTTTGATCTCCCTATTTGAAACTTCAATCTGTCCATTTGACTGCGAATGGTAGGCAGTGGCAACTTTATGAATAGCTCCGTATTTTGATAGGAGTGCATCGAAATTTATGTTACAGAAGTGTGTGCCACCATCACTGATGATAAGAAAATAACTACGGAACTGTGGGAGATTTTAGACCCAAAAAAAAAAACTCATGATGCATGCACTAAGAAATTTATGTTGGGCCGTTTCCTAAATTTTAATATGGTGGATACTAAAAATGCTATACAAGACATTCATATGATTTTATCTGTAATTATTAGTGAAAATATGATTATGAGTGAATCCTTTCTGGTTGTTGTGATAATTGAGAAATTATATCTTCCTTGGAGAGAATTTAAGAGTTATCTTAAGCATAAGATAAAGGAAATGGACATTAAACAATTGATTTTGAAACTGCGTATTGAATAAGAAAATATATACTCAGAATAAAAGTAGTTAGTTCCAAGGTTAAAGCCAATGTTGTGGAACATGGTCAAGGCTTTAAGGGTAAAAAAAAAAATCCAAGCTAGTTCTAAAGGGAGGTGTCTCAAAGAAGCAAATAAAACTCCCAGGGAAATGCTTCAACTGTGATAAAGTGGGACATAAGTCTTCAGAATGCAGATTATTGGAGAAGAAACAGGATTAAGAAACTAACATGGTGAGCAATCTCACTGAAGAAGTTTCTAGGATAGATCTTTGTGTTGTGATGTCAAAAGTGAACTTAATGGTCTCAAATCTGACAAATTAGTGGATTGATACCCGAGCTACATGATATGTGTGTTCAGACAAGGGGCTGTTCACCTCCTTCATATCTGTTAAAAATGGAGAAATGTTGTTTATAAGAAATTCAGCTACTTCTGAGATTTAATGTCAAGGAAATGTGATTTTGATGATGACATTTAGAAAGGAATTGACTCTAAATAATGTCATATTCGTACAAAAAAATTAGGAAGAATTTGGTCTTAAGATCGCTTTTGAACAAACATAGCTTTCAAATGGTGTTTAAAGCTGATAAGGTAGTTTTAACTAAAAATATGATGTATATGGGTAAGAGCTATGTAACTTATAGGGCTTTTAAGCTCAATGCAATACCAATAAAAGATGAATAAAGCTAGTTCTTTTGCTTATATTTTTGAGTTATCTAGTTTATGGCATGGTAGATTAGAACATATTAATTATAATTCATTGCGCAAGTTAATTAACATGAAACATATACCCGTTTTCCAAATTATCTCAAAATTTAAGTGTGAATATTGTGTTTAGGAAAAACTAGTGAAATTGGCTTCTCAAACAATTAATTGAATCACTGAATCACTTGATCTAATCTACAGTTATATATGTGATTTTAAATCCATTCACACAAGGGATTGTAATAAATATTTTATTACATTTATTGATGATTGCATAAAATTTATCATGGGAAACATACACCGGTTCCAATCCTAAGCACTATAATAAGTGGCGAAGGAAATTGTGAAATACTAGACTCAATAATTTTTGTTTTCCTATTTTCTTTACCTTTGCAACAGTTGTAATTTAAATTTTTGTTGAGCTGTAATTTAAATTTTTTCTATTGCTATTGCTAATTTCAATATTGTTACAAAAAATTAGTCGCTAAAAAATATATATATTCTAATCCATAAGAGATTCAAAAGAACTAATAAAGCATGCACTTTAATTTCTGAGTGATTTTAACCACATTTAGTCTCGGTATCACACCCAGATTAAAAAATAATAAATAAATAAAGGACAAAATTAAATAAAATTTACAATTAGACACTGCACCAACACTCATCAAGGGCCTGCTGGTATGGTGCTTAAATGTTTACCACATTACCAGTCTGGCCTTCGAGTGTTGGTATCAGTCACTGTCACAGGAATTATGATCACAAGCATTTGATTTCTGAGGTGAAAATGTTAATTTCCCTAAAAATATAAGAGGTATTCTAAAATACCTCTCTTTTTAATATCTTGTAACTTATAAGCTTTTATTTTGTTAAATCTTATTTTAAGAAAACTATAAATATTATATGCCTGATTTGTTTTTCAAATCAATACTAATTTTAGACTTTATGGTGCATTTTTTAGTGGATGGTAAAATAAAATATCTCATTAATAAATTAAATTTTTCATTAATTTTTAGGACACACTTGACAAACTTTCGATTTGAGATTTCTAAAATTACTCATTATAAATTTTTTTTTCTTTTACTATAAAAACTGTTGATGGTGTTTTTCGGGCACTATGTTATTTAAACAACACGACAGGGGTAAAAGGGTAACTCCATTGATCGAGACCGTTAAAGCCGACCCGACAACTTGACGGTAAGAGGCCGAGCACTTTATACTAAATGGCCGAGCACTTGAGATCGGATGACCGAGCATTATCAGATCGACAGCAGCATTCTCAGTTCAAATGGCTATCATGACCGACCTCATAAAGACCGAGCACATGACGAGGCGTGCTCAGGAAGATAAAGCATCATATTCTTGCGGAAAAGGGATAAGTTGTCCTACTTTAATGGGGTAAAGTAATAAGTTAATATCCTAATAGGATAAAGGAAGTAAATGTAGTTTTGATTAGGAATCCTTATGGGAAAAGGGAATAGTTTTGACTAGGAATCCTGATAGGAAAAGGAGACCATCTCCAAATTGGGAATTCTTGTACAAATAGGAATCTGATTTCTGTATTATTATAAATAGGAGGGTAGAGCATGTGTAAAAGACATCTGAAAATCATCACAAGAGTGAGGGATTAGAATCATAAAGCTCCGATTTGTAAAAGCAAAGAAGAGACACGAGGAGCGTATTTGAGTAATAAAAAGAGTACCACCATGTTCTTGTCCGTGGACGTAGGTCGGATCTCAAAATCCACCGAACCACGTTAAATCACCTTGTCTGATTGGCGTATTTCCTTGTTTTCCACTAAGTTTGCTTTTGGTTTCCCGCATAACCAAACAAATTCACAGTTGGAGGAGGATTCCCTCGGAGGTGATATTCCCATATTACCCCGAGACCAAAATCAGCCGTCAACAGTTGGCGCCGTCTGTGGGGAACTCAACAAAAAGCAGCTCGCGTAGTAAGACGATGGCAGAAGATGGAAATCACCGATCGTCAGGCATTTCACCAGATAGTTCGGGAAATCCAGGATAAAGGTCTGTTGGCCGAGCCTAATTTGAGGAGGTTCCCGATTGAGGAGAAAAATAGTAGGGCATACTGTATCTACCATAACGTAAGGGGACATGCCACAAATGGGTGCAGAGACCTGCAGGAGCAGGTGGAAGACTTGGTGAAAGAATGATATCTCAGTGTGTATATAGACCATTCGGTTTTTGAGGTCGATCAAAGTTGATAGCGGAAGTCATCTGGTCGGATGCGTGGAATGCTGAGGTGCAGAGATGATGTATTAAGAAGAGCCTTGCCTGTAGTGACCTTTGTAGAGTTGCAAGAAAGGCAACAGATCCTAAAAAGGTGAGTAAGACATCTTTTATCTTAGGTTGACATTTGATTATGCTTGTTTGTTATACAATGGTTTTGATATTTGTTTTACGCCTCGGGTCTGCTCTTGTACCGCCGAGACCGATGTTTCTTTTCGACTCGGGTCTGCTCTTGTACCGCCGAGATCGATGTTTCTTTCCGTCTCGGGTCTGCTCTTGTACCGCCGAGACCGATGTTTCTTTTCGACTCGGGTCTGCTCTTGTACCGCCGAGATCGATGTTTTTTTCCGGCTCGGGTCTGCTCTTGTACCGCCGAGACCGATGTTTCCTTCCGGCTCGGGTCTGCTCTTGTACCGCCGATACCGATGTTTCCTTCCGGCTCGGGTCTACTCTTGTACCGCCGAGACCGATGTTTCCTTTCGGCTCGGGTCTGCTCTTGTACCGCCGATACCGATGTTTCCTTCCGGCTCGGGTCTGCTCTTGTACCGCCGAGACCGATGTCTTTTCCCGGCTCGGGTCTGCTCTTGTACCACCGAGACCGATATTCCCTTCTGGCTCGGGTCTGCTCTTGTACCGCCGAGACCGATGTTTTCTTCCGGCTCGGGTCTGCTCTTGTACCGCCGATACCGATGTTTCCTTCCGGCTCGGGTCTGCTCTTGTACCGCCAAGATCGATGTTTGTTTCGGCTCGGGGCTGGATTTCGTTCCGTCGAGGCCACTTGTTTATTCGGCTCGGGGCTGGATTTCGTTCCGCCGAGGCCGCTTGTCTTTTCGGCTCGGGACTGGATTTCGTTCCGCCGAGGCCGCTTGATTATTCAGCTCGGGGTCGGGTTACGTCCCACCGAGTCATGCTCATTGGTCTGGGGACGGGACATTCCCCCAGAGCCAAGTACCTCTTTCAGCTCGGGGTCGGGTTACGTCCCACCGAGTCATGCTCATTGGTCTGGGGACGGGACATTCCCCCAGAGCCAAGTACCTCTTTCAGCTCGGGGTCGGGTTACGTCCCACCGAGTCATGCTCATTGGTCTGGGGACGGAATATTCCCCCAGAGCCAAGTACCTCTTTCAGCTCGGGGTCGGGTTACGTCCCACCGAGTCAGCCCTTTAGACTGGGGACGTAACATTCCCCCAGGACCAAGTGATTCTTACAGCTCGGGGTCGGGCGATGTCCCACCGAGTCTGCCCTTTGGACTGGGGACGTAACATTCCCCCAGGACCAAGTGATTCTTACAGCTCGGGGTCGGGCGATGTCCCACCGAGTCTGCCCTTTGGACTGGGGACGTAACATTCCCCCAGGACCAAGTGATTCTTACAGCTCAGGGTCGGGCGATGTCCCACCGAGTCTGCCCTTTGGACTGGGGACGTAACATTCCCCCAGGACCAAGTGATTTTTACAGCTCGGGGTCGGGCGATGTCCCACCGAGTCTGCCCTTTGGACTGGGGACGTAACATTCCCCCAGGACCAAGTGATTCTTACAGCTCAGGGTCGGGCGATGTCCCACCGAGTCTGCCCTTTGGACTGGGGACGTAACATTCCCCCAGGACCAAGTGATTTTTACAGCTCGGGGTCGGGCGATGTCCCACCGAGTCTGCCCTTTGGACTGGGGACGTAACATTCCCCCAGGTCCAAGTGCCTTTCTCAGCTCGGGGTCGGGGTACGTCCCACCGAGTCAGCCCTTCGGACTGGGGACGTAACATTCCCCCAGGTCCAAGTGCCTTTCTCAGCTCGGGGTCGGGGTACGTCCCACCGAGTCAGCCCTTCGGACTGGGGACGTAACATTCCCCCTGGTCCAAGTGCCTCTCTTCATTCGGGGTCGGGTTACGTCCCACCGAATCAGCCCTTCGGACTGGAGACGTAACATTCCTCCAGGTCCAAGTGCCTTTCTCAGCTCGGGGTCGGGGTACGTCCCACCGAGTCAGCCCTTCGGACTGGGGACGTAACATTCCCCCAGGTCCAAGTGCCTCTCTTCATTCGGGGTCGGGTTACGTCCCACCGAATCAGCCCTTCGGACTGGAGACGTAACATTCCTCCAGGTCCAAGTGCCTTTCTCAGCTCGGGGTCGGGGTACGTCCCACCGAGTCAGCCCTTCGGACTGGGGACGTAACATTCCCTCAGGTCCAAGTGTCGTTCTCAGCTCGGGGTCGGGTTGCGTCCCACCGAGTCAGTCCTTCAGACTGAGGACGTAACGTTCCCCCAGGCCCGAGCATCTCTGACAGCTCGAGACAGGATCACATGCCACCGAGCACATCATCGTTAGCTCAGAGGCAAAATTTTCTCCTCACAATCGAGATTGGATCAGTCAGGGGTCAGGACCCCCAAATCTCTGGTACATATATTACAGAGGAGGAGTCATTTTTAGTTTGGACAACAAGAGGAACTTCATCTCCTGATGGAACGACCCAAGTAAGCAATTTGCTTTGAGGTGGAGAATCATTCTGAATAGAGTCAGCATCTCCAATAACCAAGGATATGAAGATAGAAACAGAAGACTTAGTTAATGGCAAAGACAATTTCTCGGTGATTTCTGGAGCGACCACCAGCAAGGCGATCAGCACACCATTTTTTTATAGTTCCCGCATCAACTCACAAACTCGTTGTTACTGAGAACTATGGGACAGATGTTGATGGTGTTTTTCGGGCACTATGTTATTTAAACAACACGACAGGGGTAAAAGGGGTAACTCCATTGATCGAGACCGTTAAAGCCGACCCGACAACTTGACGGTAAGAGGCCGATCACTTTATACTAAATGGCCGAGCACTTGAGATCGGATGACCGAGCATTATCAGATCGACAGCAGCATTCTCAGTTCAAATGGCTATCATGACCGACCTCATAAAGACCGAGCACATGACGAGGCGTGCTCAGGAAGATAAAGCATCCTATTCTTGCGGAAAAGGGATAAGTTGTCCTACTTTAATGGGGTAAAGTAATAAGTTAATATCCTAATAGGATAAAGGAAGTAAATGTAGTTTTGATTAGGAATCCTTATGGGAAAAGGGAATAGTTTTGACTAGGAATCCTGATAGGAAAAGGAGACCATCTCCAATTGGGAATTCTTGTACAAATAGGAATCTGATTTCTGTATTATTATAAATAGGAGGGTAGAGCATGTGTAAAAGACATCTGAAAATCATCACAAGAGTGAGGGATTAGAATCATAAAGCTCCGATTTGTAAAAGCAAAGAAGAGACACGAGGAGTGTATTTGAGTAATAAAAAGAGTATCACCCTGTTCTTGTCCGTGGACGTAGGTCGGATCTCAAAATCCACCGAACCACGTTAAATCACCTTGTCTGATTGGCGTATTTCCTTGTTTTCCGCTAAGTTTGCTTTTGGTTTCCCGCATAACCAAACAAATTCACAGTTGGAGGAGGATTCCCTCGGAGGTGATATTCCCATATTACCCCGAGACCAAAATCAGCCGTCAACAAAAACTAATTCTTTTCCAAAAAAAAAAATATATTTAGGATATGGAGAGATCATTTCCATATGTGTATTACATAATTTTCTTTTGATTTATATCATCCTCTTCAAATTAGCGAGATAAACGTTTTAGATTTTAAACAATTTATTGATTTTCTTTCTAATAAATACGTAATCAAATCTCGTATTTTTTTTAACAAATTAAAACATGGTTAAAAGATGTTCTAAAACTTGATACAAAAGTGGGTGATTAACTTGCATATTAGAATTTGGTTCAGTACTGAATTCATGAGCTTTGTGTTTAGTTTTTTTTTTAATAAATAGTTATTTTATAAGAAATAATAAATAATTGAATTTTAATTGTTTATTATTATATATGCACGCACAACAATAAGAGTGGTAATGGGCTGGGTTCGGGCCAGACTTATAATGATGAGAGCCCGAATCGGGCTTTCAAAACTATTTTCCGGCCCGAATTTTTTTTACTCTCAAACCGGGTCGGACCAGACTCGAGTTTTTCTACCATCCTTAGAAAATTATAAAATTCTAAGATGAATATTTTTTTGGGTAAGTTTTTAGGATTCATAGAACTTCCGACGTAAATGGGAATCTTTGTCATCATAAAAAAGCATGTCCCCATAAGAGATTCAGCAAAGGTCAACAAAATCTAAAAAAAATAAAAATAAAAAACAAAAATAGATTAAATATTTTATATAATGAGACACAGAACCAGCTCTTGTTATTGGCTTGGTGGTATGGTGCTTAAATGTTTACCATATCACCAGCCTTGCCATCGAGTGCTGGTATCAGTTACTGGAATGATCACAGTCACATTTAATTTTCTGTAGGGAAAATGATAATAACCCCATAATAAATAAGAGGTATTCAAAAATACCTCTCTTTTATAATTATCACAAATTGTTTATTTTATTGATAGTTTAGGCATGTAAATTAAGAATTTATTTTGTTTAATATTTTAAGAAATGTACAAATATATGTCTGGATTTTTTTTCAAATCAGTACTAATTTTAGACTTCTATGATGTAGCCAGAACATTGATTAAATTAAGAGAAATCTTTATTTCATAAAAAATGATAAATATTCTAAATGTGACAAATCAAAATTATCTTATTAAGAAACTTGATTTTTCATTAATTTATGACATATTTAACAAATTTCGAATTAAGATTTCTAAAGTTATTCATTATAAAATAATTTATTTATTTTTACTGTAAAAGCTGATTCTGTTGGTTTTCAGAGTTCATGCGCAGCGGAAATCGTGTTCGGTAACAGGTAACAAAAATTATTTTTCACATGAACAATCAAAATCGGATCCGTATTTTCTAGTATATTAATAACATAAATATTTAGAACTCAAGTAAGAAATATACATGTTGATCTGGATCTATTTGAATCACGATTGTTTGAACCACGATATTCCTCGACTTATCTCCTCACCTCAAACGGCACGTGTGGGCGTGAAAATAATTGCGAAGAACACTCTAATAATGTGAAGGATTCGTGTACTCAACACATAAGACGAATCATGTGTGCTACTTTATTTTTAGTTTTCTCAAAACCAAAACCAAGAAAAAAAAAAAAAAAAAAACTCTTTCTTTTATTTATTTTTCCAGCAGCCACGGTTTTTTTCCTTGTTGTTGTTGTTCTTTTGTTTTTGATCAAAAGTGATCTCCTAAAAAAAAAAAAAACAAAAACACAGCACACATTTTTATCTTTAATAGGATTTGTTGTTGTTATTTGATTTTGATCAAAATCTCAATCCCATAAAAACAGCAACACTTGCTCACGTTTTATCTTTAAGAAATTTTGTTTTTCTTTTGATCAAAATAAATTTTTATCAATCAAATCCATTAAGAATATTATTAATCAAAATAAAATCCTTTAATATTTATCTTATAAATTATCAAAGATAATTCATTAAAATTAATTTTCAAAATTTCAACTTTTGAAATATTATCTTATTAAATTAAAATTTAATTAATCAAATTAATTAAATATTAATTTTCATAAATTAATAAATAGATATATTATCTATTAATAAATATATATTAAGACAACATTTGTCATAATTTCCAAACAAGAGCTATATTGAATAATTAGAGTGTAAAATAATTCATAATTATTTTAAATAATTCCCACTATTTTTCTTCACAATTATTATCATTCGAATAGTGATAGAAGACGACGAGGGGACCGATGGACCTATAATTCTAAGCTCCAATAATTACGTAGATTAATTATAAACTTTTTTATTAATCAAACGAAATTATTAATTCTGGAGTAATTCCACTAAATACCCAGAATTGCACTCTCAGAATTATAGAATTAATTACTCAAAGTATTCGTCCATTGATATAGTCATTACTTATGCAGTGATCCTCCATAACAGATTCGTAAAGGAATTAGGTATAAAAAATCTGTTAACCTCTCCAATTACATCTTTATCTTTGACTTCCATTAGTTCTCAAGTGAACAATTAATTCATAATTTTATGAATTTGCGCGCTAATCGTTCAGGTCCTGAACTAACAAACAAGGGAATCTTATGAACGGATTTCATCGTATCAAGTTAGCATTCCCAGCTATTCATTCAACTCATTCCCAAAATACAAGGTTTACGAAATGTAATAAATACAAAGCCATACCGAGTAAATTAAAGAATAAATTAATATGATATAGGAGTCTGCTAAATACAATGAATTAAGATCATCACATATATGACCATCATTATGATAAAATTGATGTTCTTTATTTAACGGAAATTATTAGAACTTTTCAATTTTATCTGGTCATGTCCAATATAATCTTATTATATAAAATACATTCATTTTTATGTCTCTACATAATATAGTCTGGATAGAACTATACCATTCATAATGGAATAAACTGTATTTATGATTTTGGATTTGAAGATTTCCAACTTCAAATCATAGTCATGGACAAATTTTGATTATTACTTTTTAAATTTTATCCATGCATATATGTATGTAACATTTTACATATACATATGTGTTTAATTTAAAGCCACATAAATAATCACGGAATTTTCACGAATTTTATAAAGAAAATCAAAATTCATACATGGAATAAAATCGAATCATAAATTTATTAATCAATCATGTTTCGAACACATTTGCTTGTCGGGCATAAAAATCCCAACAAACTCCCACTTGCCCTAAAGCAAATGAGACATATCTCTAATCCCCAATCCTTCTAGTTGCCCCTCAAAACTCTTTGCAGATAGCGTCTTGGTAAAAGGATCGGCTAGATTCTCTGCAGATGGAATCTTCATAACAGCCACGTCTCCGCGTTGCACAATGTCCCTAATCACATAATATTTCCTCTCAATATGTTTTTATCTCTTGTGGCTTCTTGGTTCTTTGGAACTAGCCACTGCACCATTATTATCACAATAAAGTGACAATGGCTTGTCCATTTCTGGAACCACTTCCAGATCAGTAAAGAACTTTCGGAGCCAAACCGCTTCTTTGGCAGCTTCACAAGTAGCCACATATTCGGCTTCCATAGTTGAATCAGCAACACATGATTGTTTGATGCTTCTCCAAACTATAGCTCCCCCACCAAGTGTAAATACTGATCCAGATATCGACTTTCGATCATCTGTATCTGATTGAAAATCAGAATCAGTATATCCAATCGGAATCAAATCCCTGCCAGAATAAACAAGCATATAGCTCCTCGTTCTCCGTAGATACTTGAGAATATGCTTAACTGCTACCCTATGATCTAATCTTGGATTTGACTGAAAACGACTAACCATTCCCATTGCATAGCATATATCAGGTCTTGTGTATAACATAACATACATCAAGCTCTCCACTGCCGACGCATATGGAATCCGTCTCATATCTTCTTCCTCCTGGGGTGTCGAAGGACATTGCCTTTTAGAAAGAACTACTCAATGACGGGAAGGTAAGTTACCTTTATTGGAGTTTTACATTGAATATCTAACAAGCATCTTGTCAATAGACAATGTCTGAGACAGAGCTAGCAGCTTTTTCTTGCGATCTCTAATAAGACGGATCCCAAGAATATAACTTGCTTCTCCCAAATCTTTCATTTGGAATTGTTCAGCCAGCCAAGCCTTTACGTTTGATAATAGTTCTACATTATTCCCAATAAGTAGAATATCATCAACATAAAGTATTAGAAAGACCACTTGTTTGTCCTTGATGAATTTATAAACACAAGATTCATCAGGATTTTGGATAAAGCCATAAGATTTGATCGCCTCATCAAATCTCATGTTCCAAGATCTGGACGCTTGCTTAAGTCCATAGATAGACCTTTGCAACTTGCAAACCTTTTGCTTTTCGTCCTTGCTTATAAAACCTTCTGGTTGCTCCATATAGATGGTCTATTCAAGAGAGCCATTCAAAAAGGCTGTCTTGACATCCATCTGCCAAATTTCATAATCATTATTAGCAGCAATGGAAAGCAAGATTCGAATGGACTTCAGCATGACTACTGGTGAAAAAGTTTCCTCATAGTCAATTCCTTCTTTTTGGGTATAACCCTTTGCCACTAGTCTTGTTTTAAATGTCTCTACATTACCATCCACTCCCCTCTTTCTTTTGAAGATCCATTTGCACCCTATAAGATTTACTCCTTCAGGTAGATCTACAAGCTCCCAGACTGAGTTGGAATACATGGATTCCATCTCAAGTTTCATAGCCTCAAGCCATTTCTCTTTGTCATGATCTTCCATTGCACATTTATATGTTAATAGGTCATCTCTTCCATCATCAGTGATAGCAACTTGTGCTTCACCATCTTGTCTATATCGAGAAGGTAGTCGTATTATCCTCCCACTACGACGAGGTGGTAAGATGTTCTGACTCGAAGATGTGGTCTCCTCGCTTTGTGGAACAACAATCCTAGCAGGTTGTTGACTGATCTCATCAGATTATAATTCCTCCAAGACTATCTTGCTTTGAGGTTTGAAGTCTGCCATATAATTATTCTCAAGAAACGTGGCATTTTTCGACATAAATACTTTATTATCCCGAGGATTATAAAACACACTTCCATTGTGCCTTTTGCATATCCTACAAAGAAACAAACTTCAGAACGCATTTCCAACTTTGTTGTCTTACCCATTAGCACGTTGCGGGCACCCCCATATACGAAAGTGACTCAAACTGGGTTTGTGGCCACTCCATAACTCTAAGGGTGTTCTAGGTACTGACTTAGTTGGAACCACATTCAAAATGTAGGTTGCTGTTTGTATAGCATACCCCCAAACGATTTTGGAAGTGAAGAATAACTCAACATGGAACGAATCATGTCGAGTAAAGTTCGATTCCTCCTCTCAGCTACACCATTTTGCTGAGGTGTACCAGGTGCAGTTAGTTGGGATAAAATCTCATACTCTAATATGTGATCTTTGAATTCGTTATTAAGTATTCACCTTCTCGATCTGATCGAAGGCACTTGATTGATTTACCTAATTGTTTTTCCGTTTCGATTTGGAATTCTTTAAACTTTCCAAAAGTTTCAGACTTATGTCTCATTAGGTAAACATAACCATATCTAAAGTAATCATCAACAAAAGTAACGAAGTACTCATAACCACATATTGCTTGTGTAGACATAGTTCCGTAAACATCTGAATGTATGAGCTTCAGTTGTTCTTGGGCCCTATTGCCTTTTGCAGAGAAATGCCTCTTTGTCATCTTACCTTCAAGACACTACTCACAGACTGGTAGAGTACCAACATTTAGTTCTCTTAAAGGACCATCATTTACAAGCCTATTTATCCTGTCAAGATTTATATGACCAAGTCTTAGGTGCCATATATATGTGTTATCAGTGTGAGAAATCTTTTGTTTCTTTGTTTTGGGCAATTCTACTTTGAACATTTTAGCATTTAATAGTGAATTAACATTGAGCCTTATTACATAGAGCCAATTTTCAATAAAACCAGAACAAATATTTAAACCATTTCTTCTTGAAATAACAACTGATTTATTATCAAAAGAAACTGAATAAGATTGTTCATAAAGTCGAGAAACTGAAATGAGGTTTCTGATAAACCCCGGTACGAAATAAACATTATTCAAAAATAAAAATTTATTGTTCTCAACATAAAGTTTTATTTGTCCAACTACTGATGCTGAAACTAAAGCGTCATTCCCAACTCTCAAAGTAAGTCCACATCAGCAAGTCTAGTGTATGAATCAAGCTTTTGTAAGAAACAACAAATATGATTAGTCGCCCCTGAATCAATTATCCAAGGTGATAAATCATTTTCAACTAAACAATATTCAGTAACAAGTAAATTTAATTTACCTTTCTTCTTCTGTTTCAGCTCTTCGACATACTTCTTGCAGTTTCTCTTCCAATGCCCATCAATTCCACAATGGAAACATTTTCCTTTTGGTTTTTCTGGGTGGAGCCATTCTTATTCCCTTGACTGTTGTTTGACTTGTTCTTTTTGCTGTTGTTCCTGCTGTTTTCTCAGTTCCTGAACTCTTACCTTTATTCTTATTTCTCTTTCTCTTCTTTAGAGAAGAGTTAGAGTTAGAAGGTTCAATAACATTTGCTTCTCCTTTCTCTCCACAGAAATAGACTCAAAAGTTGTGAGTTCGTTAAGCAATTCAGTCAAATTATAACTCACCTTATTCATGAACTAATTGCTTTTGAACTGAAGAAATTGTGGGCTAAGGCTTTCCAAAATCATGCCCACTTGTGTGTCTTCATCTATGGTAGCCCCATTGATTTCTACCTCATGAATTGTACTAATCATCATTAGCACATGTTCATGAACATGAGTTCCAGCTTTCATTTTGCAGTTCATGACTTTCTTGATTGCTTCATGTTTAGCTTGATCAGAGGGTTTGCCAAACATGCCTTGTAGAGACTTCATTATCTCATAAGCAGTCTCGTCTTTTCGTGTTTTGTGTTAAACACGTTAGACATGACAACAAGCAAATAACAACGAGCTTTGTCATTTGCTCGAACCCAATTTTCATATGCATATTTGATGGTTTTGTTGCCATTCACAGCTGGTTCTGGAGGACATTACTCCATCAGGACAAACTTCAGGTTATCCAGCACAAAAATTATATTCATATTTTTCTTCCACTTAGCAAAGTTATCACTAGTTAATTTTTCAGTAGCAAACAGTGATAGGATTGGATTTGACATATTTCTGAAATCATTAAAAAAATATTCTAAATTATTCCATGCATAAAATTCAAAATAAATTTGATATAGTAATCATGATGGATGATACATATGCAAAACACTAAAATATATATGCACTACTATAGCCTCGGAAAATTTAATAAGCATATTGTGTTGCCTTAGGGTCGATCACAACATCTTATTAAAATAGAGACAATCTCAATTATAAATTTTTTTCAAAATATCTCATATTTTCAAAATTTATTAATAACCGATTTTTGTCTAAATATAATTAACACATTTAGCTATATTTATATGAGTGTAACCCACCGTTTTGGATCCTTAAAAATTAACTCATAATAACCACCTTAGGGTAAGTTATTATGAAATACATTTTATAAATCCTGTCGTAAGAAGTACAACCTTGATATTAACCTAAGAAAACATTCTCCTTAGATTTCACGATGTTGCACTAACGGTGGAGACCAAATGACGTTTTGACAAACTACACCCGCTCTCACTCATTATTTTAAGTTTAGTGATTTTATATGTAAAACATCTAATATTTTATAAACTTAGCGATAAGACCAAGAAATCAATATTAAGGGTCTTTCAATTACTAAGTTAGTTGTTTCATAATAAAATTATCCGTTTTACCAATAAAACTTATTTCATTATAAAACATCTAAGTTAATCATGATAAACGATTTATTAGAAATGCTTAGAACTAAATTTTGTGACTTTGCAAATTTTAACGATTTAAAATTAATTCAAAAATTTTAATTAATCGACTTATAGATAAAATTTTAAAAAAGTTTTAATCAAATTATAAACTATTTACAATCATAAATAAATTTATGAAAATGCACATGTATGTATGGCATGTTATAAGCAAGAGTAGGCATTGTGCTAATTCTATATGTCATTTAAAATATGCATGAGAATAATATTTTATAATTCACACAAAAAAATAAATATATTGGATTTAACCGGGTTGAAATTTGGGTATTTCTAAAATTACAATCAAACAAAATAAAATTATATTAATCTTAAATCTGGAAAAAAATAATTAAATTTCCAAGTGACTATAACCAAAAAAAAAACTTTTTTTTATTATTGTTTCATTATCGCACACATGGGCAATCTAAAATTGCCACTGTGCGGCAAGCTACTGCACAGCAGCAGCGAGACTGCTGCATCCGTCATTCGGCAGTCTCACTGTTGCAGTGCAGTAAACAAAAAAATAATGGAAAAATAATTATATTTTGTGTAAAAAAATTGTCTAGCGTCATCCGTCATTCGGCTTGATCTTCATCTCCAACGCTTACAAATAATTAACAATTACAAAAGAAAATACTCATTTAATTTTTGGGTTTACATATACAATATATAAAACAAAAAATTAAAATCCTAACACAAAGTCAACCATACAATTAACGATTAATATCCATACATTCACCATCACATGATAATTCATAAAAAAATGCATAGCCTACTCTTTTACATACATATTAAAATGATTACAATAAATCATTCTTATTAATATACTAGAATAAATACGACCGCTCTGATACCATTTGTTGGTTTTCAGAGTTCATGCACAGCGAAATCGTGTTCGGTAACAGGAAAAAAAAATTATTTTTCACATGAACAATCAAAACCGGATCCGTATTTTCTAGTACAATAATAACATAAATATTTAGAATCAAGTAAGAAATATACTTGTTGATCTGAATTTATTTGAATCACGATTCTTTTAACCACGATCTTCCTCGACTTATCTCCTCACCTCAAACGGCACGTGTGGGCGTAAAAATAATGCGAAGAACACTCTAATAATGAAGGATTCGTGTACTCAACACATGAGACAAATCCTGTGTGCTACTTTCTTTTTGTTTTCTCAAAACCAAAACCAAAACCAAAAAAACAAAAAAAAAAAAAAAAAAACTACTTTCTTTTATTTATTTTTCCAGCGCCACTGTTTTTTTTTTCTTGTTGTTGTTGTTCTTTTGTTTTTGATCAAAGCGATCTCCTAAAAAAAAACAAAAACACAGCACACGTTTTTATCTTTAATAGAATTTGTTGTTGCTATTTGATTTTGATCAAAATCTCAATCCCATAAAAACAGCAACACTTGCTCACGTTTTATCTTTAAAAAATTTGTTTTTCTTTTGATCAGCTTTTGATCAAAATAAATTTTTATCATCAAATCCATTAAGGATATTATTAATCAAAATAAAATCCTTTAATATTTATCTTAAATTATCAAAGATAATTCATTAAAATTAATTTTCAAAATTTCAACTTTTGAAAATATTATCTTATTAAATTAAAATTTAATTAATCAAATTAATTAAATATTAATTTTCATAAATTAATAAATAGATACATTATCTATTAATAAATATATATTAAGACAACATTATCATAATTTCCAAACAAGAGCTATATTGAATAATTAGAGTGTAAAATAATTCATAATTATTAAATAATTCCCAACTATTTTTCTTCACAATTATTATCGTTCGAACAATGATAGAAGACGACGAGAAGACTGATGGACCTATAATTCTAAGCTCCAATAATTCCGTAGATTAATTATAAACTCTTTTATTAATTAAAAGAATTATTAATTTTGGATTACTCCACTAAATACCCAGAATTGCACTCTCAGAATTATAGAATTAATACTCAAAGTATTCGTCCATTGATATAGTCATTACCTATGCAGTGATCCTCCATAAACATATTCGTAAAGGAGATAGGTATAAAAAAATCTGTAACCTCTCCAATTACATCTTTATCATTGACTTCCATTAGTTCTCAAGTGAACAATTAATTCATAATTTTTATGAATTTGCGGCTAATCGTTCAGGTCCTGAAAACTAACAAAAAGGGAATCTTATGAACGGATTTCATTGTATCAGGTTAGCATTCTCAGCTATTCATTCAACTCATTCCCAAAATACAAGGTTTACGAAATGTAATAAATATAAAGTCATACCGAGTACATTAAAGAATAAATTAATATGATATATGAGTCTGCTAAATACAATGAATTAAGATCATCACATATATGACCATCATTATGATAAAATTAATGTTCTTTATTTAACGGAAATTATTAGAACTTTTCAATTTTATCTGGTCATGTCCAATATAATCTTATTTTATAAAATACATTCATTTTTATGTCTCTACATAATATAGTATGGATAGAACTATACCATTCATAATGGAATAAAATGTATTTATGATTTTGGATTTGAAGATTCACAACTTCAAATCATAGTCATGGATAAATTTTGATTATTACTCTTTAAATTTTATCCATGCATATATGTATGTAACACATTACATATACATATTTGTTTAATTTAAAGTCACATAAATAATCACGGAGTTTTCACGAATTTTATAAAGCAAATCAAAATCCATACATGGAATAAAATCGAATCATAAATTTATTAATCAATCATGTTTCGAACAAATTTGCTTGTCGGGCATAAAAATCCCAACTGATTCTTCTCCGAACAATTTTATAAGGATATGGAGAAATAAGAGATTAGCATAGTATTTATTACTTTTTTGAAAATCAAATCGTACCGGACCGACTAGTTTAATCAGTCGAATTGAGAACTGGATCGATAGTGGTTACATTTCATTCATGTTTCCCATTAACTGGCCCACTCTCTAGAATCTCAGAACTTCCTTATTCTAGATGACTCTCTAGCTTAAAGAAACTGAAAGTAATTAATTCGATGTCTCATTCCTTGTTCAGCAAATTCGTGTCATTAAGGAACTGATATCTCTTACTCAATCTTCGCACGATCTTTGCTTGTCTTTGTTGGAACCAAGCCTGATATGGAACTCCTATCGGGTAGGGCCGAATTCGGACTTTGACGGAGGTCCCGACTTCAAATTCTGATGATAGATTATGCCTTTAGACTTTGATGGTAGGTTCTGCCATCATACTCTTATAATAGGTTTTGTACCAAACTCTGATGATAGATTATGTACTAGACTCGAATGATATGTTCTGTTGTCAGACCCTGACGAGGGATCTGAATTCTCTTTGGAATGTATTTGACCACGTCTCATGTTCCTGATTTTTCTCCAAAAAAAAGATTTGTATTTTGGTTGGAGAGTCAGCTTCACTTTAGTGTATCTGAAATACGGTTAAATTGCCTAATTATTATTCTAAGTTTTTTTTTTTTTGGGAAACATTAGAAGCCCAAGTTAATATTACTGACCTAATTTTTTTAATAATTAGCAAGTCTAATATCATTTAGAAAATATTTGGTTTGGCAAAGTGGTCCGAGTTAGGCAAGGCTTTAGCCTAGTCTTCAGAGTAAGGGTTGGGCCTTGAGAATCAAGGCCCATTGGTTACCCAACTTGGATCATACTCTTTTGAAAACAAACTCGTGCACAATCGGAATTTTCATTTATAAACAAAAAAACAATTAAAAAAATATAAAATCTAATAATAATTAGTGATTTATAATTTATTATAAATTTATGATTTTAAATATTATTATTTAGCGTATAAATGTTTTGTGGTTATGCTTGTTTGAAATGTATTAGTATTACTTTTACTTCTTAATAGTGCTTTGTTGGACACTTAAACTAATATTATATTTTATATGATGTAAACTTTTTTAAAAATTATTTTATAAGTAGGTTATCAATTTTTATAAAAAAAATTAATTATTATTTAATTAATTACTTCTTAAAATTATAAAATAAAAACCAGGCCGGTGCTTGGGCAAGGCCCGACCCAACATGTATCTAGTGATCATTGGTTACCTATTTCTTGTAGCAGCTGTATCCATTGTCCTTGGTCCAAATTGTTGAATAATAAGTCAAGACGTGAAAGGAAACTATTTATTTATTGGTAAATTATCAATAAACCACTTCTACTTTGGTGAAAATATAAATCACTTTCACGAACATTACATCATCTTCAATCTTGTTTTAGTATAATAAACTATTTTTCTATTATCGGTGTCAAAATCTGTTAATTTCTTTTGAGAAAATACTATTTTCCCCTTAATACTGTCAATATTAAATTCGATCCTCAATATAAAATAGAAAGGTCATAAATCTTTAGTGGTGTCGAGATAATCTCCAATTATTATAAAAATAACAATAGTTATTGTAAAAATTATAACAACAACAAGCAAATAATAATTCCCTATTATGAGATGGATATTTCACGATATTGATAAACATATATAATATGAATAAGATAGGAAAATCGTATAGGTGTGGACAAAAAAGTAATTGAAACTGAAAAAAACCGAACCGAATCAGAAAAACCAAACCGAAATGATAATTTTTAATTTTCAAAAATAATTATTCGATATTTTAATTAAAAATCGAATCGAACTAAATTAGAATAATTTTTTAACTAAAAAATCGAACCGAATTAATTGAATATTTTAATTTATTGAATTTTTAAAATCCAATCATATTAAGTTGCTATTTTATAATTATATTTGTTACATTATTTAATTTATTTAGGGTTTAGTGATGATTAATTTCATGAAATATTTATAATTTTTACTTTGATTATTATTCTTTTTATTTTCCTGCATTTTAAATAATTTAAAAGATAATTATGTCCTACGAAAAAAATTTTATTGGTGTAGATGTGATGATTAAAAGAGTTACAATAAAAAAAAAACTTAAGTAAATGTTATTAATTTTTTAATTTTTAATATTATTATTAAAAAATTTAAAAATCGAATTGTACCGAACCTAACCGATAGTTAAAAATATTATAATTTTTTAATTAAAAATCATACAATTATTTTTTTAAATCGAATAATTATAATTATAATTTTTTTAATAATCATATCGAATAGTGCCCACCCCTAAAATTATAAAAATATTTAAATTCTGAAGAGAAGCTAAATCTCATGATCTCCGACGTATTATATTGCTTCCGCCTACTGAACTCATGTATAATAAAACCAATTATTATGTGATATTGTGAGTAAAAATGATATGAATCCCATTGATCACTAATCTTTTAAAAGAGAATTATTATATTAATTAATTTCATTTGTTAGTTCCATTTTTATTGGCATGTGTCCGTGACAAAACAAGTTCAATTGAGTTGTAATCTTTCATGAAGATCTTTGTGCAATTGGACTGGTTTCTGGCTGCTGTGCATCAGACATCCGTTCGTGGTGCGTTCTTTTAAGTGTTCGAACGATTGGCGTTGGTGCTGCGTTCGTTATTGGGTTTGAACGTGTGGCGTTAGTGACACGTTCTTTATTGGGTTCGAACAGGAATTCCAGAGAGCAAATGTTCGAGTCACGTTCTTTGTGGGTTCGAACGAGATCATTCCAGAGAGCATCCGTTCGTTGTGCGTTCGAGTGGCGTTCGAACGAGTATTCACAGAAAGGCGCGTTCGTGTTGCGTTTGAGTAACCGTTCGAACGCGACTGCGATCTGAACGCGTTTTTGGCTTGCAAAACCCTAGCTTTTCACCCTACCTATAATATAACACTTAGCCGCCATTCCCCAGTAGTTGAAAGAGCTGAAACACTTTTTCCCTTGAGCCAAATCTCCCAAAGCTTTCAACTCTATTTGATTCCACCATTGAAGACTTCTTCATCCTTGTCTTCTCCATTAATGGTGTGAATCCTTCTTTGATAAACCTTCAACACAACATAACCCAAATTCCCTAATCCTAAGAGTTCTTTAGGAGGAAGTTTGGTAGTCGGAGTTCCGGCGTTCGAAGTGATACAATCTACTCAGAGACTTCAGAGGTTCTGAAGAAAACCGTAGGTTGCGGACTTAAGGTGTTGCCTTGAGTTCTTACAGTATTGAGGTACTTGAGTCGGTGAAGTTGTCACCATGGGTCTTGACCATCGCTGTAAGTTTATCTCTATATAGTGGATTGGGCTGGTAGCCGATATACCCGGAGTGGTTTTTACTCGGAAGAGTTTTCCACTTCGTCACCAAAATTATTGTGTTGATTTTGTGTGATTGATTTACCTTTCCGCAATTTTATTTTGTATTAAATTAATATTGTGGAATTGTTTGTTGTTGGATATTGTGGTTGGTAGTTGATTCCCATAGACACATTAATTAGGACTTGTCTCAATTAATTGTGATTATTTCCGCATAAGGTCAGAACTTGGATTACCTCGAATTTTCAATTGGTATCAGAGACTGAACTCGATCCTTGACCCATTAGCTATGGAGCGTAGTCAACCCTTAAATTGTCCGCCATTCTTTGATGGCACAGAATATTTGCATTGGAAAGTTCGCATGAGAGCGTTCCTTAAGTCCTTAGATGAGAGGGTCTGGATGACTGTTGAATACGGGTGGAAACCTCCCGTTGTTGTTGTTGATGGGGTATCTTCTCCTAAAGATAAATTGACCTGGACCAATGACGAATTTGATGCTAGCAATAGGAACAGCAAGGCTGTTAATGCCATACATGGTGTGCTGTGTGTTCTGCTGAGTTTAGGAGAATCTCAATGTGTGAGATAGCCAAGATGCATGGGACATCCTGCAGACTGTGCATGAGGGCACATTGTCTGTTAAGAATAATAGACTCCAGGATTTAGCTACTAGGTTTGAGGTCGCCAGAATGAAAGAAGATGAGACCTTTGATGAGTTTTATGCTGAGATTAACGATATTGTTAACTCTAGTTTTAACCTATGTGAGACTATTCCTACCAGTAGGATAGTTAGGAAAATCCTGAGATCCCTACCTGATAAGTTCCTACCCAAAATCACTGCCATCGAGGAAAGCAATGACCTCGATCAGCTTAATTTAGATGAACTCGTAGGAAAGCTGCAGGTTTATGAGAAAAAGCTTCCTGGTTTTAGAGAGCCAAAAAGTTTGCGATGAAAATCGCTAAGGAAGTTGTGCATGATTCGCTTAGTGATGATGATACCCAAGGATCATGATTTGGCCTTGTTTGCAAAGAAGTTTAAGAAATTTCTTAAACTTAAGAAGAGTGGCCATAGCAGTAATAGAGATAGGGAGGTTATGCCTAAAGAGAGTAGGCATAGCAGAAAAGAGTCTAGAGAGGATAGGGGTAGTAGATCCCGTGATGTCCAATGCCATGAGTGTGAAGGCTATGGGCATATTCGACCAGAGTGCCCTACATATCTCAGAGCTAAAGGCAAGAAAGCCATGGCTGGCTCTCCTAGTGATTCAGAAGGTGGTTATTCTTCTGATGAGTCTCCTAAAGGCAAGAAAAATTTTATTGCCTTTTCTGCTAGTGTGACTGGTGAGAGAGAGATTGTTGTTAATGATGCTGATTCTGAAGTCTCTCTTGATGAGTCTGTAGATGAGGAAAGTCTTCAAGTAGCTTATGTTGAACTGTTTAATGAGAGTTTAACTATTAAGAAGACTAATATAGAAGTCAGTCAAAGGCTGAAAACTGTTGAGCTAGAAAAGAATGAAGCTCAAGCTAAATTTGAGCAAAGCCTTTTGATGGTTGATGATCTAGAGGAGAGGAACAAAAGCCTAGTTAAAAGAGTCCAAATATTAGAGACCGAACTTGAAAATGCTAGAACCCAATTGTCCGCATTTTCTAGTGGAAATAAAAGGTGGACCGATGTTAGGTATTATTCATGAGCCTAACTTCAATAAGGCTTCTTCTTCCAAAGCTGTGCCTGTTGCAGCTAAACGTGACTCAGGTAAGAAACCTGTTGAGTGTAGTCATGTTATTCCTCCCTTATTCCTCGTCCTGTGACCCAACCTCGATCTAGAGGTGTTGTGGGTAAACCTCACTCTCGTCCGAGGTTTTTGTGCCTGTGTGCCACCACTGTGGCAAAACTGGACATATTAGGCCTAAGTGCTTCATGTTGCACAAGCAACAGAAAAGGCCTAAGAGTGTGTCGCCTAGATTTGATTCTTCAAATCTAGCTTCTCAAGTTTCTGCACTAACTAAACAGACACAATTTCTTAGTGAGAAACTTTCTTTGTTGACTAGGAATTCTCAGTGGATGAGGTTCCTAGAAATGTTTGGGTGAGGAAGCAAGATATTTTCCCATCTACTTCTGCGTGTCCTGATGGACATGATGAGAGTGCACTTCGGTGTAACTTGGTTAAAAGATGCGTTTTTATTTTCTCATTGCATGTGGGTGTGTCTTGTTTTTGTTTTATATCCCTTGGTATATAGGATGGAAACCCGGACATAAATTTCATAGCCGATTCCGAATGGACGGTAGTATGATCTGCACTCGGGATACAACTCCACGTACGATTGGATGTTTTACAAGCTGTTTTGTGTCTTTATTTTTTTTGTGCTTTAAAGCTGTAAAATCAAAAAAAAAAAATTATATATTTTGAAAGAAAAAGACCAAAAATATTTTTATGGCTTGTTAGAGCATGAATAGCATGTGCATGTGATCCTGGTATGTAGGATATATGATTATGCATGTATGATATGCTGTTATTTTTCTTGATGCTCTATATACATGAGTGTGTGTGATAAAAACCTTTGGTATATCATGTGCTTGCACCTTCACATACACGTTTTTACTTTGTCGAGGCTTGGTCGCATGTATGAGTTTTTGGAATAGCAATCCAATTTCTATCATATCCTGTTTGCTCAATAGTGTGACCTTTGACTAGATGACCTTGCTATCCCATTGTAAAAGCAAAAAGAAATAAAAAAAAATATGTTAAATGATGAGACTCAAGTGCAAAGAGCCAAAATGGCCAAATTCAAAAGATAAGGGCAAAAACCCTTCACTCGAAAGAGTTATTAAATATGAGCTCATGATATTCTTGGTGAATAATATAGCATGCAACCAATGTTGCTTATTTTCAGGTCCTAGTGGAGCTGGGTTTGAACACTATTTTGTGGACTTGGTTTGTTTAGAAATGGATTTCTTTGGCTGTGTCCAGCTCATAAAATAAGGTCTTAAGCTTTGATTCGTTATGCACTTTATTTTCCACGCAAGTGCTTTATATGCTTTGGTGTTTCTGTCATATGCATAAGTGATGTATTTAGCCTCTTTTAAAATGATGCATAATTGTTTCCTGTCATAATCATTTGAATACTGACTGGGTATCTTTGTATTGCCTGATGTGCCTTCCAGTCCGGGTTTTCCGTGTGTCTTTCCTGTATGCACTGTGTCTGTTTTCGTTCGGTGTATCGTTTTTCTTTTCGTTCGAACGTGTTTCGTTGGTGTTTCGTTTTATTTTCTTTCGAACAGTCATTAGGACACTCGTTCGTATCTCGTTCGAACTTCGTCTTCGAACGCTTTCGGGCTATTTAAATAGTCTTCGAGCGTGTTGTTTGTGTTCGCACAGTTCTTTTCTCTCCTCTTCCGTGACTCTTCGCTTTCTCATCAAATCCCTTCATTTCCAAGTCAGATCTGTGTTTGTGTGGCGTTCCCCTCCCTGATTTCGGTGTAACTCCATCATCAAGGTAAGGTTTTCTTCATTTCTCTTCTGTTTCCTTTTATCTCTCAGATCTGTTTCTAGGGTTTGTTGTCCATTTCTGTTTTTAGCCTTCATTCTTCGTTTGAAGGCGTATGGAGTCTCTTGGATGAGTCCTTAGTTGTTTGGTGTGTTTATTTGTGGCGATGTGTATCTGTTGAGGGTGTCTTTTGCGTCTGTTCATCGCCATCGCGTTCGAACGGCATAAGAACTTCGTTCGAACGCCCTCAGGTTTCCTCAGTTTCTGTTTTTATAGTCTGTTTGGTTTGTGTCTTACATTGTGCATTTCTCATGTGTACTAGATGCCTAAGAAGTCCATTGCCTCAAAGAAACGTCCTCGCGACTCTCTCCCAGGTGATCGCTTTCGCAGTCCTGCAGCTGCAAAGTTATTTGATGACCATTTCTCTCAGCGTAGCCTGTTTCTGGAGCGAAATGTCTTGGTTGATGAACTGCATGATTCCGGCATTGTTCCTCTTCTGGTTACCCGTGGTTGGAGTCCTCTTTTGTCTGGTTTCACTGGGCCATCTCCTCAGCTTGTCCAAGAGTTTTATTCCAACATGGAGGTTGTTTCTGCCACCTCTTTTTCGGTGTACATTCGGGGCCACTACTTGGATATCGATCCTTCGGTTCTATCAAGGATACTGGCTATTCCTGAGGTGCCCTACCCTCAGTACCCCTGGTCCCCTACCGATGGACCCCCTCGATCAACTCGTCATGGACGTTGCCACTGGACAGCATCGTCCGTTTGGCGGAGGGACAGTTGTTGTTGCTACATTGCTGCCGGCTTATCGTCTTCTTAACCGTATTGTGTGCCATAATTTGTGGCCCAAATCACATGTGAACACTCAGCCATTTGTTCGGATTGTGTTCCTCTATGCCATTGAGCAGGGTCTTTCCATAGACATCCTCAGTGTGATCCTGCGTGAGATGACTCGCGTTCGCAATGCCTCTTATGCCACCCACACCCTTCCATATGGGTGTCTGATTCGCCGTATTATCACGGCTTGATCCCTGGCTTTGTTCATGATCCTCCTCTCCCTCTGCTCAAGCCCATAGGTTGTCAGACTGTCTCTTAGGAGCTGCTCATCTTCCTGCCCATGCTCGTGCTCCTGCTCCAGCGGCTGTCCTGCTCCTGATCCTGCTCCTGCCCCGTCTACCTCGGCTGCTGCCTCCTCTCTTCCGCTGGTCCTCCAGATTTTTACCAGCGCATCTTGGACTCTCATGCCACTATCTCGCTGAGCTTCGCCTGGTCTCAGGTCACGTATCCGAGGTCCGTTCTTTAGTACGCCGCCTTGAGGATCGGTTGACTGTCACCTGTCATCCTCTCGTGCTGGTTCAGTTCCGATGACGAGGAGTCCTCTGCTAGTTCCGAGTCTGAGTAGCTGCTTTATTTTGTTTTTGGGTTTATTGAGATAGGAGGAGTATGTTTTTTTTTTTTTGGATCATATTTGTTGTTAAACTTTATGATGTACTCTCACCCCTTTTGTTTAATGATGGGATGTTTTGCAAACTTTTGACGAACTTTAATGAAAATATTTTGTCTTGAATGTTTCTCCTTCAGTCTATCACTGATGCTTGCTTACAAATATTGTTTTTGGTTATTTGTTTCCCATTTATTCTTATGCTATATTTGGATGCCTGTTTGTGAGGGGGAGTAAGTGTTTCATATATGTTTGTTGTTTCTCCTGGTGTATCCATGCTTTGTCATTTCGTGACAAAAAGGGGGAGTAAATTGGTGTTCTGTCCTGTTTCAGGAGAGTTCAGATTAAGGGGGAGAAAAATGATTTACCTGGTTTATGTTTTTCTTGATTATCCCAATGTTTTTCATGGTATATTCTGTTTGTGGATGTTTCAGATAACAGGTATGTTGCTGTGGCGTTTTTGTTTTCAAGACTACTTGGTAGGTGTTAGATCGAGTCCATTTGTAATAAGTCACTGTTTTGATGGTTGACAGTTGACTATTTTCTTTTTGGATCTATTACCGTAGTCTTTGTATTAGGTAGTGTTTTGTCACGGAATGCCAAAGTGGGAGATTGTTAGTTCCATTTTTATTGGCATGTGTCCGTGACAAAACAAGTTCAATTGAGTTGTAATCTTTCATGAAGATCTTTGTGCAATTGGACTGGTTTCTGGCTGCTGTGCATCAAACATCCGTTCGTGGTGCGTTCTTTTAAGTGTTCGAACGATTGGCGTTGGTGCTGCGTTCGTTATTGGGTTTGAACGTGTGGCGTTAGTGACACGTTCTTTATTGGGTTCGAACGAGAATTCCAGAGAGCAAATGTTCGAGTCACGTTCTTTGTGGGTTCGAACGAGATCATTCCAGAGAGCATCCGTTCGTGTGCGTTCGAGTGGCGTTCGAACGAGTATTCACAGAAAGGCGCGTTCGTGTTGCGTTTGAGTAACCGTTCGAACGCGACTGCGATCTGAACGCGTTTTTGGCTAGCAAAACCCTAGCTTTTCACCCTACCTATAAATATAACACTTAGCCGCCATTCCCCAGTAGTTGAAAGAGCTGAAACACTTTTTCCCTTGAGCCAAATCTCCCAAAGCTTTCAACTCTATTTGATTCCACCATTGAAGACTTCTTCATCCTATTGTCTTCTCCATTAATGGTGTGAATCCTTCTTTGATAAACCTTCAACACAACATAACCCAAATTCCCTAATCCTTAAGAGTTCTTTAGGAGGAAGTTGGTAGTCGGAGTTCCGGCGTTCGAAGTGATACAATCTACTCAGAGACTTCAGAGGTTCTGAAGAAACCCGTAGGTTGCGGACTTAAGGTGTTGCCTTGAGTTCTTACAGTATTGAGGTACTTGAGTCGGTGAAGTTGTCACCATGGGTCTTGACCATCGCTGTAAGTTTATCTCTATTAGTGGATTGGGCTGGTAGCCGATATACCCGGAGTGGTTTTTTACTCGGAAGAGTTTTCCACTTCGTCACCAAAATTATTGTGTTGATTTTGTGTGATTGATTTACCTTTCCGCAATTTATATTTGTATTAAATTATTGTGGAATTGTTTGTTGTTGGATATTGTGGTTGGTAGTTGATTTCTCATAGACACATTAATTAGGACTTGTCTCAATTAATGTGATTATTTCCGCATAGGGTCAGAACTTTGGATTACCTCGAATTTTCATCATTGATGTACATCTTACCTGATAACTGGTCTTATTATACTTGAGTTCAACAATAATTGAACATGAAGATCATGAGATATATTTTGTCCATTAAATTTAGAATTCAAGTATGATTTCTATGGTTTTTCTACCCTTTTTTAACTAAATCTTGTTTGTATATATTTTTTATATTGTTGATTGTCTATCTTATTATGGAGATTAATTATGCACCACCAATGAATTTTGACAATATCAATACATCACTTAATTTTTTTATATTGTATCAAGAGGTCATCTAACTAGGCAATTTGATAAAAATGCACTTTTGACATCATCACCTTAACTTCGTTAATAGGAATCCTCCTAATACTACAAAAATATTAAACAAGAAAATAACCTAGAAAATCTCCTAAAATTAAGATAGAAATCTTCACAAAACTAAAGAGATTTATTTCCTTAAAAAATCAACAAACGAGTTAAAATTATTTAAAATCTCTTGATAATAGGTTAAAGATACTAGTTAAGTATCACTTTCTTTCTCTTCTACTTTTATTTCTCATTTATTTATTTTATTTTATTATTTACTAGAACAATTATGTCTCGAATTTGATATAGGGTAAGTATTAGAATATATTACCACATATTCACAAGATGCTCAACAAACCTTTTAAATCTTTTTAATCTCATAAAACCCTTTACATGCTTAAACTTATCAAAAATCAATATTTTTTTTTTACAATATTGATATATTCATATCTCAATTAGAAATCCCTAAGGGTCTGTTTGGTTCAACGAAGGGGAGGGGAGGGGAGGGATTTTAATGGAGGGGAGGTGAGAGATTTTAATTAAATATATGTTTGGTTCAAAGGAGGGGAGGGGAGGGGATGTGAGAGTTTTTAATTAAATATATGTTTGGTTCAAGAAGGGAGGAGAGAGCTTTTAAAACTAATTTACTATTTTATCCTTATAGCTTGTTATAAATAAAATTAAAATAATATAGGCTTATATTATATTTGAATTAAACAAATAATAAAATTAAAATTAAAAGCTCTACATATATAATACATGTTATTAAAAATAAAATTAAAACAAGCATCAAACCAGTAGTTAGGTTTTGACATAGATGAATAGATAAAGAAACACTGCAAAATATCCAAGTTTATAACATAAATTACTAAAATGATTAAGTTCAGATAATACGCAAAATGTTAATAAGGGTTCAGCAAAATAGTTAGGAGGAGAGTTAAAATTGGCTTAGGAGGGATTTTGTAATTAGGACAATTTATGATTTTTAATATATAAGTAAGGATAATTTAGTCATTGCATTTAAAATTTTAATTCTTCACTTTCTCTCCCCTCCAAAACCCCCCACTTTGGAGGGGAGCTAAAATTGGCTTATGAGAGATTTTGCTCCACTCCCCTCCCCCCCCCTCCCCTTAAAAAAATTGAACCAAACAAACATAATTTAAAATAATTTATCCCCTCCCCTCCAAAACCCCAACCAAACACAGCCGAAATGAAGTTGAAACTGCTACTTTAATAATATATTACTTTATTCCAAATAACTAAAACTTAAAAAGAAAAGTTAAAACGGCTCCATATGCCCAAAACGATGGATCTTGTCGTATCGCAGATTCGTAACCGGAGTCCAGATTACATAAAACTATAGTAGGAATACCGTCTTTAATTACTTTTTTAGTGCGGTATATAAATCTTTTCATAATTATCTTATCCCCCATAAGAACTAGGATAAGATCCACTAGTAAGAACCCAGCCCAACAACCCGAACCAGAAGCTCAAAGACCCGAAATGGGCAAAAATCTCGTGAAACGCATTAATGCCAAAATTTCACCAAATGCATTTATTCCAAGTCCCCCATTTCTCGTGAACCATAACTCGTTTCACTTCATTCCATGCACCAACCTCTCACTTTGACACTGCATCTCATTTACCACACTGACCCATTAAATTAACTCCACTCTCACCACTATAAATATACCAAATCCAAAAGCCCACAAATACAATAACAACTCACAAAAAATGGCACAACATTTATCAACACAAACACTTATGGTTCTGGCCTTCATTTGTGCTTTAAAATTTGCTAGCCCTTTCACGGTTATCATGCCAGACTCCGGCGGTGGTTCGTCAGCCCTTGTCGACGGCCCGCAAACCGGGTTCTCAATGAACAAGAACGGAGCCCGAACCGAGACTCGAGAGCAAGAAGCTGTCTATGATATAATGCGTGCCACTGGAAATGATTGGGCTACCGAGATTCCTGATGTGTGTCGTGGCCGATGGCACGGTATCGAGTGCATGCCGGATAAAGATAATGTGTATCATGTGGTGTCCTTGATGTTCGGAGCCTTATCTGATGACACAGCCTTTCCCACTTGTGATCCCACTCGATCTTATATTTCTCAATCCATCACTAAGCTTCCTCACCTTAGAACTTTGTTCTTTTACCGTTGTTTCACTCATAATCCTCAACCAATCCCAACATTTTTAGGCCAATTGAGCCCAACGTTGCAATCTTTGGTGCTTAGAGAAAATGGGCACGTGGGTCCAATTCCTAGTGAATTAGGCAATCTCACCCGTTTAAAAGTTCTTGATCTTCACAAAAACAATCTCAACGGTTCAATCCCAATTTCATTAGTTAGAATCACCGGTCTTAGGTCGTTAGATCTGAGCGGGAACAAATTAACCGGTTCAATACCCGGTTTAAGCTTTCCGGTTTTAAACGTTTTAGACCTAAATCAAAACCTTCTTATGAGTTCAATCCCATCTAGCCTTGGAACCTGCGGTTCTTTAATTAAGATTGATTTTAGCCATAATCGGCTCACCGGTTCAATCCCAGATTCAATTAGCAATCTCAAAGACCTTATTCTCATGGATTTAAGCTATAATCATCTCTCCGGTCCATTCCCCGTATGGGTTCAAAATTTGAAATCCCTCCAAGCTTTGATCCTCAAAAGCAACTCAATGGGGTCACTAACAATTCCTAGCGATAGTTTCATTGGCATGAAAAGTTTAATGATCCTTGTTTTATCAAACATGAATTTGCAAGGCCAAATCCCTGAGTCACTAGGCCAATTACCAAATCTTCATGTGCTTCATCTAGATGAAAATCACCTCAATGGCTCAATCCCTACAAATTTCAAGAACTTGAAGCATATTAGTGAATTGAAATTAAACAACAATCAATTAACAGGGTCACTTCCATTTGAGAGAGAAATGGTATGGAGAATGAAGAGTAAGCTTAGGCTTTACAACAATTCAGGACTTTGTTACAATGCTGGTAGCGGTTTTGAAGACGGTTTAGATTCATCGATTGGTTCGGGTATCGGTCTATGTGACTCGAGTAAACCCGGTTCAGCAAGGTCAGTGCAACATCTTGCTACACATGATGAATATGTAACAGGAACAACAAATAGATCAATGGGTGAAATTCATGAAGCCCTTAGTTTTGTTAGGTTGCTTCAGCTAACAGCTGTTGTTTTGATAAATTTATTTTTATTGTAAGAAGTGAAATAGAGGCATGTAAAGTTTAGTTTAATACTAGGTCTCATAAATAAGTTGGGTTTGTTTATTTACTAAAATTTGTAACAAGTAATTATAGCATTTTAAATTTAGTGTGCCACCTTGAAACAATTCATCTGTGTAAAAATAGTTGTAAGACTGTTCTCTAAATTGATTGTAAAATTAAATTAATGGGATTTCTGATTTGTTATTGCTGCGGCCTCAATTGATTTGGGCTTGGGCTTATTTCTTGTAAGCTCACAAAGGGCCCATCATTATTTGTATAAAATTAGAATTAATGAAGGGGGAAAGTTGTGAATGAGCAAGAAAATTTTGAATTAAATCCATTTTCCTTGAACTATGGTTACAAATTTTAAGTGACATGTATCTATTGTATTTGAGTAGATGGTTCTCGCCTACTTTCCTTAATTTTAAGGAAATAATTGCTCTACTAATAATAATCTGTAGGACAATTTTGCTTTATTTAGCAGCTTTCATCGCCTTCCGAGCTAATTTTCAAGCTACAATTACAGCCGTTGTGCTTATCAAGACTGATTATAAATTGTTTTAATTGTAATATAAAAAATTATAGAATAACACCTAAATTCTACCTCTATTTTATAAATTATTAAAATTGATAATTTGGTAATTTTTGCTGCTTTTAGTAATTTGTTGAATTGAGGTGTGATTGTCGTGTATCTATGAATTTAGGGAGGACATTTAGTTCGGGTTGACCTGAATTGAATCAAAATTAATTTAATTTGGATTAATAATTTCGGATTGGGTTTGGTTTTAAATTTTTAAATCGAATAAAACCGAAACCGAACTAAATCCGAATTCAAACCAAAGAATAATGATAATTGCACTCTCAATAACATCGATTTTTTTTTTTTTTTTGTGTTTTAATATCCAAAATAAAAAAGTCTAAAATAAATTATTTTTATTTTTATAATTATTTTATCATCTTAAACAGTAAAAGATAAAAATTATGAGAAATTACATCTAACATTCTTATAAACCGAAATACCCACCTGATTGCTCGTAATATTATTGGTTTGCTTGTCCTGATAAATAAATAATAAAATAATAGACAAAACAGAACAGACCATTTGCAGTTTTGTCTTCTAGGACTCGGATCAGAAGGCAGCAGCACAATTGTCATTGGCATCCTTTTCTTCTTTTGACTTCAATCATTTTTTAAAAATATCATTTATAAATATATGGTCATTTATTAGAATGAAACATTTAAGATAACCTAACGTTCAAGTTTAATTAGGACAAAATATAATAATTTAAAATAATATGTTGATGGGTGATTTTCGTTTTAGGGGTAATTCGAGAAAATCACTACTCGAACAATCCTCTATCAACTATGAATTTGTTTGGTTTGGAGATCAAATGCAAACTTAGCAAAAGATGAGAAAACATACGGATAAAACAGAGGGTTTAACATGATTCGGCGGAATAGATCCAACCTACATCCACAGACACAAGGGAAAAGAAAACTTTTATAACATGGTCGGGTTTTACCGATCTGCACTAGCACTCGTTTTCACATAAGCTTTTATCTCTCTTTTACAAGTTATGTGTGAAATAGATTTTGCTAACACTTTACAATGAATTCTCAACCCCTTTATATATTAGGGCAAAATCCACTATTACACTATACTCGTGATGTTGGCCACGTGAACCTGCCTCCGCCGCGCAGGCTCTCTTCCCCAACCACTCTGCAAACAGTAGCCTTGCCATCTGACACCTCATTAAACCATGCCTCTTTTGGCCACTGCCACACGTTACCTCACAAAGCCAGCCTGTAACCTATCAACTCTCATATGATAGCGTGTGCTAGATGTTGGAGTTTCTACGGTCCCGAGGATCGATTATCAAGTAAGAAACATAAGTGCGAATACACGAGGAAGTTACGGAATACTTACATCGAGCGGTTGAGCGATGCAGTGGACAACAAAAACTTTTCTGCCTCCTCCAAGATGCTCGGCAGTGGGCTGTTTTGGCCTCTCCAAGAATCGACAATGGTCCTCCAAATGTGCTCCAAGCTCCAAGCTTTTGATGATGTTGATTCCATGCTCATGAAATTGGTTCCCTATCACCTTTGTATGTACTCTTTGGTGTGCTAGCACTTGGTAATTTTGCCACAAAATCACCATGGCTTCTCATTGTGTTTCGGTTTTTGACAGAAAAACAGAAGAAGAAAAATGGTCCTAGACCGTGTGAGAGATGAGAGGTTTTTTGCTCCAAAAACGTGGGCAATTGAGAGAGAGAGAGTTAGATGTGTTAAGTTAAAAAATTGATTTCCAAAATCAATTAAAAACATATACCAAATTTTGTAAAAGGCTTTCAAAAAGTCAACACAAAATTTGGAGGCAAAAAATGCATTTCAACCACACACATCAACTATCCACATCACTCAATCAATCAAGTGACAAGTTGTCACATCACTCAAAGTGACTAATGATTTGACGCTTGATGTGACTTGTGATTTGATGCTTGATGTGACTTGCGAGCCGCACTTAAGTTCGCAATGCGAGTGCGCTCGCAAACACTCCCGGGCTCGGGTTCGCTAATTCCAAATTAACGAATTTTTCGTTGCGACGTAATTTAATAATTATGCCTAGTAAAATCACTATTCACGTCGCTGACGAATTAATTCTAAATTAACTCGTTCGTCCGAATTAAAATCTAATTTCAATTCCGCGTCGAAATCCAGTTTCATATAATATATCGAATATATTATTTTATCGATTAATTCTAAATTAATCGTTCTCTCTCTTTAATTGATATTTTATCCCAGATAAAATATCTCCGTAATTAATCCCAGATTGATTTTCTCTCTCTACTAATTAATCCCAGATTAATTAAAGTGCGAGTCATACGTCATCGGTGAATCTTCGGGAAGCGACCCATGAGATCCCCGGATATGTTGGCAGTAAATCCGGTCATCGGACTATCCGAACACGTAAGTACCTAGTACTACTTTTGTACCGATTTACAAGACAAGGTTGGCTTCTAGTAAAGCGCCATGCCTACCCAATTCTCCAGAAATATCCTTACAGGAATAAGTGATCTATATCAGGCGTAGTATACGTAGTATGAAGCACATATCGGATCTCTGGTAACTAGTCTCTATAATCGGATAATCATGACCTAGTCATATTATCCCGATGACTGCAGTACATAAGAGAACCAGTTCCGTATCCTACGTGACCATCATCTCCACTATGACTGGAGTGATACTTCCGTCTTGACATCACACCCAACACACTACGATTCTCAATATACCCAGCATAGGCGTACACAGAACCTGTTAAAGCCTTGGACGACCAAAACCAAAGTATATTGATTGTCGCAAGTATTAGCGGTGCAAGTTTCAGGTTAAGACCAAATACACCTACCCTGATTTCGGACTTCCGTAGACACATAGTCATACTACGAATGGAATTCCGAGGGGGTCTATCCAGAGCGAAGCTATTTCCCGTACCATCGGTAAACACAACCTCATATTACACTTGCATGAGTATCCTATACCCAAATATATGAGAACTATGTCGTTATGCCCTCACAACGCGCACAAGTGTAATACTAGTCTTTTACGCATTATCGATGTCTAATCTCGATAATACTCTGACTAGGGATATTTAATGATTATACCATCGCGGATTGATACTGTCTCATATCATCTTAATCAAAGAACTAATCATATGTACCTTCTATCATTTATATATCTTGGTGATCTAATCACAAATGATAAAAGAGCAATTTCCTTTGTCACATAGTTAATTTGTACAACATCACCATTATCTGTAGAAATAGTGACGCTATGGGTCATATCTGTCCAACAATCTCCCACTTGGCCTATAGCCAGTCACTCAAGTGTCTACCACCCGAACTATGTACGGTTCGCTCAAATTTCTGAGAAAATGCTTTCGTCAGCGGATTTGTAAGGTTATCATCTGATGCGATTTATACGATCATCACATCGCCACGATGTATGATCCGAATGAATTAGATGAATAGTTGAAGTATGTATCAGGATCGTTGATGAGACCACTAATTCTTTAGCTTGTGCTGAAGCCTAGCTCAGCTGCTAACATAACTATATCTAATCTAATTAGATTTATTATTATCCCAAATAGCTTCTTTTGCTGCCTTAGCTGCAGCAATATCCCGCATTTGTTGTTTATTCGGTAACAGTATCTTGCTTGGAAGATTTCTAGCTCACTGTTCCGTTATTCAGACTGTATAATACCGTTTTTGCGACTTATAGTCGTTTAATCGGTTTGGAAACTTCCAGCATTGATCCCAGTCACTTCAAGTTCTCCTTATCCATAGTATAAGACAACATCCTTAGTTCTCTAAGATACTCAATGATGTTCTTAACTTCAATCCAGTGACTATCACTTGGATTTGCCTGATTGTGACTCCATATGCTCAAAGCGTATAAGACATCAGGTCACGTACATTTTTCAACGTACGAGTTCTCGGAGAGTGTTAACAACTTTTAAATCTTTCCCAGAAGATCTTTATTCATAGAATAAAAGTTGTTTCTCCTAAGAATTCTACGGAGAATTTTCATGAAAGCTAAGCTTTCACCGATTGTATTATGGGAATATCATTTCCAAGAAATGACATATTATCATTTTATATATAAGACATTCATTGTCAGTGCACTCCCACTAACCTCCTTATATACACAAGAATCATTTTCGTTTTGAATTAAATCATAGACCATTATGATTACATCAAAACAATAATTCTAAGAACTCAATGCTTGCTTCAATCCAAACATGGATCGAATAACCTGTAAACCTTGTTTGCTAGTTTTGGTACGAAAAAACCGACAGGATATTGTAAACATCCTCCAAAAGGTTTCCGTTTAAGGAAAGTGATTTTCCCGTTCAGCTGCCATATTTCTTAAATGAAACATGCATCATTAGCAAGCATTTTCCAAATGGATTTACCGATGGCAACAAGTAAAAGGTTTCGTTGTAATCAACACAATGTTGATAATGATATCTTTTCGCTACAAGCCTAGCTTATTACGTTGGTATGTTGCCTTTCATGTATGTCTTCCTTGAAGACTTATATAGTACCAATAGGCACAATGCCTTCCGGTACAACAACTAGTTTCCAAACATAGTTGATATACATGAAATCCATTTCGGACTCATGGCACTTTGCCATAATAGGGAGTCGATACCTTGTATCACTTCCCCATACGTAGTCAGTTGGTATTCCTCAATAAGATTGACATCTTTATGAGGTGAGATCAGAAACCCATACCCCAGGTTGTTTTCTGAATCTCTCCGACTTACGCGGTTCTTGTGTATTCGAAGATTACTGGTATAGTTTCATCATTGATGAACTATTTGTGTTCCATTAGGAATCGGTGCCTCTAACAGTATTACTCCGATTTTCATCGAGTTTTACTTTCCTCCCACTTACCACTGCATATAGGTATTCCTCTTAGGAAAACCGCATGGTGAGCTGATGAGTGATATTTATATCACTATTTCCCACTCATTTAACCTAATATTTTGAATCGTTTCTTGAGTTTTGTGAATATTTTGATGTGTTTTATGTTATTTTGTAGATAAATAAAGTTTCAGGATATTCTGGAGGTGATTTGGGCCAAAACAGTGAAAATTGGATGAAAATGACATTTCAGTAAATTGTCAGCGTCGCGACGCCAAGACCTTCCGCGTCGCGACGCCTAAAATGCGCCGAACAGTGCTAACGTGCGCCGGGTCCACAAATCAGAATCTGAGAAAAGTTTGACTTTGCTAAAATATGCCGTGCCACGTGTCACCATCATATCCGATATGCTAACATACGCCATGCCACATGTCAGCATCCTACGTGTCTCCATGTCATCAGCCACGTCAGCAAGTCAACAAGTCAACATTGCCACGTGTCGTGCCACATCATCATCAGCCAATCAGGAAGTGCCACGTGTCGCAATCCTACGGTTCCGACAGTCTCTTTCCCACGTGTCGCCACGTCATCGCCACATCACCGCCAAGTCACCGCCACGTCAGCATCAATAATTGAGTATCTAATCCTTATCTGACACGTGGCGGATAAGAATCTCAGCGACCAATCAGAAGCCGCCACGTGTCACAATAATTGAAGCCTAACTACCTCGCCACGTGTCACCTTATCAGCTTATCCAGAATCTTCAAACCGGCGAACCAGAGCGTGCCACGTCGACAAAAGCTGGCGTAGCGACGCTGGAGTCCCTGGCGTCGCGACACTGGAAGCCCACCGAGGCCTATAAATTGAGCTCGAGATTTCAGAATTCAGGGCACCACTCTCTCTCTTATATTCTATCTAAAGAGAGAGTTTCTCTCTCTAGATTCTTATAGTTTTTTTAGTTTTTAATTTTTAGTTTTGTAAATAATTTTAATTATGTTTTGTTATAATAGTAATTTAATTTTTACTTTTTACTTTTTGCAGTTTTTACTATTTACCATGAGGAGGTAACTTCTCCAGCTAGGGTGAAAGGTAATTCTTTTACTATTGCTATTTAGATTAATTTCCCTTAAAAATAATATATTCACTATTCAAAATATTGACTTAAAAAGGATACCGCCAGATTGGTCGGTTGGTAATTCATTTTAATCTGGTTTAAACCTGACTAATCAAGGATACCGCCAGATTGGTCGGTTGGTAATTTAATTTTGATTCCGCCTTTATGGCTGGTTGGACTTAATTTGATTTAATCAGGATACCGCCTATATGGCTGGTTGGAAAAAGAATCACAAGTTTATATATTATTTTATGGGAGATATCTAAATTAGTAGTAGTAAAAGTAATTCCTTTTACCTTAGCACTTTATTTTATTTTACTTTTCAGTTTTACTTTATGTCTTTTACTTTTCAGTATTTTTACTTTATGTCTTTTACTTTTAAGTATTTACTAGCCATAGTTATGTGTTAGTTATCTGGGGTTGTGATGAATTCTAATATCACCGGTTTATAAGGGGTTATTTTATAGTTTGGGTAATTTAAATGTTTACTTATTAAGTCTTAAGCTTAATGCTTCTTGTTGTCTGATCACCAATAAGATTGATGTGGTAAATCTAAAATGAACTAGACATAGGGATTTTAGGTTTCAGCCTTAGACTTAATAGCCCACGATCTTCCTTGAGGATAAATAACCCTTTAATAGATTTCCTTACAGGATAGACATATACCTGTCGGGCGGGGGTAGCCATAATTGGAACTTAAACTTAATGAATCCAGATAATTTGGTTGACATAGACATATGGTTCAATTGGGTTAAACTGGGTATTTGTGTCTGACCATCGACAGAGGCCTTTGCATAATTTAGTGTTCCAGGTTAGTAAACTGATTTATTACACAAACATAAAATAATCACTTCATCTTTTAAAAGATATTAGAAGGATTCACAACCCTAGATCTTTGTGTCTTTTGTTATTTTCTTTAGTATTTTCTTTTGTCTTTTTATTTATTTATTTATTTTGCAAAACCACAATCAACCAAATCAATCAAGCAATCATTCTCTTCACCCTCAATTAGATATTTGTAAATAAATAGATTCAATAATTAATAACAACAGTAGGAATTAAGTCCTCGTGGGATCGATATTTTTATACTACTTGAACGATACGTGCGCTTGCGTTATACGTGTGTGTTTACGCCGGTCATGAGCAACAATTACATTGTTCTCTTGTGAGTTGTATAAGTACTATACTTTGGTTTCCCTAGGATAACCTACAATTGGCACTTGTCCAATTTGGGTTTTAGTTTGGTATCTTCCAAACATATGCCTAGCATACCCAAATCTTCAGGAATGAGAAAACCCGATTTCTTTCCTGTTCATATCTAATATGAAGTCTGTCAAACAGATTTTATGGAACCTTATTCAAAATAAGTTCTGCACTGTTAATACGTATCCGTTGAAGGAATTGGTAGCTCAGAGCGACTCAGGATTAACCTAATCATGTCCAACAAAATTCGGTTTGTCCGTTCGGACACACCGTCAAACTGACGTGTTCCGGGAGGAGTCCTCATTGAAAGAATACTACACTTTTTCAAGTATTTGAGAAACTTATTGCTTAAGTATTTTCCATCATGGTCTAACCGTGACGGTTTATACTTTAGCCGATCTGTTTGTCTACTTCGTGTCGAAGCTTTAAAAGTTTCCGATTTATGTTTCAAAAGATACACATAACCATAACGCGATGCCACATCCGTAAGGTCACGAAATATTCATATCCACCTCTAGCCTAGCTAGACATGGGCCCACTTGCTTCACTATAAACTAGGGCTAACAGATCGGTGGCACTTTCACTTTTACCAAGTAAATAGTGTTTTAGGTACTTTGCCCAATAAACTAGATTCGTAGACATTATTTGATTAGAATCAAATTTGTCCTAGTACCCACTCTTCGAAAGTGTGGATATACGAGTCTTGTTTAATTGTGTCTCAGACAACAATGCCACAATTAAGTCTCATCTGATTAAATCCGTTTGAGATATTAGTTTTTCATATTATATGTTTGAGATTTATTTCTATTCAAAATATAAATACTGTTATTTACATCTAATGTGTTTATCTCAATATCATCTTTATATAATAAAACACTTTAGTGTTCTAGAATATAAAGGTAAATCCGCAACGGATTAAACACTGATATAAAGATAATGTTCCTAGTCAAACTAGTCATATTATAACATTTTCTAAATTTAAGTACACACCCTAAGGGTAGTTCCTAAACTTAGGTATCTACTGTTAAAACAGCGACTTCCGTCCCGTTTTCAATTCGCAGATAAATCTCAACTGAAGTCAGTATCCTGCTCATAGCAGATTCTGCAAACCAGTACATATTTTTATGTACCACACTAAGTATTTAAAATCCAATTTTAATACTAGTAGTGAACATATTTATGACAATCATATTTGAAGTCGGAGCCTTGCACCGTCTTCAATTCCTTCATGTCTGCTTTGTCCAAACGGCAGTCACGCTTCCGCGATCCCGTTTGCCATAATTTAGGTAGACATTCTGGTATATGTCCTTTATCTTCCTAGAAGATTATAATGATTTTGCCTTTGCCCTTTTCCACACTCAGAAGCCTTTGGCCAAGCCTTGGCCTTTTGGAATGTTGAAGTAAGGTGCGCCTTGCGTTTCTTGCCTTATTTGAAATTTTGGCTTTGTCTCCTTGAGAATAGCCATTAACTCTCCAAGAGTTAAGTATTGCAATTTATTACTTCTAAGATTCTAAAGATAGATCTTTGAAGATCCTTCAATTTCAATATCATACTTTAAGAATCTAATCCTTAGTTCTGATTAAGAAATTAAGGAATCTATTTGGAAAGCATAATGGATTAAACACTAAAGTTATCATCACATGAATCTTCCAAAGATCATGCTCTACTATTTGCTTAACTCCGGGCTTAGGCCTAAGATGTTATTTTATCAAATAAAGTAACTTATTAGTTTCTAGGACCATCCTGAAATTTTATTCCCAATTTAAAAATTAAAGTCGTTTAAATACATTTTCACCCAAGATTATGTTTTAAACACTAATCTTTCAATTTTATCTTGATTCCAATAGTCCAACTATTTAATCAACGATTTTCGGTATTATTTATTATAATGATTACTATAGTCCAACTATTTAAGCAACTATAATTTAATTGGTTAAAATCAATTATATTGATTACTATAATCCAATTATAAAATCAACTATAATTAATTAAATCAAATATATTGATTACTATAATCCAATTATATAATCAACTATAAATGAATAGTTTGAATACAGTCCAACTGTTTTATTTAAAACAACATTTAAATATTAGTCAAACTAACATTTAATTTATTTGACGAATGATTTGTGATTGAGCGCGTATGGCAAGTAATTAAAAGAATATTGCAAATTTAATTCTTGTCTCCCACTATTTTTCGGCGAGCCTCTAATCCTCTGTTGAGTACTCGGGAAACCGTGTTTCCTAGTGGGATAGGATCCCGTTAAATAACACACAATCTTGACTTTGGCCAACAAATTGTATGATAATTAACTAGGTAGATCTCTAAGATCAATTGGATCCCATCCAATTCCTAGATCCAGTAGGGGGACATCCAAGTCCGAAACATATATCTTATATATGCCAATATATCCAATATATTACCTAACCATTTTCCTCTGAATCAACTAAGCCTTTGCTTTGGCACAACAATCTTAGTGATCCCAGTTAAGCGTGACCCATTGACCTTGGAAAGCTTCGTAATCAATGTCGATGGACAAGAAGTGACCTTGACTTTGGCCAACAAATCACAACTTGGACAAGACACCGATGTGGAACAAAGCTCTCATGATTCAAACACATCATCGACGGACAAAGGCCTTGACTTTGGCCAACAAACCAATGCCAGTCTTGGATCTTGAGTAAGAATCACTCAATGGAAGGAAAAACGCTTAATATTTTATGAGGGTTTTTCGCGTGCAAATTGGCAACCAATTTATTATATTTGTTAAGGTATCATCATCATACACCCTTAAACATGCATTCTAAACACATAATAAGGCGCGTAAAAATAAAATAATAATGATATGCGGATGGATACTTAACACATTGTTCCTAGAACAAATCTCTCTATTTCCTATCTCCCGCTAGCACAAGTATTGTTTTTACCCGTTACATAACACTTCTAAAAAAACCTCATTTACATTGAGGGGAATATGTGAGAAGAGAAATACAAAGAGTATGGAGGTAATAGGCTGGACACACAGGTCCAATTAATAAATTCTAAATTTATTACAACAATTTCCAAAATTGCCCCACCCATCTAATATCCATCCGATATACATTATTCATGCATCGCAACCATGTATTCACACAAGCATGTTATCAATCAATCTAATCTAATTAATTAATCTGGTAATTAATGACCATCCAATGTTCAAACAACGATTTTTGCGCGAGTCAAACTCATTTTGCGAATAAGTACTCAAAGTACGAATTCTTGAATTAAATTAAACTACAACATTAAATCCAATTTAATATGTATTAATAATAATTCACTATTTAATTCCAAATTAAATATTACACTGTATTAACGAACCTTTACGACCTAAATTCCAAATTTAATCGTTACGGGTCTCAAAGCCCGATTAACGTCCAACGTTAATTTAATTAAAGTCCAATGGGCTTTTAATTAATTTCTTTAAGGCGTGGACTTTTGGTCAACTTGGGTCAAACCCAATAACCAAAGCCCAATCAAGGAATAACCCCATAAGCCTAGAAATCAATTTAGGCCCATTAGGCCCTATTAAATAATTAAGGTCCATTAGTCGCATTTGGACTTTATGGAAACGGTTTTGGGCCCAATTGGATCCAACCAATTTAGCCTAAACCTAACTTGGTACAACCAAGCCCAATAAAGCCCAATAACAACTTTTAAGCCCAATTTCCAAAATTAGCCCAATAATTAAATTATCAAATTCCAAATTCATAATTTAATTAACCAAAGTGTATTACATAATTAATTACCCAAATTAACATTTCTAAAACATCAATTTACACAATTAATTATGCTCATCAACAACAAAACATGTCCAACACATTTTATCAAAAATCAAACCCAATTTACATGCTTCATGTCTCGACAATTAGGGGTTTTTATGTCCAATTTTAAATCCAATCCAATTGAATCTTAAATCAACATTAACCAATTATTTCAAGTCATCCAATGATCAAACAAACAAAAATTACCAAGACTTAAGGCATCATGAGTATTCGGCAAAGCCAACCCATTTGGGGAAAATTGTTCCAAATCAATTTTCATGAAATTGATCCAATCCAACTTCAATTAAACTACATTTAAGCATACTCAATCATCCAATTTCATCAAATCATGCTCAAATACATTTTACCCAATTTTAACCCTAAATCAAGTTTTATGCTTAATCAACGCTCTGATACCATTGTTGGAGTTTCTACGGTCCCGAGGATCGATTATCAAGCAAGAAACACAAGTACGAATACACGAGGAAGTTGTGGAATACTTACATCGAGCGGTTGAGCGATGCGGTGGACAACAAAAACTTTTCTACCTCCTCCAAGATGCTCGGCAGTGGGCTGTTTTGGCCAATCCAAGAATCGGCAATGGTCCTCCAATTGTGCTCCAAGCTCCAAGCTTTTGATGATGGTGATTCCATGCTCATGAAATTGGTTCCATATCACCTTTGTATGTACTCTTTGGTGTGCTAGCACTTGGTAATTTTGCCACAAAATCACCATGGCTTCTCCTTGTGTTTCGGTTTTTGACAGAAAAACAGAAGAAGAAAAATGGTCCTAGACCGTGTGAGAGAGGAGAAGTTTTTGGCTCCAAAAACGTGAGCAATTGAGAGAGAGAGAGAGTTAGATGTGTTAAGTTAAAAAATTGATTTCCCAAATCAATTAAAAACATATACCAAATTTTGTAAAAGACTTTCAAAATTCAACACAAAATTTGGAGGTAAAAAATGCAAAAAATGCATTTCAACCACACATATCAACTATTCACATCACTCAATCAATCAAGTGACAAGTTGTCACATCACTCAAAGTGACTAATGATTTGACGCTTGATGCGACTTGTGATTTGACGCTTGATGTGACTTGCGAGCCGCACTTAAGTTCTCAATGCGAGTGCTCTCGCAAACACTCCCGGGCTCGGGTTCGCTAATTCCAAATTAACGAATTTTTCGTTGCGACGTAATTTGATAATAATACAAAATCACTATTCACATCGCTGACAAATTAATTCTAAATTAACTCGTTCGCCCGAATTATAATCTAATTTCAATTCCGCGTCGAAATCCAATTTCATATAATATATCGATTATATTATTTTTTCGATTAATTCTAAATTAATCGTTCTCTCTCTTTAATTGATATTTTATCCCAGATAAAATATCTCTGCAATTAATCCCAAATTAATTTTCTCTCTTTACTAATTAATCTCAGATTAATTAAAGTGCGAGTCATACGTCATCGGTGAATCTTCGGGAAGCGACCCATGAGATCCCCGGATATGTTGGCAGTAAATCCGGTCGTCGGACTATCCGAACACGTAAGTACCTAGTACTAAGTTTTTACCAATTTACAAGACAAGGTTGGCTTCTAGCAAAGCGCCATGCCTACCCAATTCTCCAGAAATATCCTTACAGGAATAAGTGATCTATATCAGGCGTAGTATACGTAGTATTGCATATTTCGATCTAGTATCGGATGTCACATCCTAGGCCTGGGGCTGGAATTGTGTCTGCCCCGTACGAAGCACATATCGGATCTCTGGTAACTAGTCTCTATAATCGGATAATCATGACCTAGTCATATTATCCCGATGACTGCAGTACATAAGAGAACTAGTTTCGTATCCTACGTGACTATCATCTCCACTATGGCTGGAGTGATACTTCCGTCTTGACATCACACCCAACACACTACGATTCTCAATATACCCAACATAGGCGTACACAGAACCTGTTAAAACCCTGGACGACCAAAACCAAAGTATATTGATTGTGGCAAGTATTAGCGGTGCAAGTCTCAGGTTAAAACCAAATACACCTACCCTGATTTCAGACTTCCATAGACACATAGTCATACTACCAATGGAATTCCGAGGGGTTCTATCTAGAGCGAAGCTGTTTCCCGTACCATCGGTAAACACAACCTCATATTACACTTGCATGAGTATCCTATACCCAAATATATGAGAACTATGCCGTTATGCCCTCACAACGCGCACAAGTGTAATACTAGTCTTTTACGCATTATCAATGTCCAATCTCGATAATACTCTGACTAGGGATATTTAATGATTATACCTTCGCGGATTGATACTGTCTCATATCATCTCAATCCAGGAACTAATCATATGGACCTTCTATCATTTATATATCTTGGTGATCTAATCAAAAATGATAAAATAGTAATTTCCTTTGTCACATTGTTAATTTGTACAACATCACCATGATCTGTACAAATAGTGACGCTATGGGTCATAACTGTCCAACACTAGAAGATAAGTTGGTGACCTGCTCTTGTCACGTCAGACCTCTTTGGAAGGTGCAAGTTCCCATACAGGGCTTACGTCACCATGACTTGATCATAAAGCTACTATGTTGAGCTACCAGGTCGGGTAAGTTCTGAGGCATTGCTTCACTTCTCTAATCAACTTTCCAACTCGGGTGGGTATCAGGTGCAAAACAATTCTGATCTCTTCACTGGGCACGACACCTCTACCTCATACTCTTACTCGAGATTCTGACTTCTTGGGGGGTGAAAATCATCATCAACATATGTCCCCTAGCTCTCGGTATCAACGAGTAATCGAGTTGGTGCCGGGAACTATAAAAAAGATGGTGGTGCATGAAGTCGTAGACTGATCTGGCGTCTTCGGCTGAAACTTTCATGGACACCCTATACTGCTCCAACTTATAATAGGTATCACAACTACAAGCTTTAATGCTTCATGTGAAATAATCCACATCGGCTCTATAGCCCTGATCTAGCATCTCTACTTCTGATCCATAACTTGGTCATCTCTCCCACTAGGTCTTCTCTGACCGAAAAGGTTTATCCGGACTATCTCTGGTCAGTCAATCCATTTGGTTTTGCTTGAAGAAGCTCATCTTATGCCTCATTGGGTAGATGCATGCTATCGTCATACTGCTAACTCGGAATGAAATGATCTGCAAAGTCCTGCAAAACAGAACAAAATCACAAGAGAATATTCACCTCATCGGGCTATTAGAAAAATAACACGGACCTCGACGGGACGTATCTCACCCCCAAGCCAATGCAATAACTTGGCCACAAGGGATTGCTCCATCTTTGTGCCATCAAACACTTGGCCATGGCGGAGAAACTCTGACCCCATGCCAACAAAGATAATTAAGGCGTTGGTGGAAGATAGCCTAACCCCGAGCCGATCTAACAAAGAGAGGCCTTGGGGGAAAGATCGACCCCAAGCAATCTAAGTCGCTTGGTCGCAAGGGAATGAACCATTCTTGCCCCAATACACAAGAAAAGGACCTCGGCGAAACGAATGCATCCCCGAGCCATATTAAGTACTTGACTACAAGGCAATGCTCCCTCATTGTGCCACTAATCATTTGGCCATAAGGGAGAAACTCTGACCTCATGGCAATAAATATAATTAAGGCGTTGGTGGGACGTGGCCTGATCCCGAGCCAACCTGAAAAAGAGAGGCCTTGGGGAAAAGATCGAACCTAAGCCATCTAAGTCACTTAGTTGAAAAAGAGTGAACCATGCTTGCACCAATACACAAGAAAAGGATATCGGTGGAACGAATTCAGCCCCGAGCCATATTAAGCACTTGGCCACAAGGGAATTCTCACTCCTTGTGCCACTAAACACTTGGTCATGGGGGAGAAACTCCGACCCCATGCCAACAAAGATAATTAAGATGTTGGTGGGACGTAGTCCCTAGCCGATCTGAGAAAGAGAGGGCTTGGGGGAAAGATCGACCCCAAGCCATCTAAGTCACTTGGCCGCAAGGGAATGAACCCTTCTTACACCAATACATAAGAAAATGACCTCGGTAGAACGAGTGCAGCCCGCCATATTAAGAACTTGGCCATAAAGGAATGCTCACTCCTTATGCCACTGAACACTTGGCTATAAGGGAGAAACTTCAACCTCATACCAACAATGATAATTAAGGCGTTGGTGGGATGTAGCCTGATCCCGAGCCGATCTAACAAAGAGAGCCCTTAGTGGAAAGATCGACCCAATCCAGCTAAGCCGATTGGTCGCAAGGGAAGGAACCCTCCTTGCACCAATACACACGAAAAGGACCTCATCGAAATGAATACAACCCTGAGCCATATTAAGCTCTTAGCCACAAGGGAATGCTCCATCCTTGTGCCACTAAAAACTTGGCCATGAGGGAGAAACTTCGACCTCATGCCAACAAAGATAATTAAAGTGTCGGTGGGATGTAGCCCGACCTCGAGCCAACCTGACAAAGAGAGGCATTGGGGGAAAGATCGACCCCAGGCCATCTAAGTCGCTTGGTCGCAAGGAAATGAACCTTTCGTGCACCGATATATAAGAAAAAATCTCAACGGAATGAATGCAGCCCCAAGCCATATTAAGCACTTGGCCACAAGGGAATGTTCACTCATTGTGCAACTAAACACTTGGCCACGAGGGAGAAACTCTGACCCCCTGCCAACAAAGATAATTAAAGCGTCGGTGGGACGTAGCCCGACCCCGAGCCAACCTGACAAAGAGAGGCATTGGGGAAAGATCGACCTCAAGCCATCTAAGTCGTTTGGTTGCAAGAGAATGAACTCTCATTGCACCAATACATAAGAAAAAGACCTAGGCTGAATAATGCAGCCCCGAGCCATATTAAGTACTTGGCCACAAGGTAATGCTCACTCCTTGTGCCATCAACATAGCCTCGGCGGAACGAATGCAGCCCCGAGTCAATAATCTCAAAGTGTCACTGGCGGAACGAATGCAGCCCTGAGCAAATAATCTCAAAGCGGCCTCGGGGGAACGAATGCAGTCCCGAGCCAATAATCTCAAATGGGCCTCGGCAGAACGAATGCATCCCTGAGCCAGTAATCTGAAAGTGGCCTCGGCAAAAAGAATGTAGCCCCGAGCTAGTAATTTGAAAGTGGCCTTGGCGGAACGAATGTAGCCCTGAGCCAGTAATCTGAAAGTGGCATCGACGGAACGAATGCAGCCCCGAGCCAATAATCTCAAAGTGGCCTCGGTAGAAAAAATGTAGCTCGAGCCAATAAAATCAAAGTGGCCTCGACGGAACGAATGCAGTCTCGAGCCAATAAACTCAAAGTAGCCTCGATGGAACGAATGCAGCCCCGAGCCAGTAAACTCAAAATGGCCTCGGCGGAAAGAATGCAGCCCCGAGCCAGTAATCTCAAAGTGGCCTCAGTGGAATGAATACAGTCCCGAGCCAGTAATCTTAAAGTGGACTCGACAGAATGAATACAGTCCCGAGCCAATAATCTCAAAGTGGCTTCGGTGGAACAAATGCAGCCCCGAGCCATCAAACACACATAATAAACTAGCATGGATAAACAAGTTTTTATCTAAGAAATATAGAGTTTTACTCATATTATTGGGATCTATTGCCTATCTTACAACTCTTTGTGGCTCATTTTAAGAGAAGCTCAATTGAAAATATCCCATCAGCACCTCAACATTCCAAGTCAGCACTATCAGCGTTGGTCTGCCTTCATAGCCACTTGGTCAACGTACTTATTTAAATAGCCATTTTTTACCAAGTCTTCCACCTGCTTCCACATGTCTCTACATCCATTCGTGGAATGTCCCCTTATATTATGGTGCAAATAATAAGCCATGTTGTTTCCCTTCTCAACCGGGAACCTCATTGGGTCGGGCTCAGTCAATAGACTTTTATCCTGGATTTTCCGAACTATCTGGGCCATGGATCTGTTCATGGGGGTGTACAATGTCCCCTCGGTGACATAGTTGACCTGGGCAGGCGGCCTCATCTATTGAACTTGATTATTTTGAGGTATCAGCTCGAACTCTTTTTGCCTCGGCACTGGTTTACTCACATCTCTGCCCAAAACTCGCTGATTTTCCATCCTGAGTATCTTAGTCCTCGGGGTGCCCCCTCATCGGGCAATCTTCTATTCTTCCCCCATCAGCACGAACTTCCTTGCCTGTTCTAAATCCGCGGTATAATCCGGTATCTCTTGGATCCTCAAGTGTGACCATAATTTCCCAACCCTGAGAGCTCCCTTAACACTTTCTAAGGCCTCAAGAGACTCGTACGCACGACCTCTAACATCAAGCTATGATATCGGTCAACAAAAATTTTGAGGGGCTCATCATTCCTCTGTTTCATCATCCTTAAGAACCCTATTGTCTTCCTAGGCACACATGCTCTTTTTAAGTGTCGTACAAATGATTTCCTTAATTGCTTGTAGCTACTGATATTTCTTGGGGTCAAGTTCCTGAACCATAAACTGGCTGACCCGCCCAGGGTTAAAGGGAACACCTTGCAGATGGCCTCTCCGACCATTCCCTGAATTTCCATCAATAAAACGAACTTCTCAATATGAGACTTGAGGTCCTTTCTGCCTTTGTAAACATCCATCGAGGGCATGGTTAATCTCCTTGGAAATCTCATCATCATTATTTCATTCGTGAAAAGGGACGCTGTCCCCATGTCTTGGTCACCCATTGGTCCGTCTTTTATACTTTCCTCCCACTTCCTCATCTTCTTCCAAAACTAACTCTTCATATGGTTTTCGGAATTGTCACGCTCTCGTACACGGATTTCCTCGCGTCTTCCACTCCTTGCACGATATCTTCCATAATTGGGGACTTCATATCATACCCCTGGAAACCGTTCCAGGTCACTATCCGTAAAGATTGGACTGTTACTAGAGGATTCTGGAGTCTTTATGCCTTCCTCTTCTTCCCATAGCTCCCCCTGCTAGTACTGTAGGGGTTTTAGGCGGTATTACCGGGTAACGCAGCGGAACGCGAAAAATCAAATTTTTCCTGTTTCTTTTATTTTTCTTAGGTAATTATAATAAACTAATTTATTCTAATTACTCAATACTCAACAAAACATATTTTTACCCAAAAATCCAGATTTTCTCAAAATTGTCGTGGGACCCCAGAAGTTTACGTTTTGATCATTATAATCCTAATTTGTCAAATACAAGATTAGGTGATTTCCAATCACTACCAAAATGATTTATACATGTCATATACATGAAAAAACAATTTATATAAAAAATTTGAAGTTTTCCTCAAAATGCCGTGAGCTCCCCCAAGTTTGAAATTTGATCATTTTGGTCCAAATTTGTCAAAATAAGCTTAAATGATTTCCAATCAATTCCAAAATGATTTGTATATCTTATATACATCAAAATACAACACATATATGAAAATTGCCAAGTTTATTTTAGGTTAAAACCCTAATTTTTTCAATTAATCAAATTAACCAAAATTAACTAAAATTAACACAATCCAACACTTTAATCTAATCTCTACAACACCAAAAAAGTTTCACCACTTTGAAAAATTCAAGAATAATTTTAGGTCATCATTAAGTGGCCTAACAACTCTAGAATGACAACCAGATCATATAATGACCAAAATTGTTCTTATTAACCATTAATAAGCATACTTTGTTAATATACAAGCATACATCTTTCATTAATACTTCCAACCATTAATAAGCATACTTTGTTAACATAAATGAAGCAAATGAAAAAACAAAACCCTTAAATACTTAGGGTTGTGGCCGAAATTGTAAAGGAAAAATAAAAAGATATTTTTCAATTTTTCAAAACAAAATAAAGAAGTCAAATTCCATTTTTTAACATCTTTATAATAAATGTAAAAATCAAACATTTACACTTAATCATTTCCAAACCAAAATATCACCTTAGATATTTTATATTTTAATTACTTTAAATATTTAACAATTAAATAATTACTTAAATACAAATATCTAAATATATGTATTATTTTTACTTTAAATAATCCAAATACATATATTAATGATATATGTCAAATATCATAATTTGACAATTAATTAATGTGTATTTAATAAAATCACATATTAAATATAAATACCTGGTGTATTTAATTCACCGGTTTTCTCTTCCAACCTCTCCAACTTCTCCATCATGGCCTTTATGAAGACCTGAGTTGATTCTCTCTCCTTTCGAGCTTCTTCCATTTCATTTCACATGGTTTCTCCCATTTTCTCCATCCACTCTGTCGTCGAAGCCTCTGAAGATCTATAGTTCCTATCTTCTACCATCGTTTTACTGTGCTTGCTGATTTTCGTACTAGTCCCCACAGTTGGCGCCAACGGTTGACAACTGATTTTTATTTCAGGGATAATTCGGGAAAACCACTCCTCAAACAATCATCCCTCAACTGTAAATTTATTTGGTTTGGGAACCGAATGTAAACTTAGCAAAAGATGAGAAAAAACACAGACAAAAAGAGGATTTAACATGGTTCGGCAGAATGGATCCAACCTACATCCACGGACACAAGGGAAAAGAAAGCTTTTATAACGTGGTCGGGTTTGACCGACCTGCACTAGCTCTCACTTACACTTAAGCTTTTCTCTCTCTTTTACAAGTTATGTATGAAATACATTTTGCTAACCCTTTGCAATGAATTCTCAACCCCTTTATATACTAGGGCAAAACCCACTATTACACTATCATCGTGACATAGGCCACGTGAACCTGCCTCCGCCGCACATGCTCTCTTCCCCAACCACTCTACAAATAGTAGCCCTACCATCTGACACCTCATTAAACCGTGCCTCTTTTGGCTACTGCCACACGTTACCTCACAAAGCCATCATGTAACCTATCAACTCTCATGTGATAGCATGTGCTAGAATATAAGCCGGTGACCTGCTCTTGTCACGTCAGACCTCTTTGGAAGGTGTAAGTTCCCATACAGGGCTTACGTCACCTTGACTTGATCATAAAGCTACTACCATGACCCATCCAACCAGGTCGGGCAACTAAAATAACCGACACCCTGTCCTGTTGAGCTACCGGGTTGGGTAGGTTATGAGGCCTTGCTTCACTCCTCTGAACAACTTTCTACCTCGGGTCAGGTATCAGGTGTAAACCAATTCTGATCTCTTCACTGGGCACAACACATCTACCTCATGGCTTGGGCCCCCGCGTCCGGGAAGTGGAAATCCCCTTCATACCCTTACTCAAGATTCTAACTTCTTGCGGGGTTGAAAACCACCATCAACATAATCAATGCATGTAACACCCCACCAAAGGCAAGGTGCTATCGGCAAGAGACATGATTAACCCATCTCCATAAGACTCTAAATTTACTGAAAATATGACATAATGTATCCTAAAAACTGGACAGCCTGGATCTCAGTCTAGCATCAAAACGAACCTGAAATAAACATCATATATCAAAATGGACCTCAGGTTCAAACCAACACATCAAAATCATCACCTAAGAGCTCCGTGCCCATATCATCTATCAACACTCAAGGGCTCTGTGTCCACAATATCATAAGCAATCAAACATTAACTTAATAATACAAAATGTGTGCTCAACACGAAAATAATAAAACATCAATCACAAATCTTAGGCCTCTAAACCCTTCCCAAGACACTTGCGAGGGTGACTGTTGCTTGGGTGATCAACGTCTCGAGCATAACTTCAAAGTTGAAATGGTTGACCCATCTGGTAGCTAACTTGTAAAACCAGCAAACTGGTTTGGTATGAGTTATAAAACTCAGTTAGTAACCATGCTAGCACTGCAAACAACACAAACAAGTTAATCACATTAGAAGTTTTTCAAATTAACTGAATTATAACAAGTTATAATTATCTACTTTTGTTATTTAATCCATTATACTTTACCCATGTCAATTTTTTTTTTATATTCACATATCTATATATGTGCCAATCTAATATCTAACATCCAAAGCATACAAAGCAAAACTCGATTACTATAGAATATATCTCTTAACATCAAATCCACTTTAATCACATGAAGCTTGAAGTCATATTGTTGTAATATTTTATATCGATCCACAAGTGTACGGTGTCAAGTTTTACTATAAATGAGTTTAGAGTGTCGAACCCACAAGGATTGCGTTAACTCGCACTAAATACTACAATTGATAATCCTAACTTTATTTAGAAGATAAATATTAAAGATTTTATTAAATAAATAAAATATGAATTAATTAGATAAATAATATATAAAAATATTTAGATAGAAGGAACTAATACGATATAGATTCTAGAGTCTGATTTCACTTATTTATCCCCTATGTATTTTTCATGCCAATTAATCCTTGTTCAGTTATATTATTTATAAGTCAAGACTCTGAAATTATCCACTCTCTCTCGAGTATCAGTGAAAATATCATCAACTACAGACTTCGATATCTCTATAAAAATCTAGTAGTTAACAACTCATTACGCTTGTGATTCTATATTAACGACTTCAAATGAACTTATATATTCTCTTGAACTCTATAAAACTCATAAGTTATATTCTCCATATCTATTCAAAATCTCCTCTCTCGAGTGATGGATTCTAAACATTCATCATCTCAAATTGTGGCCAGCAATCAAGAAGCATTAAACTCAAAAGAATATAAATAACTCAATAAAACTTCATAACAAAATTAGCAAACAATACAAGGTTCAAGCATTAGTTACATCATTCTCCAAAACTAAGGAGTTTAGTTCATGACAATAAATAAAAATAATGAAAACAAAGTCGTGAATCTAATGGAAATCATTATATTTCTAAGAAAGAAACAAGAAGAAAAAAACCCGAATTGAATCTCTTCCTCTTCAGACGTCACCGCATTCGTCTCCTCTTGTCGCTCTTCAATCCTCCTTCTTGGATCTCTCTAAGATATGTATTTTGGTGTTTTGTGCTGTGTATTAGCCTCTTCCTTGAGTTTTGGACGAACTAATGAATTTATAATAGAGCCTTGGGGTTATAATACATGTTAAAAACCCTAAATTTTGTTTCTAGTACGCGTGTTCCGTAGCGCCGCGGCGTCTGGGCTTGGGCGCCGCAGCGCCAACCCTTGATTTTTAGTATGGAGCTCGTGAGGCGCCGTGGCGTCTGGGGATTGGCACCGCGGTGCCTGTGCATTTTTTCCATTGATGCTCACGCGCTGTCCGATGCCTCCGTAAAGTCTCAAAACACATCGAATTGGTCCATTTCCTCATGTATTAATGCTCCTACAATTAAAACATAAAAAAAACTAAAAAAATATTAAATGATATGGAAACTAACAAAATATTAAGCTGTGAATGAAGGAATAAGTGGGTATAAACCACACTTATCAAACACCCCCAAACTTAAGGTTTTCTAATCCCGAGCAAAAGACAACAAAAAAAACTAAATTCAAATTAACAAATAAAAATTACTAAATTAACTACGCCACTTTCGTAGGGATCACGATTGCATTTAGCGTATGAAATAAGCCTTTAAACCCCTGGGCGACGAATTATAGTCTCGTGAGGGCTTACAACGACGACACCTACAAACGTCATTCACACACAATCGTGCAAAAATATAAAACAAATAAAAAATAATTAAAATAATCCCGATAGTTATGCACAAAATTGTCCTCAAATAATGCTTATCAATGAAATCAGATAACCTTCAAAGTACGTAATTCAGCTCAGATCCAAGTTCCTGAATAATTCATCTAGGCTAGACTCACTGTGTGTGTGTGTGTGTGTAAAAGTTCATTCACATCTTGATTCCTAAGTAAGCCAACTTAATGATTTCATTTAAAAATTGGGATCGATAGGTCAAACAAACTTAGATATCTCAAGTACGCTCTGTAATTGCTTTATTTTGTGCTCAGTATGATATGATTTTTCTTTTCTTTTTCGTCTCTTTTTGCACTTTTTTTTTGAACTTTTTCTTTTCTTTTTTCAACTCACCTACCCTTAAGGTAGCATTTCTCCTCATGGTGGTCCTAATACTCGCCCATGGGTAGCTTCACGCTTATCGGTTATAGGTGGTTTATTTTCTTTATTTAGAGACTTTTTTTTCTTTTATTTCTATCCATACCATACATCATAACACTAGCAAATCAAGATAGATATATAAGAAACTGTCATTCATCGACATGCAATTTCTTCAACTAGTCACCTTGTCAACTACTTAAGTTTTCACTGCTAAAACACCTATAATTGAGTGCTTACGAGTCAAACATAGATCAACTACTCAAGGCATCAGATAAAAGTAAATTGGGCACTTATCGTTTCTAAAATTTCACCCATAAACAAACAGTATCATCATAGGATTTATGCTTTACTATCAAAGACTAAAAACAAGAAGATTTATTTTGATTTTTATTTATTATTTATTATTTTTATATATAAATAAATAACAAGTAAACAACATGCACACACCCCAAACTTAAAACTTGCATTGTCCTCAATGTAAGATAAAAAAAAAGAACAAGAGTGAGGAACAACACTACCGTGCATGTAGTTGATCATGCTCTTGCTGGTTAGAATTTGGTTGCGCGGATGTTGTGTGTTTCGTGCTACCTGTATAAATAACATGCAAATTAATAAATAGCACACAATAAACTAAAATAAATAAACAAAAAATAACAAGATGTAAATGCAAGGGTTGCCTCCCCGTTAGCGCTAAGTTTAACGTCTTCAACCATACGTAACCACCCAAATGGTCATGATGGCTTAAATGTAGTGAACTGGGTAATCTCATCTGCTTTCTTCTTTAGTATCCACCGGTTCTTATGACATGAAAAAGACAGCTTGGCAAGCTGTGGCAGTTTATCCATAAATAGTCCCCTAGGATATGTAGATTGTCCCCCAATTGGAAATTCTTGACTGCACATTCGGCAGAATTGGCTCGGCCTCATTTTTAACCTTCTAGGGATCATCTCCAAGTGAGCAGTGACCTTTCTTTTCCTCTTTTTGCGGCGCTTTTGGGAGTGGTTTCAGGTTTAGCTGTGGAGAATTTTCTTTTATGCATGGCTGCATTATGCTCGTAGGTTGCTGAAATAATGATTTACCCTACGTGTTTGCAACTCCCTTCTCTACTATATCTACCCCGTGACATTCTGCATCACCTTGAGGACTCGGCATGGTTCTGAAAAAACACTGAAGGTGACTTCTTTATATTTACTGCCTAAATCTTGAGAGTGTCTTTAATCTCTTTTTCGCTCCTAAGGGTTATGACTTGACATTGCTCTTTGGGGTTGACTTCAGTATTACTATGAAACACCTATTTCTGTTGATTGGCCATGGAAGAAACAAGCAGCCCAATTTGCGCCTCTAAAGATTTCAATGTTGCCCCCATATTGCCCATATGTGTTTCAATGTTATCCAGCATTGACTCATTCTTCTCAAACCTCTCTGAAGCTGTAGATACAAATGTGCTCATGAGGTATTCTAAGGAAGGTTTCTGCTCATCTCTTGGATAGTTGAAGCCAAGAGGAGTTTGCAAGATGTTCTATATATTAGCATATGAAAAATTCAGATGATAATAATTAGGAATAAGACTGCCTCTATAGTTGTTGAAATTCCGATTGTTCATATACTGTACTTGTTCAAATCCTGCTCGTCTGTTGGGTAAAAGCATTCCATTAGCAGAAACAGCTCCAATAAACGGTTGGCTCATTTGATTTGTCAATACTTCTAGATGAGTCGTGAGGGACGATACTTGAGCTATCGGTGCACCAATAGGATATGCCATTGCTTCTTTTCCAACTCTCCTCGTACGAAAGAAAGAAAATATATATATATATATATATATAATAAAAAATATATATATAAAATAAAATAATAAAAGTAAAAAATAAAAAAATAAAAAAAATAAGTAAAATCAAAATTAAAGCTAAGATTACTTGATAATAGTATTAATGTGAATTAAACAAACAATCCCCGGCAACAACGCCAAAAACTTGTTGTGATATTTTATATCGATCTGCAAGTGTATGGTGTCAAATTTTAGTATAAATAAGTTTAGAGTGTCGAACCCACAAGGATTGTGTTAACTCGCACTAAATACTACAATTGATAATCATAACTTTATTTAGAAGATAAATATTAAAGATTTTATTAAATAAATAAAATATGAATTAATTAGATAAATAATATATAAAAATATTTAGATAGAAGGAACTAATACGATAGAGATTCTAGAGTCTGATTTCACCTATCTATCCCCTATGTATTTGTCATGCCAATTAATCATTGTTCAGTTATATTATTTATAAGTCAAGACTCCGAAATTATCCACTCCCTATCTCGAGTATCAGTGAAAATATCATCAACTACAGACTTCGATATCTCTATAAAAATCTAGTAGTTAACAACTAATTACGCTTTGTGATTCTATATTAACGACTTCAAAGGAACTTATATATTCTCTTGAACTCTATAAAACTCCTAAGTTATATTCTCCAGATCTATTCAAAATCCCCTCTCTCGAATGATAGATTCTAAACATCATCATCTCAAATTGTGGCCATCAATCAAGAAGCATTAAACTCAAAAGAATATAAATAACTCAATAAAACTTCATAACAAAATTAGCAAACAATACAAGGTTCAAGTATCAGTTACATCATTCTCCAGAATTAAGGAGTTTAGTTCATGACAATAGATAAAAACAATGAAAACAAGTCATAAATCTAATGGAAATCATTAGAGTTCTAAGAAAGAAACAAGAAGATAAAACCCGAATTGAATCTCTTCCTCTTCGGACGTCACCGCCTTCGTCTCCTCTTGTCGCTCTTCAATCCTTCTCCTTGGATCTCTCTAAAATATGTATTTTGGTATTTTGTGCTGTGTATTAGCCTCCTCCTTGAGTTTTGGATGAACTAATGAATTTATATTAGAGCCTTGGGGTCATAATACATGTTAAAAACCCTAAATTTCTGTTTCTGGTGCGCGTGTCCCGCATCGCTTGGGCTTGGGCGCCGCGGTGCCAAACCCTCGATTTTTACTATGGAGCTCGTGAGATGCCGCAGCGCCTGGTGATTGGCACCACGGTGCCAGTGTGTTTTTTCCACTGATGCTCACACGCTGTATCCTGTTGCTCCCGCGCTATCTGATGCCTCCGCAAAGTCTCAAAACACATCGAATTGGTCCATTTCCTCATGTATTAATGCTCCTACAATTAAAACATAAAACAAACTAAAAAAAATATTAAATGATATGGAAACTAACAAAATATTAAGCTGCGAATGCTGGAATAAGTGGGTATAAACCACACTTATCACATACATATATACTTTATCACAAATATCATCAAATCGACAAGTCAAATAAACTTTCTTCAATTCTGATGGCCTTAAAATGACTTAACATGCGAGATTCATATGCATTCATTCATATCATAACTCACTTCTCTTATATCCATGCAAATACAATTTTAGAACTCTTACACATATATGTGTATACTGTTGGACAATTATGACCCATATCGTCACTATTTGTACAGATCACGGTGTTGTTGTACAAATTAACTATGTGACAATGGAGATTGCACTCTTATCATTTATGATTAGAACACCAAGATATATAAATGATAGGAGGTCCTTATGATTTGTTCCAGGATTGAGAATGATATGAGACAGTATCAATCCACGAAGGATAAATCATTAAATATCCCTAGTCAGAGCATTATCGAGATTGGACATCGATAAATGTGTAAAAGACTAGTATTACACTTGTGCGCATTGTGAGGGCACGACGACATAGTTCTCATATATTTGGGTATAGGATACCCATGCAAGTGTAATATGAGGTTATGTTTTACCGATGGTACGGGAAACAGCTTCGCTCTGGATAGACCCCCTCGGAATTCCATTGGTAGTATGACTATGTGTCTATGGAAGTCCGAAATTAGGTTAGATGTATTTGGTCTTAACCTGAGACTTGCACCGCTAATACTTGCGACAATCAATATACTTTGGTTTTGGTCGTCCATGGCTTTAACAGGTTCTGTGTAAGCCTATGCTGGGTATATTGAGAATCGTAGTGTGTTGGGTGTGATGTCAAGACGGAAGTATCACTCCAGTCATAGTGGAGATGATGGTCACGTAGGATACAGAACTGGTTCTCTTATGTACTGCAGTCATCGGGATAATATGACTAGGTCATGTATATCCGATTATAGAGACTAGTTACCAGACATCCAATATGTGCTTCGTACGGGACAGACACAATTCCAGCCACAGGCCTAGCACGTGATCATTCGATACTGGATCGACATACACAATACTATGTATACTACGCCTGATATAGATCCTTATTCTTGTAAGGATATTTCTGGAAAATTGGGTAGGCATGGCGCTTTGCTAGAGGCCAATCTTGTCTTGTAAATCGGTATAAACGTAGTACTTGGTACTTACATGTTCGGATAGTCTGACGACCGAATTTACTACCAACATATCCGGGGATCTCATGGGTCGCTTCCCAAAGATTCACCGATGACGTATGACTCGCACTCTAAACTAATCTGGGATTAATAAGAAGAGAGATAAAGTTAATCTGGGATTAATTACGAAGATATTTTATCTGGGTTAAAATATGAATTAGAGAGAGATAACGATTAATTTGGAATTAATCGACAAATTAATATATTCGATATATTAATCGAAATTGGATTTCGACGCGGAATTAAAATTATATTTTAATTCGGGCGAACGAGTTAATTTAGAATTAATTCGTTAGCGACGTGAATAGTAATTATGCTAGGCATGATTATTTAATTAAATTAGATTTAATTGCGACGCAATGGAAAATTCGTTAATTTAGGATTAGCGAACCCGAACCCGAGCTCGAGATTATTTGCGAGCTTATTCGCATTTCGAATTCGAGTGCGGCACGCAAGTCAAATCAAGCGTCAAATCGCTAGTCGCATCTAGCGTAACATCATTCGTCAATCAAGTGATGGATGTCTTTCACTTTGAGTGATTGACGCAAGTCACTATTCATGATTGATGGATTGATGTAAGTTGATGGAAGTGGTTGGTGCCATTATGGCTTGAGTTTTTGAAAGTAAAATTCATGGCAAATGAATTTGAAATTCAAATTTGAGTATTTGATACACAAATTTGGAACCAACACACATAACTCTCACTTTCTCTCATCTCTCTCTCTCTCGCCCAAAAGGGCAAATTTCTCTTCTGTTTTGGCAGTTCACTGCCGTGAACCAAGAGGAAAAAGGAAGCTTAGAGTTGCGATTTTGTGGCAAAATCGGGAGTGCTATCACACTACGAAGTCTTGCGAAGGTGATAGGGAAGTCCACCCATGAGCCGGGAATCGTTCGACGATGCTTGGAGCTTGACGAAGGACCAAAATCGAGCCAAACCAGTGAGCTGTGAACTACCATTACCGAGCAGATTTTGAAGCTTTGTTGCCTCTCGCATCGCTCAACCGATCGATGTAAGTATTCCGTAACTTTCTCAATTGTATTCACACATGTTTATATGCTTTTGATTCGATCCTCGGGGCCTAGAAACTCCAACAATGGTATCAGAGCGAGTAAAAGCATGAAAAACGACTTAGGGTTAAAATTTGGGTAATTTTACTTGGAGCATGATTTTGTCAAATGAGCGTTTGGTTATGTTTATTGATGTTAACTTAGAGTTATATATGTCTAATTTGGAGAAAAATTAATTGGATCGAATTTCCCCAAATTCTTGATCATGGCCGAATGATACCCTAATTTGTGAGTCTTGGAATTTTTGATTTTTGTTAATTGGATGAATTGGAAATCATTTGGGGATATTGATTTAATGTTGAATTGAATTAATTAGATTGAATTTGATTTGGACAAAATATTCCCCATATTGCCGAGACATTAGAAGCATGAATTGGGTTTGATTTTAATCAAAATGTGTTGGACATATGCTGATGAAAATGGCATGATTAATTAGTACTGATTTGGTGTTTTGGAAATATTGATTTGGGTGATTAATTTGTTAATACACTTTAGTTTAACTAAATATTAAATTTGGAATTTTTGTGTTTAGTTAAATGGGCTTGAAATTGGATTTGGGCTTAAGTGTTGTAATTGGGCTAATTGGGCTTTGTTGTACAAAGTTGGGTTTAGGCTAAATTGGTTGGATCCAATTGGGCCAAAACCGCCTCCATAAAGCCCAAATGCGACTTAATGGACCTTTAAAGTTTAATTGGGTCTAATGGGCCTAAATTGATTTCTAGGCTTATGGGGTAATTCCCGGATTGGATTTTGGTTATTCGGTTTGACCCGAGTTGACCAAAAGTCCACGCCTTAAGAAATTAATTAAAAGCCCATTGGACTTTAATTGAATTGACGTTGGACGTTAATTGGGTTTTGAGACCCGTAACGATTAAATTTTGAATTTAAGTCGTAAAAGGTTTATTATTAAAGTGTAATGTTTAATTTGGAATTAAATAGTGAATTAGAATTAAATACATATTAAATTGGATTTAATGTTGTAGTTTAATTTGATTCGAGAATTCGTACTTTGAGTACTTATTCGCAAAACGAGTTTGACTCGAGCAAAATCAAATCGTTGTTTGAACATTGGATGGTCACTAATTATCAGATTAATTAATTTGATTAGATTGATTGATAATATGCTTGTGTGAATACATGGTTGCGATGCATGAATAATGTATATCGGATGGATATTAGATGGGTGGGGCAATTTTAGAAATCGTAATAAATTTGATTTATTAATTAGACCTGCGTGTCCAGCCTTATCTCCTCAATATTCTTTGTATTCTCTTCTCACCTATTCCCCTCAATGTAAATGAGGTTTCTTTAGAAGTGTAGTGTAACGGGTAGAAGAAATATTTGTGCTAGCGGGAGAGAGAAATGGAGAGATTTGATCTAGGATCAATATGTAAAGTATCCATCCGCATATCATTATTATTTATTTATACGCGCTTTATTATGTGTTTAGAATGCATGTTTAAGGGTGTATGATGATGAGACCTTAACAAAGATAATAAATTGGTTGCCAATTTGCACGGGAAAAACCCTCAAACAATATTAAGCGTTTTTCCTTCCATTGAGTGATTCTCACTCAAGATCCGAGACTGGCATTGGCTTGTTGGCCAAAGTCAAGGCCTTTGTCCATCGAGGATGTGTTTGAATCACGAAGGCTTTGTTACATATTGGTGTCTTGTCCAAGTTGTGGTTTGTTGGCCAAAGTCAAGACCACTTCTTGTCCATCGACATTGATTACGAAGCTTTCCATGGTCAATGGGTCGCGCTTAACTGGGATCACTAAGTTTGTTGTGCCAAAGCCAAAACTTAGTTGATTCAGAGGAAAAAGGTTAGGTAATACATTGGATGTATTGGCATATATAAGATATATGTTTCGGACTTGGATGTCCCCCTACCGGATCTAGGAATTGGATTGGATCCAATCGATCTTAGAGATCTACCTAGTTAATTATCATACAATTTGTTGGCCAAAGTCAAGATTGTGTGATATTTAACGGGATCCTAGCCCACTAGGAAACACGGTTTCCCGAGTACTCGATAGAGGGTTAGAGGCTCGCCGAAAAAATAGTGGGAGGCAAGATTGAATTTGCAATATTCGTTTAATTACTTGCCATACGCGCACAAACAAATAGTTGGACTATATTCAAACTATTCATTTATAGTTGATTTTATAATTGAATTATAGTAATCAATATAATTGATTTTAATCTATTAAATAATAGTTGATTAAATAGTTGGACTATTGTAATCATTATAATAAATAGTACCTAAATCGTTGATTAAATAGTTAGACTATTAGAATCAAGATATAAATTGAAAGATTGACATTTAAAACATAATCCTAGGGAAAATGTGTTTAAATGGTTTAATTTTCAAATTGGGAATAAAATTTCAGGATGGTCCTGGAAACTAATAAGTTACTTTATTTGATAAAATAACATATTATGCCTAAGCCCGAAGTTAAGCAAATAGTAGAGCATAATCTTTGGAAGATTAATGTGATGATAACTTTAGTGCTTAATCCATTATACTTACCGCAGTAGACTCCTTAATTTCTTTGTCAGAACTAAGGGTTAGATCCTTAAAGTATGATAATGAAATTAAAGGATCTTCATAAATCTATACTTAGATTTTAGAAGTACTAAATTGCAATAAATAATTCTTAGAGAGTTAATGACTATTCTCAAAGAGATAAAGTCAAAGTTTGCAATTAGGCAAGTAGCGCAAGGCGCATCTTACTTCGATATTCTAGAAACCCGAGGCTTGGCCAAAGGCTACTGGAATGTGAAAAGGGCAAAGACAAAATCATTATAATATTCTGGGAAGATAAATGACATATCCCAAAATGTCTGCCTAAATATGAAAAACGGGATCGCGGAAGCGTGACTGCCGTTTGGACAAAGCAGACATGAAGGAATTGAAGACGAGCAAGGCTCTGACTTCAAATATGTTTGTCATAAATATATTCACTACTAGTATTAAAATTGGATTTTAGATGCTTAGTGTGATATAAATATGTATTGATGTTCAGAATCTGTTTTGAACAGGATACTGATTTCAATTGAGGTTAATCTGCGGATTGAAAACAGGACGAAAGTCGCTGTTTTAACCGTAGATACCTAAGTTTAGGAACTACCTTCAGGTGTGTACTTAAATTAGGAAACTGTTATAATGTGACTAGTTTGACTAGAAACATTATCTCTATATCAGTGTTTAACCCGCTGCGGGTGAACCTTTATATTCTAGAACACTAAAGTGTTTTATTATATAAAGTTGATATTGAGATAAACACATTAGATGTGAATAACAGAATTTATATTTTGAATATAAATAAATCTCAAACGTATAACATGACAAACAAATAGCTCAACTGATTTGATCAGAAGAAACTCAATTGTGGCATTGTTGTCTGTGACACAATTAAACAAGAATCGTATATCCATACTTTTGAAGATTGGATACTAGGACTGTTTTGATTCCATTCAAATGAAGTTTACGAACCTAGTTTATTGGGCAAAGTGCCTAAAACACTATTTACTTGGTAAAAGTGTAAATGCCACCGATCTGTTAGCCCTAGTTCATAGTGAAGCAAGTGGGCCCATGTCTAGCAAGGCTAGAGGTGGATATGAATATTTCGTGACCTTACGGATGTGGCATCGCATTATGGTTATGTGTTTCTTTTGAAGAAACACAAATCGAAAACTTTTAAAGTTTCGACACGAAGTAGACAAACAGATCGGTAAAGTATTAAACTATCACGGTAAGACCATAATGGAAAATACTTAAGCAATAAGTTTCTAATATACTAGAAAGAGTATAGTATTCTTTCTGTGAGGACTCCTCCCCGGAACACGTTAATTGACGGTGTGTCCGAACTGAGTAATCGAATTTTGTTAGACATGATAAGGTTAATCATCAGTCGCTCTGAGCTACCATTTCCTTCAACGGATAAGCATTAACAGTGCATAACTTATTTAGAATAAGGTTCCATAAAAATCTGTTAGACAGATTTCATATTAGATATGAACGGGAAAGAAACCGGGTTTCTCATTCCTGATAATTTGGGAATGCTAGGCATACGTTTGGATGATACCAAACTAAAACCCAAATTGGATAAGTGCCAATTGTAGGTTATCCTAGGGATACCATAAGTATTGTACTTATACAACTCACTTGAGAACAATTAGATTGTTGCTCGCCATGTGGTTTTCCTAAGACGAATACCAATATGCAGTGGTAAGTGGGAGGATAGTAGAACTCGATGAAAATCGGAGTGATACTATTCCAGGCACCGATTCCTAATGGAACAAAAATAATTCATCAAGGATGTAACTATTCCATTAATCTTCGAATACACAAGAACCGCGTAGGTCGGAGAGAGTCAGAAAACAACCTAGGTTATGGGTTTCTGATCTCACCTCCTAAAGATGTTAATCTTTTGAGGTATACCAACTGACTACGTATGAGGTAGTGATACAAGGTATCGACTCCCTAACATGACAAAGTGTCATGAGTCCGAAATGGATTCCATGTATATCAATAAGTTTGGATACTAGTTGATGTACCACAAGACATTGTGCCTATTGGTACTTTATAAGTCTTCAAGGAAGACGTACATGGATGACAACATACCAACGTATAAAGCTAGGCTTTTAATAGAAAGGTATCGTTGTCAATATTGTGTTGATTACGATTCAACCTTTTACCTGTTGCCACGGTAAATCCATTTGGATGATGCTTGCTTAAGCTGCATGTTTCATTTATGAAATATGTCAGCTTAACGGAAATTCGCTTTCCTGAAAAAGGAAACCTTTTGGAGGATGTTTTCAACATCCTGTCGGTTTTCTCATACTTAACAAGCAAACAAGGTTTGCAGGTTATTCGATCCATGTTTGGATTGAAGCAAGCGTTAGGTTCTTGGAATTATCGTTTTGATGTGATCATAATTGTTTATGATTTAATTCAAAAAGAAATGATTCTTGTGTATATAAGAGGGTTAGTGGGAGCGCACTGACAATATTGTCCTATAAATAATGATAATATGTCATTTCTTGGAAAAAATATTCCCATAAAACTATCGGTGAAAGCTTGGCTTTCGAGAAAATTCTCCGTGGAATTCTTGGGAGAAACAACCTTTATTCTATGAATAAAGATCTTATGGGAAAGATTTAAAGTTGTTGAAACTCTCCGAGAACTCGTACATTGAAAAATGTACGCGACCTTGTGTCTCATACGCTTTGAGCATATGGAGTCACAATCAGGCCAATCCAAGTGATAATCACTGGATTGATGTTAAGAACATCCGTTAGTATCTTAGAGAACTAAAGATGCTGTCTTAATCTATGGAGAATGAGAACTTGAAGTGACTGGGATCACTGTAGCAAGTTTCCTAAACCGATTAAACGACTATAAGTCGCAAACGATACAATACAGTTTGAATAACAGAACAGTGAGCTGGAAATCTTCCAAGCAAGATACTGTTACCCAATAATCAACAAATGTGGGTTATTGCTGCAGCTGAGGCAGCAATAGAAGTTTTATGGGTCGATAATAAATCTAATTAGATTAGATATAATTCTGTCAGCAGCTGAGCTAGGCGTCAGCGCAGGCTAAAGAATTAATGGTCTCATCAATGATCTAGATACATACTTCGATATTTATCGGATTCGTTCGGATCATACATCGCGGCGATGTGATGATCGTATAAATCGGATCAGACGATAATCATACAAATCCGCTAACGAAAGCTTTCCCAAAATATTGTCCTATAAATAATGATAATATGTCATTTCTTGGAAAAAATATTCCCATAAAACTATCGGTGAAAGCTTGGCTTTCGAGAAAATTCTACGTGGAATTCTTGGGAGAAACAACCTTTATTCTATGATATAAAGATCTTCTGGGAAAGATTTAAAGTTGTTGAAACTCTCGAGAAACTGTACATTGAAAAATGTATGCGACCTGGTGTCTCATACGCTTTGAGCATATGGAGTCACAATCAGGCCAATCCAAGTGATAATCACTGGATTGATGTTAAGAACATCCGTTAGTATCTTAGAGAACTAAAGATGCTGTCTTAATCTATGGAGATGAGAACTTGAAGTGACTGGGATCACTGTAGCAAGTTTCTTAAACCGATTAAACGACTATAAGTCGCAAACGGTACTATACAGTTTGAATAATGGAACAGTGAACTGGAAATCTTCCAAGCAAGATATTGTTACCGAATAAACAACAAATGTGGGTTATTGCTGCAGCTGAGGCAGAAATAGAAGTTTTCTGGGTCGATAATAAATCTAATTAGATTAGATATAATTATGTTAGCAGCTGAGCTAGGCATCAGCGCAGGCTAAAGAATTAATGGTCTCATCAATGATCTAGATACATACTTCGATATTCATCTGATTCGTTCGGATCATACATCATATCGATGTGATGATCGTATAAATCGGTTCAGACGATAATTATACAAATCCGCTGACGAAATCTTTTCCTCAGCAATTTGAGCCAACCATACATAGTTCGGGTGGTAAACACTCGAGTGACTGGCTATAGGCCAAGTGGGAGATTGTTGGATAATTATGACCCATAGCGTCACTATTTGTACAGATCACTGTGTTGTTGTACAAATTAACTATGTGACAAAGGAGATTGCACTCTTATCATTGTGATTAGATCACCAAGATATATAAATAATAGGAGGTCCTTATGATTTATTCCTGGATTGAGAATGATATGAGACAGTATCAATCCATGAAGGATAAATCATTAAATATCCCTAGTGAGAGCATTATCGAGATTGGACATCGATAAATATGTAAAAGACTAGTATTACACTTGTGCGCGTTGTGAGGGCACGACAACATAGTTCTCATATATTTGGGTATAGGATACTCATGCAAGTGTAATAGGAGGTTGTGTTTTACCGATGGTACGGGAAACAGCTTCACTCTGGATAGACCCCCTCGGAATTCCATTGGTAGTATGACTATGTGTCTATGGAAGTCCGAAATCAGGGTAGGTGCATTGGTCTTAACCTAAGACTTGCACCGCTAATACTTGCGATAATCAATATACTTTGGTTACGGTCATCCAGGGCTTTAACAGGTTATGTGTACGCCAATGCTAGTTATATTGAGAATCGTAGTATGTTGGGTGTGATGTCAAGACGGAAGTATCACTCCAATCATATGGAGATGATGGTCACGTAGGATACGGGACTGGCTCTCTTAAATGCTGCAGCTATCGGGATATTATGACTAGGTCATGTATATCCGATTATAGAGACTAGTTACCAGACATCCGACATGTGCTTCGTACGGGGCAGACACAATTCCAACCCCAGGCCTAGCACGTGATCATTCGATACTGGATCGACATACACAATACTATGTATACTACGCCTGATATAGATCCTATTCTTGTAAGGATATTTCCGGAGAATTGGGTAGGCATGACGCTTTGCTAGAGGCCAACCTTGTCTTGTAAATCGGTATAAACATAGTACTTGGTACTTACGTGTTCGGATAGTCCGACGACCGAATTTACTACCAACATATCCGGGGATCTCATGGGTCGCTTCCCAAAAATTCACCGATGACGTATGACTCGCACTCTAAATTAATCCGGGATTAATAAGAAGAGAGAGAAAGTTAATCTGTGATTAATTACAGAGATATTTTATCTGGGATAAAATATCAATTAGAGAGAGATAACGATTAATTTGGAATTAATCGACAAATTAATATATTCGATATATTAATCGAAATTGGATTTCGACGCGGAATTAAAATTAGTTTTTATTCGGGGCGAACGAGTTAATTTAGAATTAATTCGTTAGCGACGTGAATAGTAATTATACTAGGCATGATTATTTAATTAAATTATATTTAATTGCGACGCAACGGAAAATTTGATAATTTGGAATTAGCGAACCCGAGCCCGAGATTATTTGTGAGCGCATTCGCATTTCGAATTCGAGTGCGGCACGCAAGTCAAATCAAGCATCAAATCGCTAGTCGCATCTAGCGTCACATCATTCGTCAATCAAGTGATGGATGTCTTTCACTTTGAGTGATTGACACAAGTCACTATTCATGATTGATGGATTGATGTAATTTGATGGAAGTGGTTGGTGCCATTATGGCTTGACTTTTTGAAAGCCAAATTCATGGCAAATGAATTTCAAATTAAAATTTGAGTATTTGATACACAAATTTGGAACCAACACACATAACTCTCACTTTCTCTCATCTCTCTCTCTCTCGTCCAAAGGGGCAAATTTCTCTTCTGTTTTGGCAGTTCACTGCCGTGAACCAAGAGGAAAAGGGAAGCTTAGAGTCGCGATTTTGTGGTAAAATCGGGAGTGCTAGCACACTACGAAGTCTTGCGAAGGTGATTGGGAAGTCCACCCATGAGCCGGGAATCGTTCGACGAAGCTTGGAGCTTGACGAAGGACCAAAACCGAGCCAAACCAGTGAGCTATGAACTGCCACTGCTGAGCAGATTTTGAAGCTTTGTTGCCTCTCGTGTCGCTCAACCGATCGATGTAAGTATTCCGGCGACTTTCTCGATTGTATTCACACATGTTTATATGCTTTTGATTCGATCCTCGAGGCCTAGAAACTCCAACATATACGATAACAACTTAGCAAATATACTTTATTGCATCTTATGGTTACACCGACTTACATGTCATTCTTTCATTCCATGCACACATACATCATACATACTTATCATGAGGTCTATCATACATACACATACACTCAAGCAAACATAAAACCATTGTGTAAATGACAACGAAGCATACATAGCAGTCAAAACATCAAGAACACATAACCAAATAATACACACATGTGGCTGGCTTATACATGCAATGTTCGTACGAGACTTATTACCTATTTTAGAATAGGTATGCGATGAATGCCGCCCGAACAGATTCCTAACCAACTCGACTACTACAACGCGAGATTATAAACCAATCAACATACACACATACACATATAACACGTGACATAATTTCATCACACGATCTCACATACACAAGCACATACATGTCAAACATTGCTTATCACCTTATATACATACGTATATACATCAAACATATGAATATCTATTTTTTTCGAATTCCGATACCATAGCCCTTAATAAACTTTATGTCTTTTTCTTATCAATCAAATGCACTTTGTTTCCAAAATCTTATCAGAATATTCATTCATAAACACATCTATTCGTACACGTACTTTACTCATTCAAAGAGCTTAACTTATACCAATTTAGAAAATCATGATTTACTTCCATTTACCGATTCCGTATGGTCAACTATACATGTCATAACATCATATGCATATATATAAATACATATCCATATACTTATACATTTACATATTCATTCATATACACATTGTCTATCGTTACAGGTTCATACCCTTACATAAATTCCTGAATACATATAGACATTAAGCTCATCAAACATTTCGCTTCAAATCAATACATTAACAAAAATTCGTACCTGTGGCGTTCGATAACTTAACTACACATGATCTCAAACTTTGTTCTCAAGAATATCTTTTAGCTATCCTCATCTTATCCTAAACACTCAATCATTTCTATATACATATATTTAACAAAAATCAATCAATCAAGTACTTATCGCATGAGTTACTTACTTGGCTTCCCGAGCACTCCAGGTCCTAGTCACATCTGTCAAGACAAATGACAATTACCATCAGAATCGCGATTTACGGTATTCTCGACTTAATTACGATAAAATTCCAGATCTTTCTGGAACAACCAAATTAGGTCCGTTTTCAATACTTTGCATTTCAGTAATCTTAAAACATCATTATAAACTAACCCAAGTCATCAGTTAACATAAATTCTCGGTTTACATGTTTTTGGAAAATCTTTCGAAAAGAATTTTGGTAAACGCTACGGAAGGGTCCCGAACCCTCCGAACCTTCCCGAATTTATCCAAACATGTTCGTAAAATCATAAATAAATCATAATTAACATTAAATTCAAAACACATCATTATACCCAAAAACCCACTTTTACCGAAAACTTGCATATTCTATCGGATCGACTAAACTCATTTTGTTTTCACTCAGATTCTACCAAATGCTCATATTCAATATACTAATACTCAAACAATTCAATTTATATAAATATGCTACTTTACAAAGTTACTGGAAACATCTGAACATTAAGCGGCAAACTTGAAATTAGCGAATTTTTACCGGCAGGTCTTACCCATATTTCGGGGCCATATACGGACTCCAAACGATCCCACGAACGCGCTGGAATTGATAAAATTTCGATCAGAGCTACTGTTCACCATGGGTCACTATTCATCCAAAACTTATTTTCTCGTTTCGTGTGCAACCGTGCACGGAACGAAATATCCATCACCGCCCACTTGTAGTACTCTCAGAGAGCTTCGATTTGGTGGGTGGCTCGGACCGTGAAATGAAGCGACGAGCTGGGATCGGGATACCCACCACCGCGCGCATTACTCACTTTTTCTCGCCATCGGCGGTGATCTGCGGCCACTGCCAGCCACCTTTAGACGGGGGGTGGCTGGACACACCCCCCTGGGCCGTCGGCAGGCTGGTGGTGACCGACTGGCCGGCCGACGAGCCTAAGACCCAAAATGACGTTTTTAAAGGGAAGATGGGTCGAGTAGGCATGTTTGGTTTCTTTTTTCTATTTTGCAATAAACAGAAACTATGAGGTATATATAGATAATTTTCAAAAATTACCACTAGGCTCCATGAATTTGCTCTTTAGTTCTACTTTATGGACTATTTCGGTAATTCTCAAAATTAAGGTACTTTCTTTGAAAATTTCGAAACGTGTTCAATACGAAAGTTGTTCATATCAGAAAAATGAGTCCGATGGTTTGAGAATTAGCTCATTCGGAGTTCATTTGCAATGTTTATGGCTGAAACAAGAAACTTTTTACGGGTATAACGATAAAATCAGAAATCGCGTAACTGGTTCTCGAAACCACGCTTTTCCCAACGCGATGAAGCTTCACTTTAAAATATTCTGACCTATTTCCCAACACATACTCCTATTTTCGAATACCATCACATTCCAAATCCTTAACTTTAATTCAGAAATCTTCCGGAACATTCTGAAAAAAATTCGGGATATTACAATGCACTATATATTCCTATAACATATAGGAAAACAGACTCATATCTAATGCTACTCAACTATAAGATGAATTAAGGACTATTCTGATATTTCTACTAGTGAATATAGATTCTTAAATAGAAACAGAAAAACATAATACACAAATGAACGTAAAATTTTTACATCATCTTATATACAATCTAATACAGTGAGAAATCGATAAATCTATTAGATCAAACAGATGTCATAAAAAGCACCGTAGAGTTTTACATTTGATGTTAGATCTATGCATTTAACCTGCCATAGTCTTCTATAATCTAAAGAAGTTAACCATTATTCCTGCAAAAATAACTGGAAACGTGAAAAAAAATCTCACACAAGGGTTGGAATGCTACCACTTCTTATGAGTGGAAACCACATATCAACAAATCAAAGGAATAAAAACCACCAATAAAAACAAAAACAAAAAAGGGGAGAGAGAGGAAAATAGAGAGCTCACCGGAGGGAAATATTGACCGATTTTTGATGAATCGCTGGTCGGAAAAAATAAAAGGAAGGGAGAGTAGGGAGAGGAAGAAAGAAGAGGAAGAAGAAGAAAATGGAAAAAGAAACGAGGAACGAATGAGGAATGGTGGATTGGGGAAGGAAATAGGATGAGGTAATTATTGTTGCCTCCGAACACATTTTAATAAATTTACGATTATCCTTTTGAGAGTGTTTTGGAGGCATAGAGTAATTTTCTACAATACTCTTGTTAATATACCAAATTAAGTATTATTCGGGCAGCGAGAATTTTTGCAAGGTACTTCACAAATTTATGCCTGAGTGATTGAAATATAGATGATTTTTAGGAGACTATAAAACTGATAGTTACATAGAGATCTGAATAAGAATTTTATTCAAATGCTATTAGCTTGTTAAATGGGAAAAAATAAAATTGAATTATAAGATCATAGTCTTACTTTAGTATATGAAAAAGAAGGCTAATATAAATTATAGTAACATTTTATTTGTTTATTTTTACTATCTTTATAATTTATTTTAGTTTTTTTCAAGCTTAAAATGTCCATCAGGTACCTGTTGTTGCAGCAAGATTTTTACATGCCATGTGTCTTCCGGATTTGTTGTTGTGGGATTCCTTCCGCTCGACTCAGTATTGGACAAGGCCGGATTTGGATTTCACTTCGGATATCCATCTTGAGAAGTTTATCCAGGCTTTAGTGTTGTAATGGTCAGAATTTCACGTAAAAGTTAAATTAATTTTTTTGTAGTTGGAATGTGAAATTTTCTAAATTTATGGAGTTAATAATCCATAAATTTATGGCTTAATTGTTCCAAATTTTTGGCCCACCTTGTACTTTTTTAGAAATTTCCAAAATTTTCTAGCTTAATCTACTTAAACCAAAATAAAACAAACAAAGTCATTATTCTTCGCAGTGCAAGAGAAGGGAAAAATGAGAAATTTCACTTCTTGAAGTAAGAATTTGGAGGAAAAAAAGAAGAAGAAGAAAAAGAGAAGCTTTAGACTTAAAGGTTTGTTGAAATGTTAGGTATGAATTCCTTAAAAAAACATTTGAATTTTAAAGTTTTCTTTAAGTTAGAGATGGGTATTTGTGTGGTGGATTGATGGTAGAATGATGGTGAATATTTGTGGAGCATTAGATTTAGTATTATAAGCTTTAGGAGTCAAATAACACTTTGAACCTGAATTGGAGTTCACTCCGTACAAGATGTAGTATTTTGTTTATAAAATGAGTTCTAAACTCATTAAGAAATAACATAATCGAAAATCAAAAATTTCCAAGCAAGTATGAATTTCCAGCAAAATTCGAAGATTGCTGTCCTGTTTGTGAGGAGCAGTTTTGGATAATTTGGATATAGGTGTTAGGGTTAGCTTTAATATTTGAATTTTTCTTTAAAAAATTCTACCTATTTTAAGTATTATGTTCTTATTAATATACATGCTAAAGAAATTGAGTGGTAATTATGCCCAAATGGTAATTTAAACCCTAATAGTTACCCCAACCAGAACCTGTTCCTTCTGAGTAACTATCATTAAGGTGCATATAACTTGAGTTATAGGAATTGAAACGAAGATTCGTAAAATATCACTGAAACTAAATACATAAATGAAGTTTTTATTAAAGTTTCCGCTCAAAATGTGTTACACATAATTAATGGTGAATTTTTGAAGTCAGCTTATGTGCTGTGAATTATTAAGTGGAAAGGCAGACTTTGATTTATTCTATTCTAACTTACATAACTTCGAATTGGGTTATGAGAAATTCGTAGGGATCCTAAATATCGTAATTTTTCAGCAAGGCTAAAATATTCAAGTGTGACATATCTTGTCCATATTGAAATAAATATGCAATATCATTCATCCTAATGAAAATATTCGTTTGTAGATTGACGTTAGGAACAACAACCAACCACATCGTGTTGTAGCTTGGCCTAGTCTCAAAACTATAAGTGGATACTAATTCTATTTTGAAAATGATTCCTATATTTTCTTTTACGACTTATCATTATGTTTCCGTTGAGATGCTTGTTTAGGGTATCGTCCATCAGAAATGGGTTGACCCGCTATCTTGTCGACAAGGGATCGTTCGTTCCTCGCTCAGTCTTCACGCGCGATTGGAGCGTTGAACGCTTGATATGTTTTTGACGACACATGAATGAAAATTGAATTATTAATATGTTTTAGATTTTTCTTATGGTTTGTTTTCTCTTGTATCTACTCACTAAGTCCTCAATACTCATCCCTCAGTTTGTTCATGGACGCATGTTTTCATTTCTTTTGACGCATTCTCTATTTTTGACGGAGATGATACATGAATGACTGACCGGCGTAATCACATGCGTATAACGCAAGTGCACTTATCGTTCAAGTAGTATAAAAATATCGATCCCACGAGTACTTAATTCCTACTATTGTTATTAATTATTGATACAATTTATTTACAAGTATCTAATTGAGGGAGAGAAGAGAATGATCGCTTAATTTGTTGGTTGAATGGGGATTTGCTGAACAAATAGATAAATAAAAATATAAAAGAAAATACTAAGTAAAATAAATAAAAGATAAAAATATCTAGGGTCCTAATTCCACACAATATTATTTTAATGATGAATTGATTCTTTTATATATGTGTAATAAATTAGTTTGCTAACCTGGAACACGAAAATATGCAAAAGCCTTTGTCGATGGTCAGACGCAAATACCCAAATAACCCAATTAATCATATGTCTATGTTAACCAAGTTACCTAAATTTATTAAGTTCAAGTTCCAATAGTGGCAACCCCCGCCCGACATGTATATGTCTATCCTGTAAGGAAATCTATTAAAGGGTTATCTATCCTCAAGGAAGATCCTGAGCTATTGAATCTAAGGCTGAAACCTAAAATCCCTTTCGTCAAGTTCATTTTAAGTTTACCACATCAATCTTATTGGAGATCAAGCAACAAAAAACATTAAGATTAAGATTTAATAAACAAACTAAATAATTACCTATTATATAATTAAATCAATTATTAAGCATGTGAATATTGTGTTTCATCACTTCCCTAGAATAAAAAGAAAATGTTGGGGTTAGGGGATCCACTTTTACTATTTCTAATTTAGAAATCTCCCTTATTATAATATAGAAATTATCACTGATTTTACCAACCGACCATATAGGCGGTATTCTGATTAAGTCATATTTTCAATTAAGTCCAACCAACCATAAAGGAGGTGTTATTATTTGTCCATATACCAGCCATATATGCGGTAATCATCTGTCATATAAAGACCGGCCATATAGGCGGTGTCACATTATGCCAAATAAATAAAAACAGCCATTAAGACGGTAAAACATTTTGTCCATATTATTAGATTATAATTTCCATATTATAATTAAGGGAGATTAATCTAAACTAAAATAATAAAAGCTTCACCCTTCCCCCAGCGGAAATTTAACTACTAAACATAAAAGAAAAGAAAAGAAACTATTACTATTACTGAAAATAAAAATACATAATTAAAATATAGAAAATAAATACAAACAAGATGCAATCCTTAAATTCCTTACAAAAACCTAAGGAAAGCATGAGAATAACAAATGAAATGGCTGGTATTTATAGGCAAATCTAAAGGCTTCCATCAATTTCTCCACCAATTGCTCCACCAAACATGGCACCAAACATGGCATCAAATCCTCAACCAAACATTGAAGCATGTTTGGTGGAAGTTTGACAATTTTTATTTTTTATTTTATTATTATTTTTTATTTGAAAATGACTAAAATAATTACATAAAACACACTTGTGAATGTGTTATCAATTTTGGTCATGTAAACGTCAGATTTCGAAATTATTATGAACTTCAAAGTTGTAGATATTTGGGTCTTCTTTAATCTGGAACTTGAATTACCTCAATCCGATATCGGAGGAAATAGTTATGGTCAAAATACTATAATTACGCAAAGTTGAAAATTCTGAAATTGCACTTTGTCAGAATACCATTTCAAGTTTCTAATCTCCAAAATCAAAATGTCAAGTCCAGTTTGTACCTTTATTTGTTTCACATTTCGTCCTGATTGATTGCATTAAGTCCCGATTTTATTTTATTTGCAAAATAAACTAAAACACATCAAAACGTTCATCAAACCAGAGAAACTAAACAAAATATTAGGTAAAATGGGCGGTAAATATTGATATATTTTCCGCTCAACACACCCCCAAACCTAATATTTTGCTAGTCCTCGAGAAAAATAATAAAGTACAATACAATAAATAATAAAAATTAAACTAAGCCACTTTCGTAGGGATCACAATTGCATTTAGCGTATGCAACAAGCCTTTATACCTAGGTGTCCCTGGTGGACGAGTTGTAGTCTCGTGAGGGCTTACAGTGACAATACCCACAAACGTCAATCTAATGCACACAAAAGCAAAAAGATAAGAGAATAAACAAGTTAGTGACTAAATAAGTAAAACTTTTTATCCAAGTTAGTGTTGTTTTCTTTCTTTCTAAATTACCAAATAAGTAAATTCTCCGATTATTTTTACCATTATTTATATACACAACCAACAAGGTATTAATCAAATCATTGTGCCCACAATACTCATAAGTGTAGTTGAAAAGATAGTAATATTTTTGTTCTAAAGTTATATCAGAAGTCACATCATTTTTAGCTATGAATTTTTTTGATTTTTTTTTGTTGCATAAAATAAAAAAGCATCATCTTCAATCCATGTAACGAGCTTTGGGCCAGTGATTCCCAAACCAGTTGACTTTAGGGCATTAGGTGTTATGACACCCCTACGGACTTAATTACTCGCATTTCAATTGTTTCTTTTTATTTTTAAAACATTTTGATCCATGTAGCAAGCTTTGGGCCAGTGACTTCCAAGCCAGTTGGCTTTAGGGCACTAGGTGTTAAGACACCCTTACGGACTTAATGACTCGGATCTCATACGTTTTTTTTTACACACTTTTTTATTTTTATTTTTCTCCTTTTTATTGCTTTTTAGATGCTTCCTCTAATTAAACTAGAGCACCGAATATTACAAACTTTTCAAACACATCTCATTGCTGTATGTTTTTTGGTTCTATTAAGGTCCCAAGATCAATAATAAGCATGAAAACATGTGTGAATAACAATCGAGAAGTTGCGGAATACTTACATCGATCGGTTAAGCGACGCGCGAGGCAACGGAACTGATTTTCTTCCTCCTTGAACTGTCATGGCAGTGAGCAGTTTCTGATCACTGGTTTGGCTTCGTGGATCAACTTCGTCAAGCTCCAAGCTTCGTGAAATGATTCCCGGCTCATGGGTGGACTTCCCTATCACCTTCGAATGTCTCGTAAGTGTGCAAGCACTTGTGATTTTGCCACAAAATCTCACCCTTGTGCTTCCCACTGCTCACGGTAGTTCACAGCAAAAACCAGAAGGTTTTTGCCCCCATGGGCGTGAAATGTAGAGAGAAATGAGAGAAGGAGATATTGTGTTAGATTAGTTGGAAAAGTGTAGAATCAAAACATTATATATTTTCCAAAAATAATAATTGAAATTACCACTTTTTGGCTTCCAAAACAGTCAAATGGTAAGCCTTTCAACACCTCCAACCAACTACCATCAATCAATCACATCAATCAATCAAGTGTCACATCACTCAAAGTGACATGATTTGACGCTTGATGCGACGCTAGATGCGACTAGCGATTTGAGCTTGATTTGACTTGCATGCCGCACTCGAATTCGAAATGCGAATGCGCTCGCAAATAATCCCAGGCTCGGGTTCGCTAATTCCAAATTAACGAATTTTCCGATGCGTCGTAATTAAATGATTACGCCTAGCGAAATCACTATTCACGTCACTAACGAATTAATTCTAAATTAATTCGTTCGCCCGAATTAAAATCTAATTTTAATTCCGCGTCGAAATCCAATTTCGTTTAATATATCAAATATATTAATTTATCGATTAATTCCAAATTAATCGTTATCTCTCTTTAAATTGATATTTTTATCCCAGATAAAATATCTCCGTAATAATCCCAGATTAATTTTTCTCTCTCTTCTAATTAATCCAGATTAATTTAGAGTGCGAGTCATACGTCATCGGTGAATCTTTGGGAAGCGACCCATGAGATCCCCAGATATGTTGGCAGTAAATTCGATCGTCAGACTATCCGAACACGTAAGTAACCCTCGTACTACGTTTAACCGATTTACAAGACAAGGTTGGCACTAGCAAAGCGCAATTGCCTACCCAATTCTCCGGAAATATCCTTACAGGAATAAATGATCTGTATCAGGCGTAGTATACGTAGTATTGCGTATTTCTGTCCAGTATCGGATGATCACGTGCTAGGCCTGGGGCTGGAATTGTGTCTGCCCCGTACGAAGCACATGTCGGATGTCTGGTAACTAGTCTCTATAATCGGATAAACATGACCTAGTCATAATATTCCGATAGCTGCAGTATTTAAGAGAACCAGTCCCGTATCCTACGTGACCATCATCTCCATATGACTGGAGTGACACTTCCGACTTGACATCACACCCAACACACTACGATTCTTAATATACCCAGCATTGGCGTACACAGAACCTGTTAAAGCCCTGGACGACCGCAACCAAAGTATATTGATTGTCGCAAGTATTAGCGGTGCAAGTATCAGGTTAAGACCAAATACACCTACCATGATTTCAGACTTCCATAGACACATAGTCATACTACCAATGGAATTCCGAGGGGGTCTATCCAGAGCGAAGCTGTTTCCCGTACCATCGGTAAAACACAACCTCCTATTACACTTGCATGAGTATCCTATACCCAAATATATGAGAACTATGATGTTGTGCCCTCACAACCCGTACAAGTGTAATACTAGTCTTTTACATATTTATCGATGTCCAATCTCGATAATACTCTGACTAGGGATATTTAATGATTTATCCTTCGTGGACTGATACTGTCTCATATCATTCTCCGTCCAGGAACAAATCATAGCGACCTCCTATCATTTATACATCTAGGTGATCTAATCACAAATGATAAGAGTGCAATCTCCTTTGTCACATATTTAATTTGTACAACAACACCATGATCTGTACAAATAGTGACGCTATGGGTCATAATTGTCCAACAATCTCCCACTTGGCCTATAGCCAGTCACTCGAGTGTCTTACACCCGAACTATGTATGGTTGGCTCAAACTGCTGAGAAAAGGCTTTCTTCACCGGATTTGCATGATTATCATCTAATGCGATTTATTCGATCATCACATCGCCACGATGTATGATCCGAACGAATCAGATGAACAGTCGAAGTATATATCTGGATCGTTGATGAGACCATTAATTCTTTAGCCTGTGCTCAAGCCTAGCTTAGCTGCTAACAGAATTATATCTAATCTAATTAGATTTGTTTATCAACCCAAAAAGCTTCTTTTGCCGCCTCAGCTGCAGAAATAACCCGTATTTGTTGTTTATACGGTAACAGTATCTTGCTTGGAGGATTTCCAGCTCACTATACCGTTATTCAAACTTTGTAGTACCGTTTGTGACTTATAGTCGTCTTTATTGGTTTTGGAAACTTGCTACAGTGATCCCAGTCACTTCAAGTTCTCCATCTCCATAGACTAAGACAACATCCTTAGTTCTCTAAGATACTAACGGATGTTCTTAACATCAATCCAATGACTATCACTTGGATTGGCCTGTTTGTGACTTCATATGCTCAAAGCGTATGAGACACCAGCTAGCGTACATTTTTCAATGTACTGTTTCTCGGAGAGTTTTCTCGAAAGCCAAGCTTTCACCGATCATTGTTTATTGGAATATCATTTCCAAGAAATGAGGTATTATCATTATTTTATAGGACAGCCTCTGTCAGTGCGCTCCCACTAACCCTCTTATATACACAAGAATCATTTCATTTTGAATTAAATCATACTCCATTATGATTACATCAAAACGATAATTCCAAGAACCTTATGCTTGCTTCAATCCAAACACGGATCGAATAACCCACAAACCTTGTTTGCTAGTTTTGGTACGACAAAGCCGTCAAGAAGTTGTAAACATCCTCCAAAAGGTTTCCTTTTCAGGAAAGCGATTTTCCCGTTAAGCTGTCATATTTCATCATGAAACATGCAGCTTTAGCAAGCATTATCCAAATGGATATACCGTGGCAACAGTTAAAAGGTTGAATCGTGATCAACACAATGTTGATAACGATACCTTTCCGCTAAAAGCCTAGCTTTATACGTTGGTATGTTGCCATCCATGTATGTCTTCCTTGAAGACTTATACAGTACCAGTAGGCACAATGCCTTGCGGTACTTCAACTAGTATCCAAACATAGTTGATATACATGGAATCCATTTTGGATGTCATGGCACTTTGCCATAATTTGGAGTCGATACCTTGTATCACTTCCTCGTACGTAGTCAGTTGGTATACCTCAAAAGATAGACATCTTTATGAGGTGAGATCAGAAACCCATACCCCAGGTTGTTTTCTGACATACGTGGTTCTTGTGTATTCGAAGATTAATGGCAATAGTTTCATCCTTGATGAACTATTTATGTTCCATTAGGAATCGGTGCCAGGAATAGTATTACTCCGATTTTCATCGAGTTTTACTATCCTCCCACTTACCACTGCATATCGGAATTCCTCTTAGGAAAACCGCATGGTGAGCAACAATCTAATTGTTCTCTCGTGAGTTGTATAAGTACTATACTTTGGTATCCCTAGGATAACCTACAATTTGGCACTTATCCAATTTGGGTTTTAGTTTGGTATCATCCAAACATATGCCTAGCATACCCAAATATTCAGGAATGAGAAACCCGGTTTCTTTCCTGTTCATATCAAATATGAAATCTGTCAAACAGATTATTAGGGAACCTTATTCTAAATAAGTTCTTGCACTGTTTAAAGCTTATCCGTTGAAGGAAATGGTAGCTCAGAGCGACTCATGATTAACCATATCATGTCCAATAAAATTCGGTTACTCAGTTCGGACACACCGTCAAACTGACGTGTTCCGGGAGGAGTCCTTATTGAAAGAATACTTTACTCTTTCAATTATATTAGAAACTTATTGCTTAAGTATTTTCCATTACGGTCTAACCGTGACGGTATAATACTTTAGCCGATCTGTTTGTCTATTTCGTGTCGAAACTTTAAAAGTTTCCGATTTGTGTTTCAAAAGAAACACATAACCATAACGCGATGCCACATCCGTATAGGTCACGAAACATTCATATCCACCTCTAGCCTAGCTAGACATGGGCCCACTTGCTTCACTATGAACTAGGGCTAACAGGTCGGTGGCATTTGCACTTTTACCAAGTAAATAGTGTTTTAGGCATTTTGCCCATTAAACTAGATTCGTAGACTTTATTTGATTGAATCAAATCAATCCGAGTACCCACTCTTCAAAAGTGCGGATATACGAGTCTTGTTTAATTGTGTCCCAGACAACAATGCCACAATATGTTTCTTCTAATCAAATCAGTTCGAGCTATTTGTTTGTCATGTCATATATTTGAGATTTATTTATATTCAAAATATAAATTCTGTTATTCACATCTAATGTGTTTATCTTAATATCATCTTTATAAAATAAAATACTTTGGTGTTCTATAATATAAAGGTTCACCCGCAGCGGGTCAAGCACTGATATAAAGATAATTTATCTAGTCAAACTAGTTACATTATAACAGTTTCCTAATTTAAGTACACACCCGAAGGTAGTTCCTAAACTTAGGTACCTGCGGTTAAAACAGTGACTTTCGTCCCGTTTACAATTCGCAGATAAGTCTTGATTGAAGTCAGTATCCTGTTCAAAACAGATTCTGAACATCAATATATATTTATGTACCACACTAAGTATCTAAAATCTAATTTTAATACTAGTAGTGAACATAATGTTGACAAACATATTTGAAGTCAGAGCCTTGCTCGTCTTCAATTCCTTCATATCTGCTTTGTCCAAACGGCAGTCACGCTTCCGCGATCCCGTTTGCCACATTTAGGCAGACATTTTGGGATATGTCCTTTATCTTCCCAGAAGATTATAATGATTTTGCCTTTACCATTTTCATATTCCAGAAGCCTTTAGCCAAGCCTCGGGTTTCTAGAATATCGAAGTAAGTTACGCCTTGCGCTTCTTGCCTAATTGCAAAGTTTGACTTTGTCTCATTGAGAATAGTCATTAACTCTCCAAGGGTTATGTATTGCAATTTTAGTACTTCTAAAATCTAAGTATAGATTCTTTGAAGATCCTTCAATTTCATTATCATACTTTAAGGATCTAATCCTTAGTTCTGATTCAGAAATTAAGGAGTCTACTGCGACAAGCTTAATGGATTAAGCACTAAAGTTATCATTACATAATCTTCCAAAGATTATGCTCTACTATTTGCTTAACTCCGGGCTTAGGCATAATAGGTTATTTTATCAAATAAAATAACTTATTATTTTCCAAGACCATCCTGAAATTTTATTCCCAATTTGAAAATTAAACCATTTAAATACATTTTCCCTAGGATTGTGTTTTAAATGTCAATCTTTCAATTTTATCTTGATTTTAATAGTCCAACTATTTAATCAACGATTTCGGTATTATTTATTATAATGATTACAATAGTCCAACTATTTAATCAACTATAATTTAATAGATTAAAATCAATTATATTGATTACTATAATCCAATTATAAAATCAACTATAAATGAATTGTTTGAATATAGTCCAACTATTTATTTAAAACAACAATTTAAATATTAGTCCAACTAACATTTAATTAATTTCTTTGACGAATGATATTTGTTTGAGCGCGTATGACAAGTAATTAAACGAGTATTGCAAATTTAATTATTGCCTCCCACTATTTTTCGGCGAGCCTCTAACCCTCTGTCGAGTACTCGGGAAACCGCATTTCCTAGTGGGCTAGGATCCCGTTAAATATCACACAATCTTGACTTTGGCCAACAAATTGTATGATAATTAACTAGGTAGATCTCTAAGATCGATTGGATCCAATCCAATTCCTAGATCCGGTAGGGGGACATCCAAGTCCGAAACATATATCTTATATATGCCAATACATCCAATGTATTACCTAACCTTTTTCCTCTGAATCAACTAAGCCTTGGCTTTGGCACAACAAACTTAGTGATCCCAGTTAAGCGCGACCCATTGACTATGGAAAGCTTCGTAATCAATGTCGATGGATAAGAAGTGGTCTTGACTTTGGCCAACAAACCACAACTTGGACAAGACACCAATATGGAACAAAGCCTTCGTGATTCAAACACATCCTCGACGGACAAAGGCCTTGACTTTGGCCAACAAGCCAATGCCAGTCTCGGATCTTGAGTGAGAATCACTCAATGGAAGGAAAGACGCTTAATATTGTGCGAGGGTTTTTCGTGTGTAAATTGGCAACCAATTTATTGTCTTTGTTAAGGTCTCATCATCATACACCCTTAAACATGCATTCTAAACACATAATAAAGCGCGTATGTAAAATAATAATGATATGCGGATGGATACTTTACACATTGATCCTAGATCAAATCTCTCATTTTCTCTCTCCAGCTAGCACATATATTACTTCTACCCGTTACACTACACTTCTAAAGAAACCTGATTTACATTGAGGGGAATATGTGAGAAGAAAATACAAAGAATAAAGAGGTGATAAGGCTGGACACGCAGGTCCAATTTAATAAATCAAATTTATTACAATAATTTCTAAAATTGTCCCACCCATCTAATATCCATCTGATATACATTATTCATGCATCGCAACCATGTATTCACACAAGCATGTTATCAATCAATCTAATCAAATTAATTAATCTGATAATTAGTGATCATCCAATGTTCAAACAACGATTTGATTTTGCGCGAGTCAAACTCGTTTTACGAATAAGTACTCAAAGTACGAATTCTCGAATTAAATTAAACTACATAATTAAATCCAATTCAATATGCATTTAATTCTAATTCGCTATTTAATTCCAAATTAAATACTACACTTTAATAATAAACCTTCACGAATTAAATTCCAAATTTAATCGCTACAGATCTCAAAGCCCGATTAACGTCCAACGTCAATTCAATTAAAGTCCAATGGGCTTTTAATTAATTTCTTAAGGCGTGGACTTTTGGTCAACTCGGGTCAAACCGATAACCAAAATCCAATCCGGGAGTTACCCCATAAGCCTAGAAATCAATCTTGGCCCATTAGGCCCAATTAAACTTTAAAGGTCCATTAAGTCGCATTTGGGCTTTATGGAAGCGGTTTTGGGCCCAATTGGATCCAACCAATTTTGCCTAAACCCAACTTTGTACAACAAAGCCCAATTAGCCCAATTACAACATTAAAGCCCAAATCCAATTTTAAGGCCCAAATAATTAAATTCCAAAAATCCAATTTTCCCAATTTAATTACCAAAGTGTATAACATGATTAATTACCCAAATTAACATTTCTAAAACATCAATATACACAATTAATCATGCTCATTTTCATCATCACATGTCCAACACATTTTGACTAAAATCAAACCCAATATACATGCTATGACTCTCGGCTTTGGAGGGGAATTTATGTTCAATTCAAATTCAATCCAATTAAATCCAAATCAACATTAAATCAATATCCCCAAATGATTTCCAACACATCCAATGAATCAAAAAATAAAAATTCACCAAGAACATACTTAGGGCTCTAAAGTTTCGGCCAAGCCTCAACAATTTGGGGAAAAATGATCCAATCCAATTTTCTTGAAATTGATCCAATCAAACTTCAATTCAAACACATTTAAGCATATTCATTCATCCAATTTCACAAATTCATGCTCAAAATCAATTTACCCAAATTTTAACCCTAAACTTTTTCATGCTCAAACCTTGCTCTGATACCATTGTTGGTTTCTATTAAGGTCCCAAGATCAATAATAAGCATGAAAACATGTGTGAATAACAATTGACAAGTTGCGGAATACTTACATCGATCGGTTAAGCGACGCGTGAGGCAACAAAACTGATTTTCTTCCTCCTTGAACTGTCACGGCAGTGAGCAGTTTCTGCCCACTGGTTTGGCTTCGTGGATCAACTTCGTCAAGCTCCAAGATTCGTGAAATGATTCCCGGCTCATGGGTGGACTTCCCTATCACCTTCGCATGTCTCGTAAGTGTGCTAGCACTTGTGATTTTGCCACAAAATCCCACTCTTGTGCTTCCCACTGCTCACGGCAGTTCACAGCAAACCAGAAGGTTTTTGCCCCTCCATGGGCGTGAATTGTAGAGAGAAAGAGAGAAGGAGATATTGTGTTAGATTAGTTGTAAAAGTGTAAATCAAACACTTATATATTTTCCAAAAATAAATAAGTGAAATTACCACTTTTTGGCTTCTAAAAAGTCAAATGGTAAAGCCTTCCAACAACTCCAACAACTACCATCAATCAATCACATCAATCAATCAAGTGTCACATCACTCAAAGTGACATGATTTGACGATTGATGTGACGCTAGATGCGACTAGCGATTTGACGCTTGATTTGACTTGCGTGCCGCACTCGAATTCGAAATGCGAATGCGCTCGCAAATAATCCCGGGCTCGGGTTCGCTAATTCCAAATTAACGAATTTTCTAATGCGTCGTAATTAAATGATTACGCCTAGTGAAATCACTAATCACGTCGCTAACGAATTAATTCTAAATTAATTCGTTCGCCCGAATTAAAATCTAATTTTAATTCCGCGTCGAAATCCAATTTCGTTTAATATATCAAATATATTAATTTATCGATTAATTCCAAATTAATCGTTCTCTCTCTTTAAATGATATTTTATCCCAGATAAAATATCTCCGTAATTAATCCCAGATTAATTTTCTCTCTCTTCTAATTAATCCCAGATTAATTTAGAGTGCGAGTCATACGTCATCTGTGAATCTTTGGGAAGCGACCCATGAGATCCCCGGATATGTTGACAGTAAATTCGGTCGTCGGACTATCCGAACATGTAAGTACCTCGTACTACATTTATACCGATTTAAAAGACAAGGTTGGCCTCTAGCAAAGCGCCATGCCTTCCCAATTCTCCGGAAATATCCTTACAGGAATAAAGGATCTGTATCAGGCATAATAAACATAGTATTGCGTATTTCTGTCCAGTATCGGATGATCACGTGCTAGGCATGGGGCTGGAATTGTGTCTGCCCCGTACGAAGCACATGTCGGATGTCTGGTAACTAGTCTCTATAATCGGATAAACATAACCTAGTCATAATATCCCGATAGCTGCAACATTTAAGAGAACCAGTCCCGTATCCTACGTGACCATCATCTCCATATGACTGGAGTGACACTTCTGTCTTGACATCACACCCAACACACTACGATTCTCAATATACCCAGCATTGGCGTACACAGAACCTGTTAAAGCCCTGGACGACCTCAACCAAAGTATATTGATTGTCGCAAGTATTAGCGGTGCAAGTCTCAGGTTAAGACCAAATACACCTACCCTGATTTCGGACTTCCATAGACACATAGTCATACTACCAATGGAATTCCGAGGGGGTCTATCCAGAGCGAAGCTGTTTCCTGTACCATCGGTAAAACACAACCTCCTATTACACTTGCATGAGTATCCTATACCCAAATATATGAGAACTATGCCGTTGTGCCCTCACAACGCGTACAAGTGTAATACTAGTCTTTTACGTATTTATCGATGTCCAATCTCGATAATACTCTGACTAGGGATATTTAATGATTTATCCTTCGTTGACTGATACTGTCTCATATCATTCTCCGTCCAGAAACAAATCATAGAGACCTCCTATCATTTATACATCTAGGTGATCTAATCACAAATGATAAAAGTGCAATCTCGTTTGTCACATAGTTAATTTGTACAACAACACCATAATCTGTACAAATAGTGACGCTATGGGTCATAATTGTCCAACAATGTTACCATGGATGTTGATAATACCTGTCAACTGAGCATATGAAAATCCATTTTAGTCAGTTTTATTGAGAATTCAAAAATTAAATAATTCAAAAAGAAATAAATAAAAATTAACTTGTTCCGAAATAGGTTGAGATACGTCTCAGGAGTGGAAATTCCTTACATAGCTATCTCACACTAATTTCACCTAATTAATCAAATTAAAAACACAAAAACAAAATATTTTTTTAATTTTTATAAATTTTTTTAATTTTTTTGATTTTTTTTAAAATTTTTTGACTAAAAATCAAATAAAAACAACACCATAAAAAAAAATACTAGTCAACTATTCCTCTCCCCCAAACCTAAATGAGACATTTGTTGGACAATTATGACCCATATCGTCACTATTTATATAAGACATTGTGATTTTTGTACAAATTAACTATGTGACAATGTAAATTGTATTTTATCATTTTGTAATTAGATTACTTGAACATATATAAATGATAAAAGTCCTTATGATTAGTTTCAGATTATAAGATATGAGACAATATCAATCCACAAAGGTTTAATCATTAAATATCCCTAGTCGTAGTATTATCGAGACTGGACATCGATAATGCAGAATAGACTAGTATTGCACTTGTGCGTGTTACGGAAGCGTAACATCATAGTTCTCATATATTTAAGTATTGGATACTTATGCAAGTGTGATATTAGGTTGTGTTTACCGATGGTACGGAAACAGCTTCGCTCTGGATAGACCCCTCAGAATCCCATTGGTAGTATGGCTATGTGTCTATGGGAATCCGAATCAGGGTAGGTGTATTTGGTCTTAACCTGAGACTTGCATCGCTAGTACTTGCGACAATCAATACGCTTTGGTTTTGGTCGTCCGGGACTTTAACAGGTTCTGTGTACGCCTCTTTTGGGTTTATTGAGAATCGTAGTGTATTGGGTGTGATGTCAAGACGGAAGTATCACTTCAGTCATATGGAGATGATGATCACGCATGGATACAGACCTAGTACTCTATTGTGTTGCAACCATCGGGATAATATGACAAGGTCATGATTTTTTGATAAAAGAGACTAGTTGCTTGTGATCCGATATATGCTTCGTACGGGGTAGACACTATTCCAGCCCCAGGCCTTACATGTGACATCTGATACTGGATCGCAATACGCAATACTACGTATACTACGCCTGACATAGATTATATATTCCTTAAAGAATATTTCTGGAGAATTGGGTAGGCATGACGCTTTGCTAGAAGCCAACCATGTCTCGTAAATCGGTAAGAACATGGTACGAGGTACGCACGTGTTCGGATAGTCCGACGACCGGATTTACTGCCAACATATCCAAGGATCTCATGGGTCGCTTCCCGAAGATTCACCGATGACGTATGACTCGAACATAATTAATCTAGGATTAATTATAAGAGAGAAAAATTAATCTAGGATTAATTACGGAAAGATTTTATCTGGGATAAAATTCTATTAGAAGAGAGAGAACGATTAATTCGAAATTAATAAATAAAATAATATATTCGATATATTAAATGAAATTAGATTTCATAATGGAATTAAAATTGGATTTTTAATTCGGGCGAACAAATTAATTTAAATAAATTCGCGAGCGACTTTAATAGTAATTTTGCTAGGCATGATTATTTCATTAAATTTAATTTAATTACGTCGCAATGGAAAATTCATTAATTCGGAATTAACGAACCCGAGCCCAGAATGTGTTTGCGGGCCCACTCGGATTTTGAATTCATGTGGGGCCCATAAGTCACATCACCTAGTCACTTTAATCAACTTTTTATTGATAGAATTTGGTGGGCTGTTGATGACTTGTTTAACACACTAGTTGGTGAGATGATGGACATATACCAAACATTAGATTTTTGGTATATCATATTTGTTTTTGGAAATCAAATAACAATTCAACATTCATCTATTCTCATCTCTCTCCATTCACGCCCAAAGTAAATTTTTCTCTCCCAACTTGGCTTGGCCGAGAGTTTCAAAGAACATAGGAAGAATTGTTGTAATTTTTCAAGTGCTAGCACACTCAAGGAATCATACAAAGGTGTTAGGGAAACTTTCCCATTGAGCTTGGAATCAAAGATCAAAGCTTGGAGCTTGATACATCATTCAAAGAAAGCTTGGAGCATTTCAAAGGAAGCAAAATTTTGTTATCAACACTTCCATCCAACCGAGCATTGTGAGTATATTTCCGCTATACTTCTTCTCGTATTCACATAATTTCATGCTTAATATGATCTTGGTTTGACCTTAGAAATGCAACAACATTGTCCCCAATGTCTTAAAAAGTAGAAGATGAGTTTAGAAGATAGTACCTGGTTAGCTGAAATTCTACATCTCAAAAGAAAATAAAAGGTTAAGGTCTAGATTTATCCGACGCTTCTTACCACGATCATTATCAGACCAGTTTATCTTGGAAAGGATAGGGTCAATTTGTGGTTTAAAGGCTAAAATTTGGTCAATTAAATCATGGGCAGTTCTGGCAGTGAAGATGAGTTGTTTTACAGGTTTTGACACGAACCAATTTCTCTGGGCATCATCAAGAAACACACAAAGAAAGTTATAAAATCCATCAGCGTTAAACAGTCCAATCGGTTTCTGGTGTATGTTCAAGTTCGCCCAAGATAACAATGTAAAAATTTCCTCCATTGTGCCTAAGCCACCTAGCAAAGTAATAAAAGAATTAGCACGGTTAATCATTTCCACCAGTCGCTCGGACATACCTGGCACAATAAGTTCCTATCCGTTTGATGGTGCTATCATATTCTCCTCTGCCAAAGGTTTTGGGATGATTCCCAGAACTTGACTACCTCATTCCTGTACAGTCCTTGAAACGATCCCCATTAGTCTAAGATTGCCACCACCATATACTAGGTGCATATTCCTTTCAGCTATGACTCGACCCAATTCTTGTGCTGCTGCAACGAACTCTGGCTTAGAACCAACACTAGTACCGCAAAACACACAGATGTTTACAACTCGTCTTCTTGAAGTGGCTTCCATTTTTTTTTTATGTATTTATTTCTCAAATCTGGATGCCTTTAAAAGTACAAGATGAGTTGAATTTATAGCACCTGAAAAGGGTGAGTAATAATAGCATTAGTATCTTCCAAAGGATGATTTATTAGCCAAACAATAAATAAAAAGTGAAAGGTCAAAAAGTCTGGATCTTGTCGACGAAAATAAAGATAATTACAACAGTAAAGCAAATCAAAGCAATTATTAAGGCAACAGAATTGTCTACGCAATACGCCACTCGCTTGGTATAAATTCATCAGGATGCGTCTCAAGAATTCATTCATTACTCAGCCATCACTAATTAATTAGCTCTTGTTTTTGTGATTACCAAACACTATTCCTCTTATCTGGCTTTTCCTTAAATACTCTGTTTGTGTTTTTCCCTATAAAAATTAACACACAAAATTAAAAACTCTACAACATGTATACACAAAATATGAAAACAGAAATTACAACAAATTACATGGGTTGCTTCCCTGCTAGCGCTAAATTTTTCGTCTTCAGCCAGATGTGACTGAAATCCATCTGTCAATGAGGTTTTAGCATGATTTTGGATGTCCGATTAAAGACAATCCCATGAGCGTTGCTTTTGAAAGGTCTATTCCAACGATAAAGTGGCAAATTTTTTTTTGTCATATTCAGTGTTTGTGCCATCTTTTTTATCTTTGTCGCTCCAATGATTCCAGAAAGAAAATCAGGAGGTCTCGTATGGTGCTTGACTTGGAATGGAAATTCCATTCTGTCAAGCTTCTGGGTGATATCTTTGATCTGTATTCCCCAAAACAGTGATGTTTCTCCTGAATGTCTGAGATCTTCAATTTGGTCAAACATTTGCTCCTTCATTTGCTCTGCTTCTTCCTCCACCTTTTCTTCATAAATTTATTTTAGGATTTCCTCGTTCGGCTCTTCATCTGTCATTTGTGAAATGCATGCTCCATAAGTGTCAACCTGATGATGTAAAGATGTGTCTGTTTTTAGGTCTTCATCTTCTGATATGACTGGCTCATGTAGATCTTCTTCAAACATTTGTGCGATGCAACCTCCAAGATCTTCATTTTGAGGATACAGAGTTTCATCCTCACTTTTTGTTGGTGCAAACAGCTCTACTTCTTCATTCTCGTCAGAGTCCGAATAATAAAAATCAAATTGAGACATTTTTGGTTCGGGCTCCTGAACTGATACCTCTGATTCTCGATACTGTTAGGGTTGGTGCTCGGAGTGCCAATCTGAATCGTATTTATGTCCGATTCATAAATACGGGCAATTATATTTTCCATAATATTACTAATTTTAGTGGTAGCACCCTTGTCTTTTATACACTTATTTGATCTAATCACGATTAGATATCTGATTATGATTAGATCGAAACTGAATCTGGTTCAGTGATACGTGTATATTAGACAAAGACCCTAGGATTTACAATATAATGCGCAGTTACTGCATAGTTTGTAATTGACATTGGGAAGCGCACTATTAGTTGTATATCCTTAAATAAAGTTCCTGGTTATGATTTGCTAACACGGGTCGGTTAGTAAAATCCGCTGAGATCAATACATGTTGTATATCGTGACTTGGTCCGATGGTTTATCCTAGTGAACCATGAGTCTCGGGAGACTCGTATAGATATTTAGGTGTTTATTTGATAAGACACTGAATGTCTCACTGAAGGTTTCCTAATAGATGGTACACCAACGTCAATAGGAACCTTCTCGAGTTGAGCGAGCATAGTGATCCTTCGACTTGAGATACCACTGTGGATATATGAGTTATCCTCCACACTTTGATGGCAGTCACGTCAATGATCTAGTCATGATCAGACCTCCGCATGTTCGTTGGGTGTGGACTGATGCTCATGATATCCAATGCGTATCAAGGTAGGATCCGTCAGTCCTGTGTACAAGGCATATGCATCCTCACGTGTTTACGATCTAGTAAATCCATGACCGTGGTATAATGTCGGAAACCAGTTCCGAGTGTTATTTAGAGATCGTAAATTGAAAGTCGACTGTATTAAACGAACGGATTTGACGTTCTGATCTATATCCCAGGTATAATACGGATGGCCTATGACGGAGGGATTATACGTATGTTATGACCTAGACTTGTATAGTTTAGCGAGACTATCCGTGGTCGTCATAATCCATGAGTGGATGGATTATGGACACGAAATTGGATTTCGTGACGGATAAACCTAAACTTAGAGAGTCCCACAATATGAAGTGTACTCGTTGAGCACTTGGCAACTCGATATGAATAATACAGATTATTCATAATACTTCACCGGATTAAATGAGTTAATTCGGATCGTTTAATTGGTTAAACGATAACACTTACATTAGGAAATTTTATCCGCTAATAATTATTGTGTATTTATATTTGATACATAATACGATTAGATATACATTAATTATTTGTCAAATGAGATTTTTACACATGCCATAAATATATGTATTTGTTATTTATTGTAAATAAAAATACATATATAATAATAATAATTTCATTAATTGATTTTTGAATATTAATTGTTAAATATTACAATAATTAATTAGTCAATCTTATCCATAAATGTTATGGATTTGTCCAATTATTATTTGGACACTTGACATGATTTAAATCAAACTTTTTTTGTCCAATTTTGATTGGTAAATAATAAAGTTTGATTTGATTGTTATTTAATTTAATTTGTTAAATTTTGAATTGACAAAATTGCCCCTAAACCCACTAAAGTCGGTCAAGTCATTACAAAATAAAAAAAATTATTTTTTCTTCTTTTTTTGGAAGTCACTATGGCCGACTACATCAAGAACAAAAAACCTAAAATTTGTTTTGAAGAAACAACAAAGAAAAGCATGAAAATCAAAGAAAAAGCTTAAGGAATTTGGAGTTTAAAAGGTAATCTTCAAAAGCCCAAAGCTTGAAATTAGTTTCTCTTGTTTCTTGATTTCTTAGAATGGTTCTAGGGTTGCTTTTCTTGTAGATTTTGGGGCTTTTGTTGTTTGATGGTGGATTGGAAGGATTTATGCATGTGTGAAGTGTGGTTTTGATGGAATTAGTGTAATTTCATTCCAATTTGTTCAAATTGTTATTGGAAAAAATAGTTGCCATTCTAGAGTTTTTGATACACTCTTAGATAGCCTAGAATTTTTCTAGAGTTTTTCATATGTGGTGGGACTTATTTGGTGATGGATTAATTAGATTAATCTTGTTGAAAATTGGTTTAAAGCATGAATTTTTGGACAATTTCGTTTTCTGTTTTGACCTGGAAATGATTTTGATTTTGTGATGAAATTGGTGTCTTGTTAATGTTTTGGATGTGTTTTGGGAGTTGGCATAATTGCCGGAAAATGTTTTCGACTTGAAATAAGCAAAAACGGCCAAAAACGGCGTTACCAGGTGGATTTTGAGCCAACGGATGACGGCTGTCCAAAAAGTGATTCCGTCACTGTTCGGGAAGCCCATGAACTGCCCCGACACTATTGGAGCTGACCTGGACAGTTTCCATAATTATCGGGTGATCGGTTCGGTCAATAACGCGTTTTACGCCATTTTACGGAAAAATTGTTTTCGTAAAAGTTTCGCGAAGTTTCAATATTATTTGTGTCAATATTTGATATTGGATAATAGGTTTAGGTGAAATATGAATAAATTATTCATATTAGATATTGAATAATTTATTCAGTATTTTGAAAAAGTTTTAAAATACGATTTTGCCCGACCCGCTCTTCCGCCACGCCCCATCACCCAAAACCCCAATAGATACTGCTCAACCTCGTCCTCTGTTAAAGTGTTATGATGAAACTCTTGATACTCGAAGGCTTCTTCAGTGGTATTTGAATTTTCTCCGTGAGATGTGCTGTTCATGCTTTCTGTTAATTATCTAATTTGATCTGTCATTCTCTATATGGATACTGCTTGACTCTGAATTTGTGCATCAAATTGAGCTTCCCGTTCTTCGAGCCAATCTTTGAGCATGTGAATCATATGATCTTCCTATGATGGTTCTGGTTCTTGATGAAGATCATAGGTGGATGGTTGATAAGATGGAGTATAAGGTTCAGTGAAGTATGCTGGTTCTTCATACCTTGAATGATTCTGATAATTCTGCCACCCTGAGAGGTATTGCATTGATCGCTTGGGTGGTTGCCATCGCATATTTCACATCTCCCCATTGCGTTCCGATGAGAAAATGTAGTATTGTTTGGTTCTGACATCCAGCGATAATTATTGGACTGGACAACAGGCCTAAAAAAACTGGATTGTTGCTCCCTGATTTGAGATGTATCTTCGCCTCGTAAAACTCTTAATTCTCTTATCACCCAACTAAAATCCATGTCAACCACCTGAAAAACAAAAGAAGGAAATAAAAATTACAGATACAAAGAAAATTAGATACAAGTAAATTAGATAGCTTCAAAATTAATAACTCAAGAAAAATAAGTCCCCGACAACGGTGCCAAAAACTTGACCGGCGTAATCACACGCATATAACGCAAGCGCACGTATCGTTTAAGTAGTATAAAAATATCGATCCCACGAGGACTTAATTCCTACTATTGTTATTAATTGTTGATACTATTTATTTACAGGTATCTAATTGAGGGAGAAGAGAATGATCGCTTGATTTGTTGGTTGAATGTGGATTTGCTAAACAAATAAATAAATAAATAAAAATACAAAAGAAGATATTAAGGAAAATAAACAAAAGACACAAATATCTAGGGTCGTAATTCCACACAATATTATTTTAATGATGAATTGATTCTCTTATATATGTGTAATAAATTAGTTTGCTAACCTGAAACACGAAGATATGCAAAAGTCTTTGTCGATGATCAGACGCAAATACCCAAATAACCCAATTAATCATATGTTTATGTTAACCAAGTTACCTAAATTCATTAAGTTCAAGTTCAAATAGTAGCTACCCCCGCCCGACAGGTATATGTCTATCCTATAAGAAAATCTATTAAAGGGTTATCTATCCTCAAGGAAGATCGTGGGCTATTGAATCTAAGGCTGAAACCTAAAATCCATTCGTGGTGATCAAGCAACAAATAGCATTACTCTTAAGATTCAATAAACAAACTAAAGAATTACCCATTATATAATTAAATCAATTATTAAGCATGTGAATATTGTGTTTCATCACTTACCTAGAATAAAAAGAAAATGTTGGGGTTAGGTGATCCACTTTTACTATTTCTAATTTAGAAATCTCCCTTATTATAATATAGAAATTATCATTGATTTTACCAACCGATCATATAGACGGTATTCTGATTAAGTCAGATTTTCAATTAAGTCCAACCGACCATAAAGGCGGTGTTATTATTTGTCCATAAACCAGCCATATAGGCGGTAATCATCTGTCACATAAAGACCGGCCATATAGGCGGTGTCACATTATGTTAAATAAATAAAACCAGCCATTAAGGCGGTAAAACCTTTTGTCTATATTATTAGATTATAATTTCCATATTATAATTAAGGGAGATTAATCTAAACTAAAATAATAAAAATCTAAACTAAAATAATAAAAGCTTCACCCTTCCCCTAGTGAAAATTTAACTATTAAACATAAAAGAAAAGAAAATAAACTATTACTATTACTGAAAATAAAAATACATAATTAAAATATTGAAAATAAATACAAACAAGATGCAATCCTTAAATTCTTTACAAAAAACTAAGGAAAGTATGAGAATTACAAATGAAATGGCTTGGTATTTATAGGTAAATCTAAAGGCTTCCACCAATTGCTCTACCAAACATGGCACCAAACATGACACCAAACATGACATCAAATCCTCCACCAAACATGGAAGCATGTTTGGTGGAAGTTTGACCATTTTTATTTTTTATTTTATTATTATTTTTTATTTTGAAAATGACTAAAATAATCACATAAAACACACTTCCGAATGTTTTATCAATATATGTCATGTAAACGCCAGAGATCGAAATTATTATGAACTTCAAAGTTGTAGATCTTTGAGTATTCTTTAATCTGGAACTTGAATTACCTCAATCCAATATCGGAGTAAATAGTTATGGCCAAAATACGACAATTGCGCAAAGTTGAAATTTCTGAAATTGCACTTCGTTAGAACGCCATTTCAAGTTTCCAATCTCCAAAATCAAAATGTCAAGTCCAATTTTTGCCCTTATTTGTTCCATATTTCGTCCTGATTGATTCCATTAAGTCCCGATTTTATTTTATCTGCAAAATAAACTAAAACACATCAAAACGTTCATCAAACCCGAGAAACTAAACAAAATATTAGGTAAAATGGGCGGTAAATATTGATATATTTTCCGCTCATCAATGACATATATTATTTTAGAAATTCACCATGGGTTGTTCTTTTTGGCTTTAGGATATTGGGATTGGTAGTTATATGAGAAAATGTAATAATAGTAAAGTTTGTATTATTTGGTTATATTATATGAGACATGATGTTGTGGGCCCAGAGCCCTTGAGTGTCTGATTAATTTTGATGCGTTATGAGTGGGCCTGAGGCCCTGTAATATGTTGGATGTTATGTTTGGGTTTGTTTGATGTTGGACTTTGGTCCAGGTTGTCTAGTTTTAGAACGGGTCATGTCCATTTGTTTTTAAATTTTCTCCGAGACTTATGGAGATGGATTAACCCCGACTCCTGTCATTAGCATCCTACCTCTGGTGGGGTGTTACATTTAAGCCACTATTTTCTCATGTCCTGTTATGCCAATTGAACCTTAGAAGAAGAAATCCCAAAATTTTGTAAATAAGTACGAACTCATTTGGTCAAGATACTCTTACTTCATATAATAGGTCTTGCTCGATTTCTCACGATGACATAAGTGAATAAAAATAATAAATATAATGAAAAAACTTAGACCTTCTTAAAAATTTGCTTAAAAAAAATAAAAATTACTTGATCCCAAGAGTTTTCTACCATATTGGCATTTTTTATGCTTCTATTATATAGTATTGTATAATATAAGATTGCAAATTTTATGTATATGATAATACCAAACTCTATCAGTTGGTGCACTTTTCCTAGTTAGGTTTTGAAAAGAATCAAATGTGATTTCAGAAATAATTTTATTTTCTTTAAATTTTATGAAAAATCTCAGTTAAAATTTTAAAATATGCTAATGGTTTAATTAATTTTGTAAAGTTTAAACTTGCCCCTAGTCTAGAAGTGCAATTATTAGAATTTTTTTGTTATTATATTTTTACCAATGTTTTTCAAGTAATTTTATATGTTAGTCAAAATTTAACACTAAATATCACCCTCTAAATGACAAGGACCGGAATGCATACAAAAATATATTCTTACTTGAGATATGATTCAAAATTTAGGGACCCAGTCAAGTGATATTATTCTAATAAAGAAAGCAGAAATGATAAACTTATAAAAAGTTGTACAAAAATTTATATAAAAACACTAAAATGAAGTTTTTCAGAAGTGAAATTATTTTTATGTTGTTGTGATTTTTTTTTTTTTTTTTTTTTTTGAATTTTATATATTATTTTTTGTATAATTTTTTATATGAGGATCATTACTGTAAAATACACGTATACAAACATGATGCCCACGATCAAAAACAAAAAATATGCACACTCAATAATTCTAAATAGGTGGTAAAGAGTTTTAAGATTTCGTTGTCACGTCTTCATTTGAATTGAAGAAATATATAATTTTTTTGTATAAATTTGATATAATCAGAGATTTTACATGTTTTTTTTTAAGTTCGGATTATATGACTTTTTGACGGGATTTTACCGTTTCTAAATAAAATAAAATAATTCTAACTTCCTTTCTAAAAAATATAATAATTCTAACTTAAATAATTAATTAAATAAATAATTTACAATTAAGGTGGGCCTACGTGCGTTTTGAAAATTGAAAAGAGAGGAAAAAACAGCTAGTGCGTTTGAACTGACAAACAAGACTTGGCATCGCTTAGCTTGCAATCTTCCATTTCATTTGATTGTCTTCTTTTTTTCTTTTCTTTTTTGTGGAATTTTGTTTGTATTTTATCTTAATTTCCTTTAGTTTTCTCAAAGTTAAGCGCAGCACACGGGGCTGAAGATGGAAAGAGCAGAGAGATAATAAAAGGAATGTGTGCTGTTTACGCAAAAGCGTTATTCTTTAGAATCTCTGCATCGTCTTCACCAGACACCACCTACAAACTCTGAGACTCAAAAAGACAAAACAACCCAGAAAAGAATAGCTAACAATTCTTCACAGAAACAGAGAAAAAAGTTTTTTTTTTTTTTGTTTTTTGTTTTTTTTTTGGCTGGATTTTTAATTGGTGGAGGTTGAAATGGCTTTTGGCTCTATCTTTTGTTGTGGGAAAGTTTCAGATCGGTATGTTATTCGAAACTTGTATTTTTATTTGGGTTCTGTTTAATTAGTGTAGTGCTATTTTATATTTGATGGGCTTTTGCGATGGGGTTGTTTTGATATTGGAAGATATAAATTTAAGAGGGTTTTAAGATATGTGTTTATTTTAGATAGAAATTATTACACGGGTGTTGAAATTTTTTGCTTTTTAAGTGCTAGAAGAGGAGGAGGAGGAGAAGAAGAAGCTGAAATGTAATTTTAAGTTGGTTTGAATCTAAATGAAGCAGGACACTCAATAGAGGTTCACATATGTAGCTTTGTTGGGTTTGGTAGTATATATATATATATATATATATTTTTTTTTTTTTGGATTGGTAGTTTTTATTATGGAGTTTGGTGTTGTATAGGAAAGAGAAAGGAAAGAAACAGTCAACTTGGAGGATCTTCTCATTGAAGGAATTACACTCTGCTACTAACAATTTTAATTACGATAACAAGCTTGGAGAAGGAGGATTTGGCAGTGTTTACTGGGGTCAGCTTGGGATGGATCACAAGTATGAAATTTCTTTCAGCTAAGATCCTTTTTTCGGTTGACTATATTATTGCAGTTTCAATTTTTTTTAATTCATGTTATGCTGTTTTTTTATACGAATTTAGCTATATATTTGTTTGTTTTTGGCTTGAAGGTTTAATCTTTTTTTGTGAAAGAACCTGGAATTTTACAATCCGTAGGTGCTTCTTTTGAGTGCCTTGTAGTTCTAATGTCGAGTTTCCTATCTTATTTTTGAATTCGATTGGTAGATTGTACCTTTCGTATTAAATGAAATGGAAAAGTTTGATTAAAGATTTGTGAATGTTTAAAAGAATTTGTTACATTGACAGTCCCCACACTAACCAAAATGAGCTATATGTTTTGCAAGGTCAGCTTCCTTAGAAAGCAAAATGATCAGTTTTATGGAAGTGTCAGTTGTGAATTTGAGTTGCCTTTGGGCTGATGAAAAGATATCCCAGCAAGCAAGCAGAATATGATAACTTTATTAGTGGCTTTCTTTTTTCCTTGTGTGCTTGTGTTTTTGTTAGTCAACCATACTTGAGGTTACACAGCAATCTGAATATTCTTTCTACCTGTGTGCATCTTTTTACTTTAATATATCTCTAGTTCTAACATGCTCGCAAATCTCAGATTCCTTTTCGAGAATATCATTAATTTCTACCCAAATAAAAAATTGAAAATTGTTAGGAAAGCACAGAGCCGAGACCTGCTGTTGTTGAGTTTCTGAACATACTGGAAATGTATGAGACTATTGAAACCTTATAAGTAAAGCTTTTCACTTGCAGATTGCCGTTAAGAGATTAAAAGTTTGGAGTAATAAAGCAGAGATGGAATTTGCTGTTGAAGTCGAGATACTAGCACGGGTTCGGCACAAGAATTTGTTGAGTTTGCGTGGCTATTGCGCTGAAGGACAAGAGCGCCTGATTGTATACGATTATATGCCAAATTTAAGTTTGCTTTCCCATCTTCATGGACAGCACTCGACAGAATGCCTTCTTGATTGGAACAGGAGGATGAATATTGCAATAGGTTCTGCAGAGGGAATTGTGTAAGTGCTAACGTAAGCTTTTATCGAGTATTACTCTCATTGCAACATGTACTAACCTCTTTATGTGATTGATGTAGTTATCTTCATCATCACGCTACACCACATATAATCCATAGAGACATCAAAGCTAGCAATGTGTTGCTAGATACTGATTTTCAGGCTCAGGTTGCTGATTTTGGATTTGCAAAGCTCATTCCTGATGGTGCTACACATGTGACAACAAGAGTTAAGGGTACCCTTGGCTACCTTGCCCCCGAATATGCTATGTTAGGGAAAGCGTCAGAAAGTTGTGATGTATACAGCTTTGGCATTCTCTTGTTAGAGCTTGCCAGTGGCAAGAAACCTATTGAAAAAGTGAATGCAGCAGTTAAACGTCCAATTACAGATTGGGCTCTGCCACTGGCTTGTGAAAGGAAGTTCAGTGAGCTGGCAGATCCAAAGCTAAATGGTAATTTTCTGGAAGAAGAGTTGAAAAGAGTTGTCCTTCTTGCACTAATATGCGCTCATAGTAAACCCGAGAAAAGACCCACAATGCTTGAGGTGTTGGAGCTACTGAAGGGAGAATCAAAGGAGAAGTTGGCTGAACTCGAAAATGATGAACTGTTCAAGACGACTCATGTTGCAGATTTTAATGATGAAAAGGTTGTTACAGAAGACAGCACGGACTCCATCTCAGAAGAAAAGGATCTTAAACAGGAGTTGAAGGAGGAGATTGAACCTGAGAAAGCTCAATAGTTGAAGCTACACGCAGCCGCTGGGTTTTTTCTACTAAGAGTATGGTGGCTCTAGCTGTCAGATTATTAAACTAGCAGGAAGCATGTTTTTCAAGAGTGCTGTGATATGTTGTGTGGGTCTGTTATTTAATGTACATGAATCCTCAGAACTCTTTGCAGTGTGTTTTATATTTCTGTTGGATACTTCCACACTTCTACTCATTGTATTGCGAATCACAGGTTAACTCTTCACCATATACCAAGGAGTTGAAAGTTTTGTACAACTTTTTCCAATATTTTGAGACATCGATCTTAATCTCGGATTGAACTATTTGATCTTAAATCGACGTTGAAATTCTGGTGATTTTGACTTGTTGGTTGGTTGATTTCTGATATATACCAAAAATCACCGATTTCAATTTTTCATTAGTTTTTCAGGTCTTGAAGATTTTGTATGAAAATTAGAAGTATTCGTTAGAAACGATGAAAATTAGTGAAAATATGAGATTTATATAAATTATTATCAGGAAAATAACATTAATATCCTTAATTTATTATATATATATATTTTTCTGAATAAATATATATCGTTTTATTTGAATCAAAATGATCTATATTTGTATTGACTTGACTAGCTTTTAATGATTTTTAGAGTGTATTATAAATGAGTTTGAATTTTTTTATTCTCAAAACGAAATATCGGTTTTATTTTTCTCGGTTAATTTCTTATTAATCTTGCTGCTGATAAAACTGCCCAAGATTCTAGTCATATATATAACATTGAATTGAATAAGTTCATCAGGAAGGGCACACCGCTTCATCTCTCATTATTTGAAATCACTTGATAATAAGTTCAAAAACACAAGTGGTGTAATATTTTCTCTTGATGGTGATTTCCTGACCCAAGAAGAACTGAAGTATGAAGAAAGGCATAGAAGAGATTTCCACTTCCCGAATAAGGGGCCCATGCCCAAGAGGTATAGGCATCTGACCCGACAAGAAGATCAGAATTAGTTTGCACTTGATAACCGACCCGAGGTGGAAAGATGTTCAGAGAATATGAGGGGAGTAAAGGTCTAAACACTGACCCGACTTGATGGGACAGATCGATCATTGCAGTCGATCATCTCGATTTATTGGTCCGAGGAGGTAGGTCGGGATAATGACATTATATTCAAGTCTAGATGACGTAAGCCCTAAACAGAAGTTCGGGTTTACCAAGGTCGGATGGGATAGAAGTAGGCCAGCGGCTGATGGGACGGAGCAGGGCTGCGAGCTTATTCACTGACACACGCTATTGCGTGGGAGCAATTAGGTACAGGCTGGTATTATGGCATAACGTGTAGTAGTTACCAAAAGGTTTAATGAGATTTATGTGGCATGTCGTGGAGGTGTTAGGCGGTTGGGCTATAATCCGTAGGGTAATTGAGGAAGAGAGCCCACCCGGCGATGACAGGTTCACGTGGTTGACGTCACAAAGTTAGTGTAACAGTGAAATTTGTCATAATATAAAGAGGTTGAGAGTTCATTGTAAAAGGTTGATCAATTTAATTAAAAAGCACTTGTAACTTGTAATAGAGAGAAATGAATTTCGAGCTAGGGAAAGAAAAGAGGTCGGCCAGACCCGAGCCAGTAATAAAATCTTCATTTTCCTTTGTGCCCGTGGACGTATGTTGGATACATTCCGCCAAACCACGTTAAATCTTCTGTTCTGTCTGTGTATTTTCATTTTGCCTGCTAAGTTTGCATTTGGTTCTTAATAAACCAAACAAATTCCCTGCTTGGTGGAGGTTTGTTCGAGGAGTGGTTTTCCTGAATTACCTCTGGAACGAAAAAAGTCATCAACAGTTGGTGTCGTCTGTAGGGAACTGTACAAGAAACAGCAAACACACTAAAGCAATGGCAGGAGATGGGAACCAAAGATATTCAGAGGCTTCAACGACGAAGTGTATGGAGCAAATGGAAGAAACCATACAATGCGAGAGAGAAAATGCTCAAAAGGAAAAGAAGGCAACTCAAACCTTCATGAAGGCCATGATTGAGAAGTTGGAAACTAAGGTATAGAAAATGGGGAAGCGGGCCCTGCCAAAGGAAAGAGGAGATTGAGAGAGGAAAAAAAATCGTCGGAGCAGAATGAGACAACGAAAATGGGAAGATGAGTACTATTGAGTGAGATCAGTAGTCATTGCTGGAGTCGCGCCAGCGGGGGAGTTGTGGGAAGAAGGGTGAAGACTGAAAAGCTCCGTAATCCTCCAGCAACAGCCTGTGTTTCGCGAAGAGTGACATGGAATGAAACCTGGGGGATGGGTATGAAGCTCCCAGTTACGGAAGATAGAATACTCAGAGTGGAAAACACGGGAAATCCTGTAGAGGGTGATATCTCCGAGAACCAGATGAGGAGTTGGTTTCGGAAGGAGATGAGGAAGTGGGAGGAAAATATGAAAGACGGACCAGGGGGTGACCAAGATATGGAGACTGCGTCCCCTTTTACAAAGGAAATTATAGCAATAGAATTCCCAAGGAGATTCACTATGCCGTCGATGGATGTCTACAAAGGGAGTACGGACCTTAAGTCCAATGTTGAGAAGTTTGTTTTGTTGATGGAGATTCAGGGAATGGCTGGAGAGGCCATCTGCAAGGTGTTTCTTTTAGCCTTGGGCATGTTAGCCATCCTATGGTTCAAGAACTTGACCCCAGGGAGTATCGGCAGCTTCGCCCAGTTGATGAAATCCTTTACGGGACACTACAAAAGGGCTTGCGTACCGAGGAAGATGGTGGGGTCGTTGAGGTTGATGAAGCAGAGAGACGACGAGTCTTTGAAAATCTTTGTCGATAGGTACCACGACTTGGTATTAGAGATCGGGGTGTATGAGTCCTTGGAGGTGCTAGAAAGTTTCAAAGGGGTCTTCAAGATCGGGAGGTTATGGTCTCATCTGATGATCCATAAGCTGCCGCTGCTTTGGAGTAGGCAAGGAAGTTTGTGTTGATGGAGGGAGAGGAGAAGATTGCCTGAGGTGGGATTGCTCGGAAGCCGATAGCAACCCAATAGGAAAACCAGCGGGATTTGGGCAAAGACTTGAAGAGACCGGTTTTGAGGCAGAAGGAGTTCATACTGATACCTAAGAATAATTCAACGCAAAAGAGAATACTGCCTATCCAGGTCAACCATGTCACCGGAGGGAAAGTGTACACACCCTTGAATAGACCTCTGACCTAGATAGTTTTGGAAATCTAAGATAAACGTCTATTGACTGAGCCCGACTCGAGGAGGTTTCTCATTGAGAAGAGAGACAACATGGCTTATTATGTGCACCATAATGTGAGGGGATGTTGGACAATTATGACCCATAGCATCACTATTTATACATAACATGGTGTTGTTGTACAAATTAACTATGTGACAAAAGAAATTGCTCTTTTATCATTTGTAATTGGATTACCTGGATATATAAATGATAAAAGTCATTATGATTAGTTCCAGATTAATAAGATATGAGACAATATTAATCCACAAAGGTTTAATCATTAAATATCCCTAATCGTAGTATTATCGAGACTAGACATCGATGGTACGGAAACAGCTACGCTCTGGATAGACCCCTTGGAATCCCATTGGTAGTATGACTATGTGTCTATGGGAATCCGAATTAGGGTAGGTGTATTTGGTCTTAACCTGAGACTTGCATCGCTAATACTTGCGACAATCAATATACTTTGGTTTTGGTCGTCCGGGACTTTAACAGGTTCTGTGTACGCCTCTTCTGGGTATACTGAGAATCGTAGTGTATTGGGTGCGATGTCAAGATGGAAGTATCACTTCAGTTATATGGAGATGATGATCACGCATGGATACAGAAGTGGTACTCTAAGTGCTATAGCCATCGGGTAAGTATGACTAGGTCATGACTTTCCGATCATAAAGAGACTAGTTACTTGTGATCCGATATATGCTTCATACGGGGCAGACACAACTCCAGCCCCAGGCCTAGCATGTGACATCCGATACTGGATCGTAATGCGCAATACTACGTATACTACGCCTGACAAAGATAATGTATTCCGTAGAAGAATATTTCTGGAGAATTGGGTAGGCACGGTGCTTTGCTAGAAGCCAACCATGTCTTGTAAATCGGTAAGTACGTGGTACCGGGTACGCACGTGTTCGGATAGTCCGATGACCGTATTTACTACCAACATATCCAGGGATGTCTTGGGTCGCATCCCAAAGATTCACCGATGATATTTGACTCGAACAATATTGATCTGGGATTAATTAAGAGAGATAAAATTATAAGGATTAAATTGGAATTGATCGGTATAATAAATTTAATAGTTAAATTAGATTTTACTATTTAATTTATTTAATTGGGCTAAAATAATATATTAGATATATTAATTGAAATTTGATTACAATACGAAATTAAAATTGAATTTTAATTCAAGCGAACGAATTAATTTAGAATTAATTCGTAAGCGAGTTCCGTAATAATTTTGCGAGGCATTATTATTTAATTAAATTAGATTTAATTACGTTGCGACGGAAAATTCGTTTAATCGGATTAAACGAACCCGAACCCGAAATGTGTAGTCTCACTCAACTTGAATTTTGAATTAAAGTGTGGGACCCACCAACTTACATCTCTAGTCAATCTAATTGATGTAAGTGGTTGAGAATATTTTATGTTAACTTGTTCAACACACATTGACTTTACTTTTTGGAAAAGTATATATATATATAAGTTGTTTTTGGAAAACCTTATAACACGAAAAAATGCTCTCTCTTTTTCTTTTTGGCCGAATGGCCTTGAATTGTTCATGGCCGAATGGCCTTAAATGATTCTTGTACGAAATGGTTCTTGGACGAAAATGGTCTCTGCAATCTTTGAAAATGCCAAAAAGGCAAATGGCCTTTTTCATTTTTAAATAAATTGCTTTGCCTTTATAGTGGCTGAATTGCCTTTTCATTTTGAATGAATGGCTTTTCTTCTTATTGGCCGATTGAAAGAAACAACAATACCCAAAGCTCTCTTTCTTATTTTGTTTTGGCCGAAAGCCATTTGGCTTATTTATTACTTTGGAAGTAAATGCCGAAAAATGGAAAAAGCAAAAGGGGGCACTCTCTCTGTTAGCCGAATTGTTACTTCTCTTGGAGAGAAAATTTTGCCATGTTGTTCTTTCTAGCACTTATGGGAGTCAAATGAAGGTGATAGGGATACTCACTCATGAGCTTGGGAGCTTCAACATCCATGAAAAGTTTTGAACTCAAGCCGATCAATGTAAGTCCTCCGCAACTTATTTTTGATTTTATTCACACATGAATCACGCTTAGAGATCCCGTGACATGTCTAGGACAATAACAGGGGACACATCAGAGAAGGATATAGAGACCTGCAGGAGCAGATTGAGGACTTGGTAAGGAACAATTATTTGAATGAGTGCATAGACCAAGCGGCTATGAAGGCCGACAACGCCGATAGCGAAATTCGTCAGGATGTAGTGGGAGAGCTAATATGACAGGTGTACTAGATCATTTTCCATAGTGCCTCGTGCTTATTATGCTCATTTAGCAGCTTTTTGGGCCCGTCATTATATATAGGGTGGGGCACTCAGGGATGAGTTGTTGAATGAAATGCAATGTCAGGAGTGGGAGGTTGACAGGTCTCTTCCCACCTTTGGCACTGATGCCGAACAAGTTCCTCCTAGAGAAATTGTGGTCGTTGTTCGACCTGCCAGTCCCCAATTTCTTCAAAGAGCTTGGTTTAGAAGGACATTATTAAGAATTATTCAGAAGAAGAGCTCGGTTCATAATGACATTGTTAAGAATTGTTCGAATATGTTAAAAAATATATTTTATGTAAGAGTCTCTCTTAGAATGACCCTCAAAGAGTTATAAGATGGGCAGTAGATCCCCTGAATATGAATAAGACTTTCCATTTCTTAAATAAGAGCTTGTTTATCTATGTTTGTCTATTATTTGAATGGGAAAGACATGTTTAATATTCTTGTGAAAATACTCGTGATTGGAATGCATGAAGGGATGCAAGGCATTTGGACAAAGCCTGCACCCCCACCACACACCAGTCTCTGGTGTCATTATCAAACCCTCAGACTGGAACGTTAATACCCAATGACTTGTATCTTTCAGGAATGATCACAGCATGAAGGCTTGCATGGCGTTTGGCGCCTCAGGTATCCATTGCATGCTCGGTGAACGAGTCAGCGTGGCGTTTGGTGCCTCAAGGTAATCATAGTATGTATGGATGATTAGTGACTTTGGTACTACGGTACCTCTGGGTTTTCAAAGCACAGGGAAGACCCACGGGCCTCCGTGGAATTTGCCGCCCAATGTTGGAGGTACATAACATTGGGAAAACACACAGACCTCCATGGCATTTGTAGCCTCGGGAGGTATATAGCACGGGGAAGGCCAGAGAGCATTTGTGGCGTTTGTAACCTCAAGATATGCCTAGAACGGGGATGGAGAATGCCCCAATGGTGTTGGCCATCCCATTTCAGATCTATATGAGCATAGCATAGGGAAGGTGTTTGGGTCTCTGTGGAATTTTCAGACTCGGGGCCTGCCTAGCATGGGAATAATCTCATGGCATTGGCCGCACCCTCGATCCGTAGCTCGGTTCTCCAGGATGTTGGACTGTGAGGTTCAAAATTATTATTTTAGGTAGCATGGGTCAAGACGCTGTCTCAGGCTCCCTTGTTAATTATTTTGGATCTGCACGAGGTATATGATATATCACCATCGTTTTGTTTGTCTTGTTTTTTTATCATGGTTTTATTTTTAGTGGATGACTTGAAATGAGACGCCATTTACAGTCTCCATGGTGATTTTCGGAGGATGAAAATCTTCCATCGCGGTTAAGTCATGGAAATAAAATGGATGGCTTGAGGCTACATTCATTACGTTGAGGCCATAATGTGGATTGATTGCTCGGTGTTGCATTCGTTTCGCCGAGGCCATAGTGTTGATTGATGCCTTGGGGCTACATTCATTCCGCCAAAGACATAGTGTGGATTGATGGCTCGGGGCTACATTTGTTCCGTCGAGGCCATAGTGTTGATTGATGGCTCGAGGATGCATTCGTTCCGAAGAGACCATAGTGTGGATTTTTTGCTCGGGGCTGCATTCGTTCCACTGAGGCCATAATATTGATTGATGGGTGGGGTTCGGTTTACGTCCCACTGATGCCTTGTTATGTTTATTGGCATGTGGTTGGAGTTTCTTCTCCATGGCCAGGTGTAGAGTGGCACAAAGAGAGAATATTCTCTTGTGGCCAGGTATTTATTGTGGCTCGGGGTCAGGTTACGTCCCAATGATGCCTTATTCTGTTTATTGGCATGGGGTTGGAGTTTCTCCATCATGCCCAAGTGTTGAGAGGCACAAGGATGGAACATTCCTTTGTGGCCAGGTATTTATTGTGGCTCAGTGATAAGTGCATGAAAGTATACTTTGAACATCGCTGACTCGACTTAATTATCATGTATGTAATCTTAATTAGAGTTTATTTTATTCTTTGTTATTATAAGCAATGAAATATGAAGTTTGGAGCAATTACGCATGTTTCAGGACCATATAGAAACATCGGAAGCACGCAGGAAAAGCGAAAATGAAGAAAGCAAAAATCAGTAAAGCTGCAGCGCATCGTGACATGCCCTCACTGGCGTCGCGACGCGACTATGTGAAATGCTCTCTATATAAAGTGCAGAAGCTTATCTTAGTCGTCCTTTACACATATATGGACTCTAGGGCTTCCTTATATAAACCGAACTTCATCCAAAACCCTAAAAGAAGGAGGAAAACAGAGAGAAATAAGAGAGAATGCACAACAAAGAGCTACAAACACAAAATCGAGAGAAAAGAACGAAGAACTGCAAAGACAAACATGCTGTCTCTCCGATCTATCAAGGCTATATCTCTCTTCTGCATGGAGAACTAATCTCCTAGGCAAATCTAATGATGAATTCTTGTATTTAAGTTTTTATATTTATGTTGTTGATTGCTAAAGTACTCTTAAACGTTTAATATAATGGATGTTTATTATTATTTATTATCTTTCGATTTATGAATCCAGAAACTGTTTTTATCAAACTTGCATATAGATCCAATCATGCTTCTTCTATGTGTGATTTGTGAACCCATTTTGACAGGTAAAGTTGTTTTATGATTTGGTCTTCTGTTGCAGTATTGCCTGAGGGTATATTGTCGAAGTTAGAAAAGTCGTAACAATGAATTTGTGTGCTGTTAACATAGAGAAAATAAAAAATCAATTATCTTAGAATTTAATATGCTTAGAATTTAATATTTTCCGATTGTTGGTTTGGGATGTGAAGCTTTCAATTGAGTAATAATCAGAATCAATAACTGAATATAGAAATTTGATACAAGAGGGATTCCCGATGTTTTACTGCCTCTCTTTACTGATATTTCCTGCATATTTTCCATAGTTTTTATTTTACATGATCAATTCAATCATTATCTTTTTAATAAGTTGCTGCTAACATTTTGTTTAAGTAAATCAGTTCTATGTAACCATCAGAGGAATCAACACCCCAACTATAATGCGATAGCCGCAAGTACTTTTTGGGCGTAATCAAAATTTAGCGCCATTGGCGGGGAGACAGTTTACAATCTGAAGGAGCATGTTTGCTTAGTCAACAACAAAAACGGTAACTTCATTCCATATCATTTTATTTTATTTTATTAATATTTACTTATTTATTTTATCTATTTTATTTCAGTTTTAATTTCAGGTTTTTTTTTTAATTTCTTTTTAATCATTTATTTTAGTTTATTCTTTTATTATTATTATTATTTTATTTTTGTTTCTCGTTTTATTTGTGTTTAAATTGGATGTCTAGACGTAGGGACAGGTTTGGTAGATTTGTTAGGACTGAAGAGGGAAATTCAGACTCAAAGAGTTTGTTTGACAATCTGTTTGCCACACCCTCCACGTCTAGCGGATATACTATGAGTGAGTACGAGAGACCACCTATGAGGATTCTTGAAGAGTACCTCCATCCCACTCGCACAGCTACACCATCGTGCATCATCTTTCCTCATAATGCATCACATATAGACTTTAAGCCTGTAATGATACAGTATCTCCAAACCTTTAATGGTTTGGAGGACGAGAACCCTTATGTGCACATTAGAGAGTTTGAAGAGGTTTTAGCGACTTTCCATGACCGGTTCGAAATCACAGACATAATTAGACTTAAGTTCTTCCCCTTTGCCCTTAAGGATAAAGCTAAAAACTGGTTGTATTCCTAAAGACCTAGGTCAATAAGATCATGGAGCGAGATGACACATGCATTCTTTAACACATAATTCCTACACCATAAGACGAATGCCTTGAAAAAAAAAATCTCTACCTTCTCCCAGAAAGACAGTGAAACTCTTTATCAAACTTGGGAGAGGTTTAAGGAGATGTTAGCTAGTTGTCCGCACCATGGATATGAGAGTTGGCGCTTAGTGAGCTATTTTTATGATGGTTTAAACCCTAGAGAGTGCTAATTCGTGGAGACAATGTGCGATGGTGAGTTCATCCAAAAGGACCCTGATGAGGCATTAGAGTACTTAAATGACCTAGCTGAGAAATCTCACACATGGACTGGACCTAATGCCATGGATAACACTGATATGACACACCCCACTTCTTCTAGCAGAGGCATATATCACTTTAGAGAAGAGGATAGTCTTAAGGCACAAATGGAGCTATTAACTAGACAATTAGGAGCCTTAAAAGCTAATGATATCGAGACTATGCAACCTCAAAGGGTTTGCTTTATGTGTAAGGGAACTGACCGTATCGCCCAAGAATGTCCTGTATATGGTGAGATGAGGGGAACATATGAGGAACAATATAACACCTTAGGGATATACAAGAAGCCTTATACACCATATTCAAATACCTATAATCCTAGTTGGCGGAACCATCCCAATCTTAGTTGGAAACAGAAGTCTTATCAGTCTACCCAGATATCACAACCCAAAGGATACAGAGCTCCCCGATATCACACACCTGCTGTTCCTAGGAATTCTATAGAGGACACTATACATGCATTTATAGAGGCCCAGAGCAAAACCAATAAAATTTCGAGTCATTGATAACTCAGGTAGTTGTGGACAATAAAGAGATTAAGAGTCAAGTCTCCAAATTGACTAATGTCCTGAGTGTGTAAGAACAAGGAAAATTACCATCTCAGGCTCAACCAAATCCACAAGGGCAACACATGGCACAGGCTGATCATGAAGCAGCTAATGTAAAATGTGTTAATGCTTGTGGTGGCACCGGGTCCGGTATGGATCTTTAAAATTTTCTTTGCCTTCTACCTTTGTTGTAGTAGCCGAAATCAATCATTTGATGTCCAATGCTTGGATCAACCACTCGATCTTCCGAACTACGACTCAAAACCAAAAAATCAAAGTGTGGGCTTCACTCACAAAGATCAAAACTCTAAAAATTTAAAGAATTAAGATGTAACAATAATCTTTGGCTTTTTGGAATTTCAAACACTCTCACAACACTTGTGAATGCTTGAACTCTCTCTATTTTTCTCTCAATTGCTTTCTTACAACCCTTGTGTGAATGAATGGAAAATGTTAATCTTTTGAAGTGAGAGAAATGGTAGAGAATATATTCTCTTACACAAGCCAACTAACTTTGTCATTAAGCATCTAATGCTTTCTTGCAATGGCCAACACAAAAATGTGAATGCCATACCAAAGCATAAGAAATGATAAGCTAAAGACAATGACTTTGTCATTAAGCATCTAATGCTTTCTTTCAATGGCAAACACATAAATGTGGAGGCCATACCAAAGCATAAGAATGGATTAGCTAATGACAAAACTATTAGGTATATACAAGCCACCTAATAGACATAATAAATTGGAGAGCATGGCAAGCTATGTGGCTTTGTCTCCTAAGGTAAATAAAAATCAATATCTCAATAATGATTAAATTATCTTCAATTATATAGTAGTAATTATCTCATAATTATTACTAATTTGATTATCTCATAATCAAGACTTGATTATCTCATAATCAAAGAATTCTAGAAAACATTAAGTTAAACTAATTTAACATAATTTTCATTTGTGACAATAAATATTATTAATCTCATTAATAATATATAAATATAATATGAGCATATTATTAGACAATCTAATTATATTAGGTTTGCTATAGTTAATCGAGCTAGCACGGAGACCTTATGGACCTACGGTTCTGAGCTCCAATAATTCTGAAATATCAATTAAACTCTTTAATCAAATATTACGAATTATTAACTCTGCGTTATTCCACTAAAAAATCAAAGTTGAACTCCCGTTATCGTAGATGGATAAAATAAACCGAACAACTTAGGTGTCTATCGATATTGTCATTACATATGGATATAGCCCTTCACGAATATCTCATAAATAGAGCCGGGTCATAAGTCCGTTAAACCCCTCTAAATATTTTGTCTCTTAAGCACCATTGATTCTATAATGAACAATTAATTCATAACAATTATGGATATAAACTTTTTATTCGTAATAGAAAAGTTGAGTGCTCAAATTGTTCAAGTCCCGAATCAACTCTTAAAAGAGATACTCTTCTGCTTCTCGTAAGAAGGAGTGAATTCCATATCTATGTAAAACGTTCCCAGCTACACGCCAAACCATATCCCCAAAATACATAGTTATTGGCCGGGAATGCAACACCAACCTCTAAATCCTCTCTATGGACTATTTAGATTACTAACTTCAGACTTAAATCCTCTTATGCATCAAACATACACTAAGTCTGAAGGTACAAGAGTAATCAAAGTAAACAAGACAATTGGACCATATGCGATATAAATTAAACAACTTTGATAAAATGAATAATGCATTTATTATTATTACAATAATCAATCATGTTTTACAATACATGAAGCTTTAGGACACAAATCCCAACAATATTCACTAGGAGTGGTAAAAAGATAAGGATACAAGACACCTCCAACACTGTAGATGCCACTAAGGATAGTAGTGCCAATACTCATCAGGAAGAACAAGTGCCACATATCCCAGTTAAAGAACCCTTTCCTCAAGCACTTAGGCCCACAACAAGAGCTCCAGACCCAAATGGTGAGATCCTAGTGTTGGGGTTTTGGGCGATGGGGCGCGGTGAAAGCGCGGTTCAGGCGAAATTGTATTTTAAAACATTTTCAAAATACCAAATAAATAATTCAATATCTAATATGAATAATTTATTCATATTTCACATAAACCTATTTATTCAATATCAAATATTGACATAAACATAGTTGAACTTCGCGAAACTTTTAGGAAAACCGATTTTCCGTAAAATGACACAAAATACTTTTTTGACCGAACCGATCACCCGACACTTATGGAAACTGCCCAGGTCAGCTCCAATAGTGTCGGGGCAGTTCATGGGCTGCCTGAACAGTGATTGATTCATTGTTTGGACAGTCATCACCCGGTTGGCTCAAAATCCACCCGGTAACGCCGTTTTTGGCCGTTTTCCCTTATTTCAAGTCGGAAACACTTTCTAGTAATTGTGCCAACTCCCAAAACACATCCATTACATTCATAAGACATCAAAAACATCCCAGAATTTTCTATTTAACCAAATCTGATCCAGAAAATCGAAATCACCATTTTTCATGCTTTAATCCAAAATTTTCAAGATTAATCTAATTAATCAAATACCAATTCAAAGTCACCACATATGAAAAACTCTAGAACAATTATAGGCTATTTTAGAGTGTCTCAACAACTCTAGAATGGTATCCATCAAAAATTGATTAAATTGGACAAAATTACACTAATTTCCATTCAAAATCTACTTCACACATGCCAACAACTTCCAATCCAACATCCAAAACCAAAAGCCCCAGAATTTCAGATTTGAAAGAACCCTAGAACATTTCTAAATCACCAAAAATCTAATTTCTAAGCTTAGGTTTTTGAAGACTTACCTTAAATCCCCAAATTCTTAGACTTTTTTCTTTGATTTTTCCTTCAAATCTTCATGGATTAATCAAATAAACTTGAAACCTTTTTTTTTTGGAGCTTGGACGTTCATGGAGGAAGACAAAAATGAAGAAGAAAAACCTTTTTCCCTTTTTAAAGTGGTATGGCCGAATTTGTTGATAAATAAGGGTATTTTGGTCATTTGCCAATTTAATCAAATTAAATGCAAAATAACTTTATGTAAACCAATCAAATTGGCACACATAAAATATAATTAGTACATGCCATTTGGTCCAATAATGAATAGACAAATTCCATAACATTTATGGAAAAGTTTGATTAATTAATTATTGAAATATTTAACAATTAAATATTCAAATAATCAATTAATGTAATTATTATTATATATGTATTTTTATTTACAATAAATAACGAATACATATATTTATGGCATGTGTCAAAATCTCATTTGATGAATAATTAATGTGTATCTAATTGTATTATGTATCAAATACAAATACACAATAATTATTATCGGACAAAATCCCCTAATGCATGTGTTATCGTTTAACCGAGCGGTCCGAATTAACTTATTTAATCCGGTGAAGTATCATGAATAATCCGTATTATTTATATCGAGTTACTCAAGTGCTCAATGAGTACACTTCATATTATGGGACTCTCTAAGTTTAGGTTTATCCGTCACGAAATCTAATTTCGTGTCCATAATCCACCCACTCATGGATTATGACGACCACAGATAATCTCGCTAAACTATACAAGCCGAGGTCATTGCATATGTATAATCCCTCCATCACAGGCTATCCGTATTATTGCTGGGATATAGATAACAATGTCAAATCCGTTCGGTATAATATAGTCGACTTTTAATTTACGATCTCTAAATAACACTCGGAACTGGTTTCCGAAGTTATACCACGGCCATTGATTTACTAAATCGTAAACATATGCTGAATGCCTATGCCCTGTAGACAGGTGACCGGCGTAATCACATGCGTATAACGCAAGCGCACGTATCGTTCAAGTAGTATAAGAAGTATCGATCCCACGAGGACTTAATACATAATCTATTAATTTATGAAGTCAAATTATTACAAGTATCTAATAGATTGATTGTTTGTTTGGATGATGACTTTAAATTAAAAAAAGTACATAAAATTACACGAAAGTAGGTTGAGGAAAATTCAATATTTAGAAACTATCCAGGGTTGTGAATTTTTCCAATATCTTTATAAAAGATGAAGTGGTTATTTTATGTTTGTGTAATATATTGATTTACTAACCTGGAACACGAAATTCAGCAAAAGCCTCTGTCGATGGTCAGATGCAAATACCCAGTGTAACCCAATTAAATCATATGTCTATGTCAACTAAGTTACCTGAATTCATTAAGATTAAGTTCCAGTTTTGGCTACCCCCCTCCGACAGGTATATGTCTATCCTGTAAGGAAATTTATTAAAGGGTTATCCATCCTCAAGGAAGATCGTAGGTTATTAAGTCTAAGGCTGAAACCTAAAATTCCTTCGTCAAGTTTATTTTAAGTTTACCTGGTCAGTCTTATTAGTGACTAGTTAACAAGAAGCATTAAGCTTAAGACTTAATAAATAAACCTTTATATTACACAAACTATAAAATAACCCCTTATAAACCGGTGATATTGGAATTCTTCACAACCCCAGATAATGGACTTAGTTACGACACATATCTAAGGCTAATGAAAGCTTAAATAAAATAAAAGACATAAAGTAAATGACGTAAATTAAAAGCTGGAAAGTAAATGCGGGAAAGTAAATGCTGAAAAGTAAAATTGTAAAAGTACAATAAAAGAAAATGCTGGAGTAAAATGATCCACTTTTATCACTACTATTTTAGATATCTCCCTTAATATAATATATTAACTTTGCGTGATATTACCAACCTTCCACAAAGGCGGTATCCTGATTAAGTCAAATTTATAATTAGTTACCAACCGACAAATCAGGCAGTATCCTCATTAAAAAATGTTTTAACTAGTTTATATATTATATTTAAGGGAGATTAATCTAAATATTAGTAATAAAAGCTTTACCTTTTACCCCAGCAGGGGAAGTTACCTCCTCATTACTGAAAAGTAAATTGCTGAAAAGTAAAAACAGGAAAGTATTGTGCTGAAAAAGTAAATTGCAGAAAGTAAAGACTGAAAAGTAAAGAAAAGAAAGTGCAAAAGCGAAAATTAATTACTGAAAGCTGTAAATAAATAAACAAGATACAATCTTCTTAGTATTCTTAAGGAATTACATAGAAGAAGGTATGAATTCGAAACTGAAATTTCGAGTTGAATTTATAGGCGTTGATAGGCCTTGCGCATCGCGACGTGCCACAGATTTCTGCCACGTGTCTCGGCTTCTGCAGAGATGGTGACACGTGGCACGACTGAATGATCGACAAAATAATTATGCTGATGTGGCAATGACGTGGCGATGTTTATTGTCGGTAGCATGTGATGGTGACACGTGGCACGGTGCACATTAGCATGATCAGCGGACGCTAGTAGAATCGGTGCACGTTAGCAAATCCGGCACACATTAGCACGATGCATTTTAGCATATTTCTCTGTTTGTGACACGTGTCTCGGTGCACGTTAGCAGACTCTGGCGCACGTTAGCGGTTACGACGCTTCAAATGATAGTTTTGCCCTTTTTGTCTGTTTTTCACTGTTTTAGCCCCGAATTGCTTCCAGTAAGTCCTGAAACTTTATTTATCTACAAAATAACACAAAATACATCAAAATATTCACAAAACTCAAGAAACTATACAAAATTTTAGGTCATATGAGTGGGAAATAGTGATATATTTACCACTCATCACACCCCCAAATCTAACATTTTTCTAGTCCTCGAGCAAAACAATAAAATAACATAAACATCTTTAAAATAAATTTAAACTAAGCCACTTTCGTAGGGATCACGGTTGCATTTAGCATATGCAACAAGCTTTTAAACCCCTAGGTGTCCCTAGTGGACGAGTTGTAGTCTCGTGAGGGCTTACATCAACGATACCCACAAACATTTTACAAAAGTAAAAAGATAGTAAAACTAATGCACACAAAAGTAAAAAGACAAGAGAAAATAGAATAAACAAGTTAGTGACTAATCAAGTGAAACTTTTTATCCAAGTTTAAAGTTGTTTCATTTCTTTCTAAATTACCGAAAACGTAAATTCTCCGATTATTTTTACCATTCTCCATACACATCCAACAAAATATTAATCAATTCATTTTGCCCATAATAGTCACAAATGTAATTGAGAAAGTAATATTTTTGTCCTAAAATTATATCAGAATTCACACATTTTTTAGGCAATGGAATAATTTTTTTATTTTTTTGATTTTTTATTTATTTATATACAATATCTTCCATCTATGTAGCGAGCTTTGGGTCAGTGACTCCCAAACCAGTTGGCTTTAGGGCACTAGGTGTTAAGACACCCCTGCGAACTTAATTACTCAGACTTCAAATATATTTTTTTTCTAACATCTTTGATCCATGTAGCAAGTTTTGGGCCAGTGACTCCCAAACTAGTTGGTTTTAGGACACTAGGTGTTAAAACACCCCTACAGACTTAATAACTCGGATCTCAGACATTTTTTTATCCCATTGCTTTTTATAGATGCTTCCTCCAATTAAACTAGAGCACTGAATATTACAAACTCAACAATTACAACTTATGTCCATATGTTACCATGTATATTGATAATACCTGTCAACTGAGCATATGAAGATTCATTTTAGTCAGTATTATGGATAATTCACAAATTAAATAATTCAAAAGGAAATAAATAAAAATTAACTTGTTCCGAAATAGGTTGAGATACGTCTCAAGAGTGGAAATTCCTTACACAGCTATCTCACACCAATTTCACCAAATTAATCAAATTAAAAACATAAGAACACAAAATAATTTTTTGATTTTGTAAAATTTTTCAATTTTTTTTGAATTTTTCAAAACTTTTGGACTAAAAATAAAAATAAAAACAACATATAAACAAGATACTAGTCAATTATTCCCCTCCCCCAAACCTAAATGAGATATTGTCCCTAATGTCTTAAAAAGTAGAAGATGAGTTTAGAAACATAACCTGGTTAGCTGAAATTCTACATCTAAAAGGGAAATTAAAGGTTAAGATCCGACGCTTCTTACGACGATCATCATCGGACCATTTTATCTTGGAATGGATAGGGTTAATTTGTGGTTCAAAGGCTAAGATTTGGTCAATTAAATTTGCGGCAGTTCTGACAATGAAACTGAGTTTTTTTAAAGGTTTTGACATGAACCCATTTCTATGGGCATCATCAAGAAATACACAAAGAAAATCATAAAATCCATCTGCATTGAATAGTCCAATTGGTTTCTGGTGCATGTTCAAGTTCGCCCAATATAACATTGTAAAAATTTGCTTCATTGTGCCCAAGCCACTTGGCAAAGCAATAAAAGCATTAGCACGGTTAATCATTTCCACCAGTCGTTCAGACATACATGGTACAATTAGTTCCTCTCCGTTTGATGGTCCTATCAGATTCACCTCCGCCAAAGGTTTTGAGATGATCGCCAAGACTTGACTGCCTCATCCTGTACGACCTTTGAAACGATCCCCATTTGTCCAAGATTGCCACCGCCATATACTAGGTGCATATTCTTTTCAGCTAAGACTCGACCCAATTCCTGTGATGCCGCTACGTATAATGATTTAGTACCAGCACTAGTACCGCAAAACACACAGATGTTTTCAACTCGTCTTCTTGAAGTGGCTTCCATTTTATCTAGATGCCTTCAAAAGTGCAATGATGAGAGTAATTTTTAACACCTGAAAATGGTGAGTAAGAATAGCACTAGTACCTGCCAGATGACAATTATTAGTTAAACAGTAAAATAAATCTTGAAAGGTCAAAAAATTTGGATCCTGTTAGAGAAAATAAAAGAAAATAACAAAACAAATCATAATTATTAGGAAAAAATAAAGAGATATAATATTTACAGAAAGTAACGGCTTGATTGACGTCTATGCGTCAGAGACAAGCTTCCCATCCAATTTTCTTATAAATTGGCAAACAGGGTCTTTTTGAGTCAGATTCCCGAGACTTAACTGTTGTCTTTCTTTTCAAAATTGTATATATAACATGTGAATTACGTGATGCACATATCCACTGGGATGCGTCTCAAGAGTCTTAGATATGTCATCCAAAGACTCATTACTCAAGCCATCCCTAATGAATTTAATCTTATCTTCATGTTTATCAGACACCATTCCTAAAGAATGACAACGAGTATTACATGTCATACGAGCACATTTATAGCAAACACCCATCTTTTTAGCTCTTCTCTTTTTAGCATAGGTGCTTCTTCCTAAACCAGATAGATGTGAAATAAAAGAGTCAGAGGACTCACCTGTCAATCGAACCCGTGCTTCAATAATCCAACGATTGTTAGTAGGAATACCTTTGATAATCAGTAGTCTCATACGTTCCAAGCGAGATTTGTAGACTTTCATCAGAGAGTTTTAAGGGAGAGAAGGAAATTGCTTGTGAAGATTTTCGAGAACTTCTTCCATCATGAAATTTGAATTTACCTACACAAATTAAACACACAAAAATAGAACACACCAAATCACAATATTTACACAAATTACATGGGTTGCCTCCCAGCGAGCGCTAAGTTTAACGTCGTCAGCTAGACATGACTGCCCGAACGTTAGGCTAAATCTGAAAGTGTGACACTTTCTTTTTGTCACTCAAATGATTATCCCCAGTAGTGCTTGACACACTGACTGTTAACCTTGAATGTTTCATTGGTGTTGGGATCAAGTAACTCAATAGCTCCATATGGTAAAACCTGAGTGACTATAAATGGACTTGACCATTGCGATTTCAACTTTCCAGGGAAAAATTTCAATCTTGAATTGTATAACAACACCTGCTGCCTTGGTTCCATTTGTCTGTACATTATTTTTTGATCATGCCATTTCTTGGTCTTTCTTTGTATTATCTGGCATTCTCATAAGCTTGTAGGTGAAACTCCTCCAATTCGTTGAGTTGGTGAAGTCGTTTCTCTCCTACATCTTGTGGAGCAAGATTCAACTTCTTCAGTGCGCAGTACGCCTTGGGTTCAAGCTCAACTGGCAGATGGCACGCTTTCCCAAACACCATTCGATATGGGGACATACCAATGGGTATCTTGTAAGCTGTCCGGTAGACCCATAATGCATCATCCAGTTTTGTAGACCAGTCCCTCATTGTTGATCTAACGGTTCTCTCCAAGATTCTTTTGATCTCTCTATTTAAAACTTCAACCTGTCCATTTGAATGTGGATGGTAAGCAGTGGCAACTTTTTAAGTAACTCCGTATATGGATAGGAGTGCATCAAAATATCTGTTGCAGAAATGTGTGCCACCATCGCTGATAATCGCCCGAGGTGTTCCGAAGTGAGTGAAAATATTCTTTTTAAGGAATTTTATCACCACTTTTGAATCATTGGATGACAGTCCAATTGCTTCAACCCATTTGGAGACGTAGTCTACTGCAACAAGTATGTACAAGTTTCTGAATGATAGAACAAAGGTTCCCATAAAATCAATGCCCCATACATCAAATATCTTCACTTCCAGAATATTTTGCAAAGGTCCTTCATTTCTCCTTGAAATATTTCCCGTTCTCTGGCACCTGTCACATTGAAGAGAAAAAAGATAAGCATCTTTAAAAAGAGTCGGTCAGAACAAACTTGATTGTAGGACTTTGGCTGCAGTTTTATTCTCGCTGAAGTGTCCGCTGTATGGTGATGAATGAAAATGTTGCAAAACACTACTGACCTCCTCATGTGGAACACAACGTCTCAATAATTGATCAGCACATCATTTGAACATGTACGGCTCATCCCAAACATAATGTTTGACTTCTTTGAAGAACTTTTTCCGTTGCTAAGTTGTCTATTCCAACAGCCATTTTCTTGATACTATGTAGTTGACAAAGTCAGCATACCAAGGGACATCATGCTATTTCATGGCAAATAGTTGTTCATCTGGAAAAGTTTCTTTGATTGACAGTTCTTTGCCAACTATTTCTCTATTCTCGAGCCTCGATAAGTGATCTGCCACTTGATTTTCTGTTCCTTTCCTGTCATGGATCTCCACGTCAAATTCTTGCAGTAGAAGTATCCAACGGATCAATCTGGGTTTGGCATCTTTCTTCGCGATCAAGTATTTGATTGCTGAATGATCTGTGTAGACCACCATTTTAGGACTCAGCAGATAAGAGTGGAATTTATCAAAAGCGAACACAACTGCAAGCAACTCCTTTTCAGTGGTTGTGTAGTTGAGTTGAGCTTCATTCAAATTTCTGCTGGAGTAGTAAATGGTATGGAAAATCTTTGCTTTGCATTGTCCCAAAACTGCACCTACAGCAAAATCACTAGCATCGCACATCACTTCAAATGGAAGGGTCCAGTCTGGTGCTACTATGATGGGGGCAGAGACCAGCTTCTGTTTCAAGATTTCAAAAGCTTCGTGGCATTCTTTGGTGAAGTTGAAAGACACATCTTTATCCAGAAGATTGCACAGAGGTTTAACAATCTTTGAGAAGTTTTGATAAATCTCCTGTAAAAGCCAGCATGTCCGAGAGAACTCCGAATCCTTTTAATAGATGTTGGAGGAGGTAGTTTTTCAATTGTTTCAATCTTTGCTTTGTCTACCTCGATTCCTTTTTGAGAGATCTGATGTCCCATGTCGATGCCTTCCTGCACCATGAAGTGGCATTTCTCTCAGTTGATTACCATGTTGGTATCTTCACACCTTAGT